>CM033470.1:304521055-304911915 GCA_019447015.1 Hymenochirus boettgeri | reverse complement strand
CTAACAGAAAGATAACCTATTGTATCGAATACAAAGAAGATAACCGAATATGTATCGATACAGAATAACTGAATATGTATCGATACAGAAGAATACCGAATATGTATCGATACAGAAGATAAACCGAATATGTATTGATACAGAGATAACCGAATATGTATTGATACAGAAGTTTCCGAATATGTATCGATACAGAATATAACTGAATATGAAAATATCGATACGAAGATAACCGATACGTATCGATACAGAAGATAACTGAATATGTACGATACGAAAGATAACCGAATACGTATCGATACAGCAGATAATAACCGAATATGTATCGATACGAAGATAACTGAATATGTATCGATACAGAAGATAACCGAATATGTATTGATACAGAGATTTATCTGAATATGTATCGATACAGAAGATACACCGAACATTTATCCATACAGAAGTTTACCAATACATATCGATACAGAAGTTAACCAAATATGCATTGATACAGAAGTTAAATGAATATGTATCGATACAGAAGATGACCGAATATGTATCGATACAGAAGATAAGCGAATAATATAATTTTCTAAAGTAATAAATGGAATTCAACGTGCAAACTAGTCAATGGAATGTTCTTGTCCCTGAGCTGAAATTGAACTTGCAATTTCCACCCTTGAGCAACAGGGCAAAAACTATGTATGAATCTGCAGTCCCAGTCTGTGGGTTACAATATCATAGGGTTCTAATCAACCCCAGCCCCAACCGCTATAATAAAATCATTAGAAACTCCCCTGATCTTTACTTACCTTATCTCTTTCCTCCACCACATTGTCCCGGCCCTCTGCTTGCACGGAACTGCAAGCAGGGGCGGGACCGGCAGCCACATCTGTGATTGGCTGAGAGGCAGCCAATCACGGATGCGGCTGCTTGAATGCCGGGGAAGAGGTAAGGTAAGTAGAGTTTGGGGGAGTCTCTGATAATTTATTATAGCGGTTGGGGCTAGGGGGGAAGCACTAACATATGACCAAGAGGTTTCACACTAGGGTGAGGAGACCAAAATGGGAGGGAGTGGGAGGCTGAACTGCGCATGGCAAAAGTCTCCCGGAGGGAAGACAGGAGGCAGAGTCCTATATGGACTCTGCAGTACTCCTGTTGGACAGTTTTTTGGACTTGGGGGGGGGGTTACTGGAGAACCACTTGGGGTGGAATGTAAGGTAAGGATTTTACTACACTAAACAGTGGGGCCAGTAGTGGGTTACATTATAGTTTTGGGGGTGGACATGCCCTTTAAAGATATAAAACCAGCCTAGAATTACTACATTGGAACTTATGATGCTTTTGCTTGTGAAGGTTCTCATTCATCCAGGTCATGGTATATCTGTTGTATTCAATTAGATCAACTGGACTTGAAGTTTAGTTCTTGAAGACGTTTCGCTAGTCATCCGACTGGATCTCTCAATTCAGAAATTTAGAAATTGAGAGCAGTTGATCTAATTGAATACAACAGATATTATGATGCTTTTCAACTGTGTTTATTATGGGGGAATTCCATCCTTACATCTCTATGTAAAACAATAACCCATTTGTAAAATGTGTCTGACCAAGAACAACTGCTGCTGGAATCTGTCATGTGCACTCAGCCTTCCAACATAACAGCTGCTGTGAAGCACTACTGACATGTCACCTCACTATGGAACCCTGACAATCCAATCAGGCGGGTTACTGCAAATCCCTCTATACCGTGAAATGGAAAATCACTAGATAAGTCCGGATGCGTATAACTGTTTATACATACATTAGGCATGTCACACAGAACTTAGTATGGGTGTATATCTGGCTGGCAAAGTGACGGATGCTTTTGTATATAACATACTCTACACTGGTGGGGGGTTTATTTAAGTTGGAGTAAATTATGTTTCATGAGTTTGTTTTAAAGGCCACCCCCAGATCGAAAATCTATACCTTACCTTCCTCACCCACCCACCCCTACACACAGAGATTGTTATAGTTACTTATCTCCTGTGGTCCCAGAAGCCCATTATCCTTACGGCTGCTCCCAAAGATGCCATAGAGAACATCTATGAGCTAACATAGGATTTGAGGACCAGGAGGAGAAGTGCAGCAAAAAATGACAGTATTATGGGCTTTAGGGACCAGGGGAGGTAAGTAACTATAATGTATGCTATTTCAATAGGTAGAATACTGATCCAAAAGAGGAGAACACAATGCCTGCCACAGTATAAGATACATCGTAACATCAGGTGTGGGGCCATGTGATTGCACAAGTGTATGGACCTTAACTTTTGGTACAGCCTTGCAGTTTGTTTAATATCGTTGCTCTGTATTAAAATACATCAATTAATCAAATTTCTCAATGTATTTTTCTGTATATTATTTTTATTATTATGGATTTATATAGCGCCAGCATCTTCCATGGTGCTTTATAATTACAAAGTCATACATTACATACAGGGTAATACACATTATACACAAGTCATACATATTACATAGACCAGAGCAGGATTATCCACAAGGCAACCCTAGGCAACTGCCTAGGGCCCAGGAAACTTTTGGGGGTCCAGCTTCAAAAGCAGTAACAATTAATAAAAAAGGGGCCCTAAATCATGGCCCTGCTAGGGCCCTACATGTATTAATCCATCTCTGACATAGACAGGCAATATATAATATAAGTACACAGAGTAGGAGTTACTTACAGCAATACCATGATACAATAGGAAAAAGGACTAAAGACTTACAATCTAGAAGAAATGGGGGTGAAACAAGGTGACGGGAGTCACCTTATTATGTCTTACTTTTATTTTATAGAATGACTTTTTATGTTTTTTATTCTAGAACAGTTATTTTATTGTTTTTGATTGGTTAAGCCAGTTAGGGGATATTTTGGTAATGCAGGTGGTTGTCAATGATTAGGTAAGGGCATTTCTGTGACCTCACCTGCTTCCCAGACAGGCTTGGCTCCTAACAGTGCAGACTTGTGATTTCAGAGGGAGAGAGAATGTGTTGCTCTGATGATTTGTAGCTTTTTTTATCCTCCTAAAGCCTCAAAAGACGTAAATGCAGAAACCTATCAACTTACAGATTAACCCTGGTTTGTTCCAAGGAAGACAGGAGATAACTTGACTCTTAACAGACAGGGATCCCTGAGTATGTCACTAGCTGACAAATATCAGGGTTCATAATATGTTTTTCTGTCTTAACTGACTTTGCATTGGATAAATAAGAGATCTGCCATTATATAGTATTGTTTTGTATAGAAATTATATATATATTTACTGCTAATGTAAACAGCTAATTACTATAATTTGGCCATGTTCCACTATTTAGGTTTAGTTAGCTGGTATACACACCTTTCAATATGGACGCATACAGAGTATATATATATAGAGTTTATATAGAGTGTGGTCAAGTCAGAAATTCTGGAACTTAGTGCTAATAAATGTATTTCTGCACTTCAATATATATTTATATATTGAATAGTCCTGATATTTTGGCACTTGTACACTATATACAATGGTTATAACAAGCATTATATTAGATATTCAGGTCAAATGGGGGATACTGGACCAGCACAATATGTACCGTATTCTCTCTATATTTGTATCCATACAGATGGGCAGCACTGAAATGTTGATGAAATAAAGTTATTTTGATACCCAGATCTGTAACCTTGGACTCGTTCATCTTATTATTTATATTTATAATTGGATATAAGCCGTGATATAATAAGTGAATAATATGCCAACACCTATTTAAAATAACAATAGGGTTTGCAACCTGCAGAGCTATACCTCTGACCTCTACATCTGACAGACACTCACTCTTTGACATAGTATAGGGATTTTCCCCAATAAAGGTATATATGGATATTAGACAAGATTTACCTTCAATTATGACTTATCTACAACTACCACCATGTTTTGACAGGTGGATAAGTGTCTGTAACATTCTGTGACCTACATGAGAGCCTCAGCTAAAGGACAACATCTTAGCTTACTTCAAACACAGTCTCACATTACTAATATATACTCTCTTACTCTATTGATGTTTCCAAAATAATTTCAATATGACTAAAGCCCTTACACGGAATCCATATTCTGGTCATTCGGTAAATTTGATTGGATCTCTCTAAATATCGATCCTGTGTATATCTTTTTTTTCGATCGAACGCTCAGCAACATTGAGCTGTTTAACGGAAAAACAAAGATGGCCGCACAAGGTAGGAAACTTCAATCAGTTCTTCCAAGCGGATTTCTGATCACTGCGTTGATTGGAAATCCAATCTATCTATCTCTAGCGACCTATTGTTCTATTTTTATTATTTTTTTATAAATTACAAAAAATCAGGAAAATCATTTCCCAGCCATAGAATATGGTCAACACAACAACAAGAAAATAAAAACAGATATAAAATGTGTGTTGGCTTTTTACCGTTGACTATATTATTATTAGTGAGGATTTATACAGTAGCACTAGCATCTTCCGTGGCACTTTAAAAGTACATGTAACATTCACATCAGGCCCTTTCCCAAAGAGCTTACAATCTAAGCCACTTATTTGACACATATAAGTAATAAGCCTCTCCTGTTGGAAATTGTGGGGGAACCCAGAGACCCACGCAAGCATGGGAGAACATACAAACTCCATGCAGATGTCCAAGGGCTGAATTGAACTCAGGACTTCAGCATTGCAAGGCAACAGTGCTAACCACCATGCTATATATCAGGGATGTACAACTCCCGAATTCTTGGTTTCTTCTGCAATGGAGAAATGCTAGGAATTGTAGTTTTCAAACATCTGTAATTATGACAATCCTATAATTGTAAACAAAGCTCCATATAAAGTATAAGAAGCAGATGCTTAGAAGGACTTGAAACAGGTGGCAAATGAGAGAATCCTTAAATAGTTCGGGATGAGGAGAATGAGGAAGTGCACAGCAATAAAGGGAGGATGACTGATGGACAGACTTTCTCAGTGTTGTAAGATGGTCTGATCATTAGGCTCACTACCTTTCCAAGCAAGAAAGGGACTGACTTACATTAATATGAGCCGGGCTTTTATTTAAAAAAATTTCTACCATATTACTGCCCAGGCTGGTGAAACACTGTATTGGTGGCAAATCAATTGATGACAGTTTCCCGATATTAGGATACGCCTAGGGCTGTGTAACATAGACCAGTATTTTCCTTCAGACAGAAGATCGATAAACCCAATCAGTAGTGTGTCAACTGGGAATAAAGTCATGCCAATATTTTGGCATGACTGATACCTTGGCAATTAAAGATGACACAATTGGGGATAAATGTAGGTTGCGGTGGTTGATCGGTTAGAACTGTGTGCTTAGCTCAAGTTTGCCAAGAATTATAATGATCTGTTTAATGGGGTCTTTACATTACAAGACGAGGACTCAGTAGACCACAAATGACATTCTGGGCTATGTTACTATTCATTATCTGTCATAGTTCTATGAAGATTGTCACTACATGTAAATATAATTTATCCAAATTTGTATTAGCAATATCTTCCCATTATATTTAAAGTGACCTAAAGACATTACGACACAATGCAAGATCCAATGTAAAATTTCTAATATGGATCGGGTCAGGTGCAGATGGAGCCATCAACAGTGCAAACCTATCCAGCGGTGAAAAGGTTACCTTCAGCCTAATAAAAACCTGCCTTCTATTAGCACATCTGTAACTTATTGCAGACGTCTATAATTTAAGAACAATTGTTATTAGCCCAAAAAACAGAAAGGAAATGAATAAATATGTGCTGGACATTTAACCTGCAAAACCCACACACGCAGCTTTCAGGGATGTTTCATGCTTAAATTTATTACTTTGGAAATTGTTCTATGGTTTTTGTATTTAAGATATTCACAGCCTTAGGGGATACATCTTGAGCGCAGCTTTGAGAGCCAAGACTGTGTGTCGCTGTTTAACAAATCACTGACTGATCCCACTTACCATATTGTAAATAGGATGCAATGTATTGCTAGGGAGTGTGTTCACTAAAAGGCTGCCTGTCTCTGGACCAAACATGTAGTTATGTCTTTTCTAAAATTGTTCACGCCCTAAGGGTTATAGTATTTCTTTCATTTTGTTTCAGCATGTTCTCCCCGATCTCTCCCGCCCCTTTCTCCCCCCCTCCCCCCGCTCCCCCTCCCCTCCCGTCCCCTCCGCTTCTCCCCCGGCCCAACCTACTCCCCGCTCACTGTTCTCCCCCCCCCCTCCCCTCCCACACTTCGCCTTCTTCTCCCTCCCTTCTCCCACTTTCTCCCCCACCCCTCCCCCCCGTTCTCCCTTCTCCCTCCCTCCCGACTTTCTCCCGTATCGATACAGAAGATAACCGAATATGTATCGATACAGAAGATAACTGAATATGTATCGATACAGGTACTTTTGTGGGTTGTATGCCCGGAAAGCTTCTGCTGTATGCTACTTAATACCCTCTGCTGGCAGACGTGGCACTACATCATGTCTCTAATGATTGTTTGCTTGTATGAAATTGTCTTATATCAGCAGGACGCTACAAAAATGTAACAAAATTAGTCTCAGAACTGTGTTTTTCTGTCTGTATAATTCAATTAGACTAAGGTTAAAATGTTCAAATGACTTATTACTAGTAATTGCTATTTTAGAGGGATCCACACCACATAACACAAATACACGTTAGAGGGACAGTCTCCTGTCAAAATGTTATTCTTAGATGAAAAGGCCCACGAAAAGTCCATAGGAAACCTTAAAAAGGATAGGAGAGAAAGCCGGATGATGGACACAGTTTCTTGTTTCTGCAAAGCACAGCAGTAATTAGAGTCGCTATAATTGGTCAGATTTTTCTGTTGCAATATTTGTGGTAGCAAAAGATCCAATTTTTCTTATCTCCTTTGGGGACTTAAAAATATAGCTGTGTTTAAAACTCTGGATGTGTAGCACAAACACTCAAACAGATGTTAATTAAGGGTTTCTTGGCTACAGGCCGTTTCCAAATGATTTATATTGCTACTAGTCGGTCCGCCAATTTCTCAACAGGTCATACCATAATGGTGGATATTAGCCCAGAACACATTTTTTACTGGCTCCTTAAAAAAACTACTGACAGGTTCTCAAATATCTAGAACATAGAGAGACGTAATTATTTAATAACTTCACTTGACCCCGGTCCTAATAACCAATTCAGGAAAAAACTGTAAGTTTCGCCAATTGGAAACTGGGATATAACAAGATATAACCATATCCTACCTAGTTCCACAGGGTATCACTTGGATTAAAAGATTTTCTCTAGGCAATGGGCCCTGTTAGATGGTTTCCAGGGTTGAAGAATATTTTCCAGAAACATTTGGGATTGAATGATTCAACTGGGAGGCAATTCGGAACAAGTGACTGTGGCATTGATACAGTTCATTCTTAGTCAGGAATCCACTGAGAGCTACAGTACACACCCACTTAGTCCAGAATAGATTGTTCTGCCAGGTAGGAATATAGTGTGATGTTAGTAAAATGCTACAGCTGCCTTTTAACCTTAAAGTAGAAATTAAAGCTTAAAAACCTAATAAGCCTTATTACAGTAGGCATGTCTATCCTCACACAAACATTTAGCACCCTGTTAAGCACAAATTTTCCTATACTTACCAAAATGATTGTATATGACTTACACAGCCACTCACACCTGGCCAGTAGATGCTCCAGGCTGCAAGCAAGGGATTGGGCTGTGTAATTAATGATAGAGAAGCATTTGGGGACTAAGTATCAGTGTTGGACTGGCCCATCAGGATACAAGGGGAACCCCCATTGGCCCACACCTATTCACTAGAGAACAAAGCGAGATATTGTCTCAATTTTAAATACAGAGGCAAAGGAAAGTAAAATGCAAATTGATAAAAACAAGGATCAGTGACGTAATAGAGATATGAACGGTTAGGTGGGCCCTTAAAAAATTCTGGTGAGCCATTGGTCTAGATTTCCTGGTAGCCACAACCACCCAGTCTGCCCTTGATTACAGTGTGCTATTTCCGCTTTTTATTTGACAGTTCCCTGAAAAGGTTTTTTTTCGACCCCCTGGCATTTGGGCCCTAGGCAAATGGAAAAATCATGTGACCCGGGCACATCCAGGGAAAAAAAAAAATTCTTGCATCAAAGCTTCCTACAGGGTGCTGCCTCTGTAGTGCTTACCATGCCTCATTAGAGAGTAACCCGGATTCAAAGTACACAAGAACTGGTTTTCGGAATGCTGGTCTTGGATTACAGAGAGGGACAAAGCAGGTACCAAGTATCTACTTGCCGCTACTGACATGAGAAGAGGGGGAAGGGCAAAGAACTGACCGAGGCATGTGCAACTATGTACTAGAGTACAGGACACTCTTTGGAAAGCGGGCTGCAGGAATCAAGAAAAAGCCAGAAAACCTGTTAGAATGCTTCTGATTTCAGAGGTGAGAAAGTATAGAAGGATTCAGCCTTATTTATGTTACATATGTAAATTATTAAAGTATGTGAAGGTCTGATTCATCCACCAGGTTTAATCTGTAACGAATTCAACGTAAATCAACTGGACTTGACGTTTCGTTTTGAGGACGTTTAACTATTATCGAAACTGGTTTCTCAATTCAGAAATGCCTGCTTGTATGTTGCTTCACCTTGACTTCATTAGATATATAACAGCCAGGTTCGGGACCTCCTGAAGATGGTGTTAAGTGCATTGTTGTGAGGGTTCTCAAACCTGCATCAAAACAGCAAGGTTCTGTACAAGTCATTCTGAAGTGAGAGAATCAGTCGGGTGACTCGCGAAATGTCTTCAGATACTAAACTTAAGCCCAGTTGATTAAAATGAATACACAGATACTAAAATTTGAAATATTTGCATTTTTAAACTAATTAAAAATTATAAGTTTAATTCTCTTGTAAGTGATTTTTAATGAAGTTCTTATTAAAGTGAAAATAACACTTATACATTTCCAGTGGTCCTTGTGTGATTAGTCCATAATATACTTAACTGATTGCTTAAATGCTGAGCTATTAGTGTTATTTCCCCTCATTTGCCCATAGTAATCCATGTGTATCGTTCCTGTTTGAACTTCAAGGAATGTTTTCATAGCTTGGCTGGAGACCTGAGGCTGCCCAAAAACCTAGGACCCATTGACAAATTGACCATACGTAGACGAATGGGTTCTGTTTGATTCTACACAAAAGACCTATCAACCTATAAAGTCTTTTTATGAGGACTAATCCCCATAATAGGAACATCTGCGACGATGTTTTCACCTTCAGTTGATGGGTGGTCATGTTCCCCCGAGTAAACAAAGGTGACAAACACTGATTCGAGTAATAGGATCAACTCACCACAAATAAAACAATGGGCATAAAATTGCAGAAATTAAGTATATAGGTAAAGATTGTATAGATGCTATGCTTGAAAAAATGAGGAATAAGGGGACAGCCCCAACTAGAATATATTTATATTTAAAAAAAATGTTCCCTAGGTCCTTGCAGATGGTGATGTCAAACTAGGGATGGACAGAACTCGAACTGAGATCGGAGCCAGATATTACGAGTTCATACGAACTTGGACTTTTTAGAATCCGGAATTTCGCTGATATATTTCCAAATTATCGAAACACATTCTAATTTTAAACGATAACCCCGTCTTTAAAGCACCATACCCGAGGAATGTGAAGTTTAATTTAATGAGGATTGCTGAATGAGGGTTATCGAATGACCACATTGAGGGTATGGCCGAATTGATGGTTAGCGAACAGAGATAACCCTAGAATGTTAGCGTTGACTAACCCTTTGAATCGTCAATAACCTTCAAATGAGCCGTTCTGGAAACCTTTCAATACTGTGATAACCTTTGAATGTAGCATTCGCTAACACTCGAATCGGCTATAATCCCTCAAAGGATCGATGATTTCGGTAACCCTCGAAACTTCAATGGGAAGCCGGACAGTGCCATGAGGAAAGTAGGTTAAAACAAGTTTTGGTGAATGTACATGTTACATGCTATTTTAACTGTATTTTATATTTTCAAACTATTCTGCCTTATTGACTCTAGTCGTTTCGAACTATAAAAGTTCTATAGTTCTAAAAACAACGAACTTTTGTAAGCCAGACAACTCTCGTCAACCACATTCATTCAACAGGATATGTACAAGTGAAGATTACAACAAATATACATGCTAGCATTTTATAATTAAACATGATAGCAATAAAGACCCATTTTATACGTTTATCACCAAAAACATCCATTACCATATTACGATAAAAGATTCAGTATGCGGAGCCTGAAAAACTCTTTATTTAAAATGTAGGTCAAGGTGGTCAATTCATTATCAGCGTACTGTCAAAACCTGTATTTCCCTTTTTCAGCAGATGTCAGGACGGCTACCAAAATGTTCTTTTATGTCCAAGTCTTCATCGGTGGATCAGCCTACGTGAAGCTTGTGTACTTTCTGTTAAAGGCAAATTAGTCCCAACAGTCGCTCCGCTTGCGCTCTTATACAATTTCCAAGTCTTGATGTGGAAATCGAATTTTAAACAGAAAAATCGCCTCTTTAACTGTTTTGTGGCTTCGGACGTGTCATATTAATTATATATGGCCTATGCGAAGCTATGTTAGGCCATTGACCGGCCTTCTAATCGTTCCACTCATAAAAATGTACTTGAGTGATTTGAGAGCAATATTGAAAGAACGTTTATCCGGTTTGTCTCTGAAGACTATTGTTCCCTGTAAGCCCAACCAATTAGAATCATTCCCTGGTACTGTCAGATGGGACTTAGATTGGAATAAAGATCAGAGCTAATTAGATATTAATTGGGGACTGTTGTGGATAGAGAGCTTGTGCCTCTTGAAGTAATGAAGTATTTTAGGGGTTTTTGTTTTTTGTCAGTGACCCTCTGGAAAAGTAATTAAAAAGTGAAAAATTGCAGACTTATGAGCAATAGAAAATATATCCTGAAATATCGTCTATATTCAAGCGTTACATTCATATTGTCTGATACTGTGTATGAGATTGGCTTCTCAGTAACACAGATATGCTGTATATTTTGAATTAGCTGGCTCCTTATGTTGAGGTTTTCTGTATCCAGAGGATGATGACTTTAAAATTTATGGGTCCATTTGGTCTTAAACAAAACACTCGCAAGGAACAGTAATAAACCGCCCCAAAATGGAGATTTATGATGGTTGAAGTACTAAAATGAGAGCACAAAGAAGAAAATAATTCTTGTCTAGTGTGGATGAGGAAATGTTAGGAAAGTGAACCCCACTATGGTACACCAGCTGAAAAAAAGGTAAATACATTAGAGGCTATTTACAATTTCTCTGGCCAGAATAAGAATCGAACAAAGATAACAGAATAGGATTGAACAGAAGATAAGCTGAATATGTATCGATACAGAAGATAACTAAATTATGTATCGATAAAGAAGATACCGGAATATGTTATGATACAGAAGATAACCGAATGGTCCGATAAAGAAGATACCGAATATGATAGATACAAAAAGATACCGCATTATGTATTGATACTGAAGTTATCGACAATGTATCGATACAGAAGAAAACCGAATATGTACTGATACAGAAGATAACCAAAATGGATAGATACAGAAGAAAACCGAATATGTATTGATACAGACGTTTCGAATATGTATCATTACAGAGATAACCGAATATGTATCGATAAGAAAGATAACGAATATGTATTTGATACAGAAGATACCGAATATGTATCGATACAGAAAATAACTGAATATGTCTCCATACAGAGAATAACCGAATATGTATCGATGACAGAAGATAACCAGAATATGTATCGATACAGAATATAACTGAATATGTATCGAGACAGAAGAAACCGAAAGTATCGATATACAGAAGATAAAGACCGAATATGTATTGATACAGAAGTTATCCAATCATGTATCATACAGAATATAACTGAATATGTATCGATACAGAAGATAACCGATAGTTCGAACAGTAAGATAACTGATATAGTACGATACAGAAGATAACCGAATAGTATCGTAAGTACAGAATATACCGAATATGTATCGAACAGAAGATAACTGAATATGTATCGAATAGCGATAACCGAATATGTATTGAACAGAAGTTATCTGAATATGTATCGATACAGAAGTAACCGAACATGATCCATACAGAAGTTTACCAAATACATATCGATACAGAAGTTAACCGAATATGCATTGATACAGAAGTTAAATGAATATGTATCGATCGAAGATGACCGAATATGTATCGATACAGAAGATAACGAATAATAATAATTTTCTAAGTAATAAATGGAATTCAACAGTGCAAACTAGTCAATGGAATGTTCTTGTCCCTGATGAAATTGAACTTGCAATTTCCACCTTGAGCAACAGGGCAAAAACTATGTTGAATCTGCAGTCCCAGTCTGTGGGTTACAATATCATAATGGGTTCTAATCAACCCCAGCCCCAACCGCTATAATAAAATCATTAGAAACTCCCCTGATCTTTACTTACCTTATCTCTTTCCTCCACCACATTGTCCCCCCTCTGCTTGCACGGAACTGCAAGCAGGGGGCGGGACCGGCAGCCACATCTGTGTTTGGCTGAGAGGCAGCCATCACGGATGCGGCTGCTTGAATGCCGGGGGAAAGAGGTAAGTAGAGTTGGGGGGAGTTTCTGATAATTTTTATTATAGCGTTTGGGGCTAGGGGGGAAGCACTAACATATGACCAAGAGGTTTCACACTAGGGTGAGGGAGACCAAAATGGGAGGAGTGGGAGGGCTGAACTGCGCATGGCAAAAGTCTCCCGGAGGGAAGACAGGAGGCAGAGTCCTATATGGACTCTGCAGTACCCTGTGACAGTTTTTTGGACTTGGGGGGGGGGGTTACTGGAGAACCACTTGGAGGTGGAATGTAAGGTAAGGATTTTACTACACTAAACAGTGGGGCCAGTAGTGGTTACATTAAGTTTTGGGGTGGACATGCCCTTTAAAGATATAAACCCAGCCTAGAATTACTACATTGGAACTTATGATGCTTTTGCTTGTGAAGGTTCTCATTCATCCAGGTCATGGTATATCTGTTGTATTCAATTAGATCAACTGGACTTGAAGTTTAGTTCTTGAAGACGTTTCGCTAGTCATCCGACTGGATCTCTCAATTCAGAATTTAGAAATTGAGAAGCCAGTTGATCTAATTGAATACAACGATATTTATGATGCTTTTCAACTGTGTTTATTGGGGGAATTCCATCCTTACATCTCTATGTAAAACAATAACCCATTTGTAAAATGTGTCTGACCAAGAACAACTGCTGCTGGAATCTGTCATGTGCACTCAGCCTTCCAAACTAAACAGCTGCTGTGAAGCACTACTGACATGTCACCTACACTATGGAACCCTGACAATCCAATCAGCGGGGTTACTGCAATCCCTCTATACCGTGAAATGGAAAATCACTAGATAGTCCGGATGCGTAATAACTGTTTATACATACATTAGGCATGTCACACAGAACTTAGTATGGGTGTATATCTGGCTGGCAAAGTGACGGATGCTTTGTATATAACATACTCTACACATGGTGGGGGTTTTATTATAGTTGGAGTATTATGTTTCATGAGTTTGTTTAAAGGCCACCCCAGATCGAAAATCTACTTACCTTACCTTCCCCACCCCCCCACCCCTAACACAGAGATTGTTATAGTTACTTATCTTCCTGTGGTCCCAGAAGCCCATTACCTTACGGCTGCTCCCAAGATGCTCATAGAGAACATCTATGAGCTAACATAGATTTGAAGGCAGAGGAGAAGTGCAGCAAAAAAATGACAGTATTATGGGCTTTAGGACCAGGGGAGGTAAGTACCTATAATGTATGCTATTTCAATAAGGTAGAATACTGATCAAAAGGAGAGAACCAATGCCTGCCACAGATAAGACTCCTAACATCAGGTGTGGGGCCATGATTGCACAAGTGTAGGACCTTAACAGTTTTGGTACAGCCTTGCAGTTTGTTTAATATCGTTGCTCTGTATTAAAATACATCAATTAATCAAATATTCTCAATGTATTTTTCTGTATATTATTTTTATTTATGGATTTATATAGCGCCAGCATCTTCCATGGTGCTTTATAATTACAAAGTCATACATTACATACAGGGTAATACACATTATCAAAGTCATACATATTACATAGACCAAGCAGGATTATCCACAAGGCAACCCTAGGCAACTGCCTAGGGCCCAGGAAACTTTTGGGGGTCCAGCTTCAAAAGCAGTAACAATTAATAAAAAAGGGGCCCTAAATCATGGCCCTCCTAGGGCCCTACATGATATTAATCCATCTCTGACATAGACAGGCAATATATAATATAAGTCACAGAGTGAGGATTTACTTACACAATACCATGATACAATAGGAAAAGGACTAAAGCTTACATCTAGAAGAAATGGGGGTGAAACAAGGTGACGGGAGTCACCTTATTATGTCTTACTTTTATTTTATAGAATGACTTTTTATGTATTTTATTCTAGAACAGTTATTTTATTGTTTTTGATTGTTTAAGCCAGGTTAGGGGATATTTTGGTAATGCAGGTGGTTGTCAATGATTAGGTAAAGGGCATTTCTGTGACCTCAACCTGCTTCCCAGACAGGGCTTGGCTCCTAACAGTGCAGACTTGTGATTTCAGAGGAGAGGAGAATGTGTTGCTCTGATGATTTGTAGCTTTTTTTATCCTCCTAAAGCCTCAAAAGACGTAAATGCAGAACACTATCAACTTACAGATTAACCCTGGTTTGTTCCAAGGAAGACAGGGAGATAACTTGACTCTTACGACAGATCCCTGTATGTCACTAGCTGACAAAATATCAGGGTTCATAATATTGTTTTCTGTGTTAACTGACTTTGCATTGGATAAATAAGGATCTGCCATTTTTAAGTATTGTTTTGTATAGAAATTATTATATAATTTACTGCTAATGTAAACAGCTAATTACTATAATTTGGCATGCATTCTTCCACTATTTAGGTTTAGTTAGCTGTATACACACCTTTCAATATGGACGCATACAATATATATATATAGAGTATATATATAAGTGTGTCAAGTCAGAAATTCTGGAACTTAGTGCTAAATAAATGTATTTCTGCACTTCAATATATATTTATATATTGAATAGTCCTGATATTTTGGCACTTGTACCTATATACAATGGTATAACAAGCATTATATTAGATATTCAGGTCAAATGGGGATACTGGACCAGCACAATATGTACCGTATTCTCTCTATATTTGTATCCATACAGATGGGCAGCACTGAAATGTTGATGAAATAAAGTTATTTTGATACCCAGATCTGTAACCTTGGACTCGTTCATCTTATTATTTATATTTATAATTGGATATAAGCCGTGATTATATAAAGATAATATGCCAACACTATTTAAAATAACATAAGGGTTTGCAACCTCAGAGCTATAGGCCTCTGACCTCTACATCTGACAGACACTCACATCTTTGACATAGTATAGGAAGTTTCCCCAATAAAGGTATAATGGATATTAGACAAGATTTACCTTCAATTATGACTTATCTACAACTACCACCAGTGTTTGACAGGTGGATAATGTCTGTAACATTCTGTGACCTACATGAGAGCCTCAGGCTAAAGGACAACATCTTAGCTTACTTCAAACACAGTCTCACATTACTAATATATACTCTCTTACTCTATTGATGTTTCCAAATAATTTCAATATGACTAAAGCCCCTTACACGGAATCCATATCTCTGATCATTTCGGTAAATTTGATTGGATCTCTCTAAATATCGATCCTGTGTATATCTTTTTTTTCGATCGAACGCTCGCAACATTGAGCTGTTTAACGGAAAACAAAGATGGACCCACAAGGTAGGAAACTTCAATCAGTTCTTCCAACGGATTTCTGATCACTGCGGTTGATTGGAAATCCATCTATCTATCTCTAGCGACCTATTGTTCTATTTATTTATTATTTTTTTATAAAATTACAAAAATCAGGAAAATCATTTCCCAGCCATAGAATATGGTCAACACAACAAGAAAATAAAACACATATAAAATGTGTGTTGGCTTTTTACCGTTGACTATATTATTATTAGTGAGGATTTATACAGTAGCACTAGCATCTTCCGTGGCACTTTAAAAGTACATGTACACATTCACATCAGGCCCTTTCCCAAAGAGCTTACAATCTAAGCACACTTATTGACACATATAAGTAATAAGCCTCTCCTGGGAAATTGTGGGGGAAACCAGAGAAACCCACGCAAGCATGGGGAAACATACAAACTCCATGCAGATGTCCAAGGGCTGAATTGAACTCAGGACTTCAGCATTGCAAGGCAACAGTGCTAACACCATGCTATATTCAGGATGTACAACTCCCAGAATTCCTTGGTTTCTTCTGCAATGGAGAAATGCTAGGAATTGTAGTTTTCAAACATCTGTGAATTATGACAATCCTATAATTGTAAACAAAGCTCCATATAAAGTATAAGAAGCAGATGCTTAAAGGACTTGAAACAGGTGGCAAATGAGAGAATCCTTAAAATAGTTCGGAGATGAGGAGAATGAGGAAGTGCACAGCAATAAAGGGAGGATGACTGATGGACAGACTTTCTCAGTAGTTGTAAGATGGTCTGATCATTAGGCTCACTACCTTTCCAAGCAAGAAGGGGACTGACTTACATAATAATGACCGGGCTTTTATTTAAAAAAAATTTCTACCATATTACTGCCCAGGCTGGTGAAACACTGTATTGGTGGCAAATCAATTGATGACAGTTTCCCGATATTAGGATACGCCTAGGGCTGTGTACACATAGACCAGTATTTCCTTCAGACAGAAGATCGATAAACCCAATCAGTAGTGTGTCAACTGGGAATTAAAGTCATGCCAATATTTTGGCATGACTGATACCTTGGCAATTAAAGATGACACAATTGGGGATAAATGTAGGTTGCGGTGGTTGATCGGTTAGAACTGTGTGCTTAGCTCAAGTTTGCCAAGAATTTAATAATGATCTGTTTAATGGGGTCTTTACATTACAAGACGAGGACTCGTAGACCACAAATGACATTCTGGGCTATGTTACTATTCATTATCTGTCATAGTTCTATGAAGATTGTCCACTACATGTAAATATAATTTATCCAATTTGTATTAGCAATATCTTCCCATTATATTTAAAGTGACCTAAAGACATTACAGACAATGCAAGATCCAATGTAAAATTTCTAATATGGATCGGGTGCAGGATGGAGCCATCAACATGCAAACCTATCCAGCGGTGAAAAGGTTACCTTCAGCCTTAATAAAACCTGCCTTCTATTAGCACATCTGTAACTTATTGCAGACGTCTATAATTTAACAATTGTTATTAGCCACAAAACAAGAAAGGAAAATGAATAAATATGTGCTGGACATTTAACCTGCAAAACAACACAGCAGCTTTCAGGGATGTTTCATGCTTAAAATTTATTACTTTGGAAATTGTTCTATGGTTTTTGTATTTAAGATATTCACAGCCTTAGGGGATACATCTTGAGCGCAGCTTTGAGAGCCAAGACTGTGTGTGCGCTTTTTAACAAATCACTGACTGATCCCACTTACCATATTTAAATAGGATGCAATGTATTGCTAGGGGATGTGTTTCACTAAAAGGCTGCCTGTCTGCTGGACCAAACATGTAGTTATGTCTATTTCTAAAATTGTTCACCCCTAAGGGTTATAGTATTTCTTTCATTTTGTTTCAGCATGTTCTCCCCCCAGAACAAAACCCTGAGACCGTTATAGTTTCATGCTTTTCCTCAATATTTTCTTGCCTCCTCTGTATCCTTAGAGGCAGAAAGCATTAACATAGGAGATGCACAGGACAGAGGAGGTGCGCCAGGACGCAGAGTCCATCACAGCAGTGACTGCAATCAAAAAGAAAGCCACATATATGTGAGATACTGAGTAAGGATTATGGGCTATGCAGAGAGGTAAGTAACTATAACCACCTCTGGATTTGGGGTTGGAAGGTAACTGAAGGTAATATAGACTTCTGTTCTGGGGTGAACATGCCCTTTAATTTAAAGCAATGTAATGCTTTAGCAACTTCAAATGTAAATAAATAAATAATAAATAATTGATCATTTAAAGCATTGAAACCCAAAATGTTGTTTAAAAGGCCTGTTCATCCCCTTAAGAAACTTTGAAACATATACTATAAGCATCACCCAACCCTATTTTTACAATACTCTCCTTTCTCCCTGGTGCTCCTGAGTGAAGATTTCTTACCTTCAAGTCCTCTAATTCTTCACATCTTTCTTGGCGTCTCTAGGTGTTTGCTGTCAGCCATGACAGTGACATCATGGAAAATGACTTGCAATGGCTGAACAAGCCGACTGCTCATATATAGCACTCAAAGATGTAAATGAGGTGTCAGAGAGCAGAAAGGGACTGGATGACTTCAGGTAAGATATCAACTTTCAGGAGCGCTGGGCAGAAAGGTAAGTTTGTGTGGAGGGTTGCTTAGTGCCTGATGAAATGTTGGTTAAGGGGGTGAACAGATACATACATACATGTACATAAATACATCCATTCCCTAAACGTTTTCTAGAGTTTCTTAATAACAAATATAACCTACGCAATATCTAGAAAGGCACAAAAGTATCCTGATTTATCCATAGCAATTTCAATGTCCTTTTTTATTGCATGAACAGTTTTCTAATATCACAAACATAATATAGGCTTTGAAAAATAATAAAACATTTAGACAACCGGCAGCTTAATATGGTCATTTTCCCTGAAACACGAGCAATTCAGCAGGTGTGACAATAGTAGGCGTTGTCCTCAAGGTAAGTTTCCCTACATTTGTCGCTACATTAGTGGAACAGGATATGGATAAGCTGCAGGCTAGACTAAAATCCAGAATGAATGACGGACTAAAAGCCATTACAAAATCATAGCTTATATTCCAGCTTTAGCACAATATATTAATGCCCTAGGAAATCAAAACTGGAACTACATGTTAGCCCAAAACCAATGGCATGATCCATCCATGGCTGCCACCTGTTATTCATTGTTTTTACACTTCTGTGGTATTTGCAGGCCTAAAAATGTCCATCTCCTGAAATGAAAGCTTTAACCCTTCAAGGCATTATATTACCTGCTCGCCCCGTAACCTGATCATGTGACATTTGGCAAACGCAAATGGAAACCATTTTAATACGTCTCTGTGCAAACTACACAAAAATATCAATTTGGATTATCTTATGTTTTTTTATTATTATTGTCAATTATCGGTAGACTGAGGTATGATGGAAGAAAAGCGCAGCATTACCACAAACGCGATATCTACCGACCATCGTTCATGTACAATCTATTACGTGCAGGCTTCATGGGTGGAATTACGGTATAAAGACCCTTTCACAGAACGTTCACCAGTCACATTGTGCAACAAATATCTAGCGTGAGTACGAAGCTTAAGGCTGGGTACACACGGGGAAATAATTTGTTCCGACTGAGCGTTCCTAATCGCTGATTATATTTGATAGATGTGAAATAATCTTTCGATCCATAACAAGATTTACAGTCAATGTAATGGGACACAGACCTGTTGTAAGATTTAGACTAATAAATAAAGGGATAGTAAGAAAGATGGATGAAAGAAATAGATGGATACCAAAGCATGAAAGCGATAGAAGGAAAAGACATGGGGAATACAAGGGCACAAAGCCCTAGAGCACTCTGGTCCGTTATTAGTGTATGAGGTGTGTTTGCCCTCCTTATTATTTGGTATTTGGTTGCTTATATACAGTTGGAGTGGGCTTTGTGCCCTTGTATTCCCCTGGTCTTTTCCTTCTATCTGCTTTCATGCTTTGATATCCCATCTTATCCTCTTTCACCCATCTTTCTTACTATCCCTTTATTTGTCTGGTTCTATTTTATTCCAGGTTATGTACCCTTAACCACGATACTGTTGTCAACTAACTTTATGCCCATAATACAGTTCTCTGTATTTTATTACCTGCCCTGTTCTTCCCTTATTTACTGTTCTGTTGTAAGATTTTACTGAATTCCTGAGGCAGAATAAACGATAAAGTTCTAGCAAGCACAGTTCAGCCCAGGGTGGAAGAGACAGCTGGACAGGCAATGGAGACACTGAAGGAGGCAGACGGGACTGAGGCAAAGGCCATCAGTAGATGAAACAGAATTTCTAAACAGGTCAGAGGTCAGGTTAGGCAGCTAAGCCCAGACTGGTGCATTCTCTGTTCTGCAAAGTTGAACAAATTTGACAGCTGTGCCCAAAACCCACTTTTGTTCCTGTATGGAGGGGGGGGGTGGTGTTACTGATTTTTATTATGCACCTGGGAGAGCTGACAGTTCAGCTATTACTGTCATAAAGGGCATGTCCAGCCACAAGAAGCAGCAGTGAGGTGCTTCCTGGTCGTGGCTGTCAGGTAACTGGGCTTCGCGTTACCGTCACACACACTTTTACTGACAGCCGTGACCAGGAAGCAGAGAAGAGTAGCACGGCAGGCGGAAATGTAAGTCTCTTCAGGGGCATCTTTGGAGGATTTAAGTAATGTGAAAATGGGTTTTAGGGGGGTGCCTCAGGGGCTTTAAAAAGTGTGCCTAAGGTGCCAAAAGGTCTAGAAGTGCCCCTGCAGGAAGCCAGTAACTTTGCTGTCAATAATATTGGGAGTCAGTAAATGTTTGCTATAAATGTTTAAAAAGACATAACTTACAAACACATGATAACATATGCTTGTGAAGGTTCTCATCATCCAGTCATGCATATCTGTTTTCAATAGATCAACTGGACTTGAAATGCTGTGATATGAAATGCTGTTTTAATACACCTTACTCTGGGCGTCCAAAATCACCCTCTTAGCCACTATCTAATCACACCCTTAACACCTGGGTGATATGCTAATTGGGATTTCCAGGTACATAATTGCCACAATCTTGTACAAGTCATTCTGATTGAAAAGCCAGTCGGATGACTACGAAACTCTTCAAAAACATTCAAGTCAGTTGATCTAATTGAAACACAATACATGATAACATAATTCCCCAGGCATGTGAAAAAAAAGAATTTTGTAACATATAGTTTCTATCCAGGATACTTTTCGATTGCCATTTGCAGTCAAGATGGAATCTATCAATCACTCCATCTATCCATCCATCACTCCATCATCACTCCATCCATCCATCCAGGGGCAAGCAGGATTGTCAAGAGAGGGAGTATAAGGATGAAAAGTCTCCATTTGTGCAATTTTATGGCCTCTGTCACTTGTATATGTGACCAGTTTCCCACCCCAAAAGCAACATTTTCCGACACTCCGATCATTCGTTCGTCCAATCCGGACGAATGAACAATCGAGGTCGGTCGCGGCCGTCCGTCCCACACCAGCCGATATTTTTGGCCGTCCGACCAAGTGCCGCGAAACAGTCGGTCAGCCCAAAATATCGACTGTGTGTACCCAGCCTAAAAAAAAAAAAGTAAAAAAAAAAAAAGCAGAAAGGGTATTCTGGGCACCTGTAATCCCCCACATAAAACCACCAATTAAAGATGCAGAATGGGATACCCCATTCACATGAAGAGAGAGCTTGGTAGATTGTCTTCAGGGGGCAAAAGGTAGCAATAGTGGCTCTGCTATATTGCCCACATTCACAACCAGGAGCACTGTATAGCATTGTACACCACCAGTGAGTGTTAGAATGTATACATCTAGACCAGATAGATTACAGTTCAGTATTTCATTAGTCAGGATATTGGGAAAATATCTGTCTATGTGCATTAAACTTAAGGTGAACATACATACAACATTAACGTTGCACAGCAGTTTTTATCTGCCAACATTCCTGCAACATTTGCTGGACAGACCATGATTTGGAATTGACAGCTTAGGTTGCAAAATGATTAGGACAGGAGGATCTTGAAAAGTTGCAGGAACATTGGTAGGTAAGTCCAATTAACAGCCAGCTTTAGACTTGAGGCACAAATACTAACTATTCTCCTCGCTACTGGTTGTGTCCAGTTGGCGAAATGTAATTTCTGAAGACTGCTAGCCTTCCGTATGTTCGTGTTCTTTCCATAGTTGTTGCTCCTGCAGCTGTCACCGTTTATTTACACACATTCCTCCCCTTAAACTGAACTATGAACATCATTTAAACCAGGCAAGGACCTTTACCACTAGTGTTTTTTTTTCACACTATCTGACTTATATCTCCCCTTAACCACTCAGTAAATTATAACACGTTGTAATTACACTGATAGAAGAGAATCACATCCATTTGGGGGAAAACCACCCTGTGTCTGATATTAGAGACAAGGGGGGAGCAGGTTAGAACTCTACGTCCAGTGATATTACATTGCGCTGGGGGGAGATCAAGTCTCATTCCTCCAGTCAAAAACTTCAAGGAGCAACTTGTTAAAGAGAAACAGCAACATTTTTTTAATGTTATTTAAATCTTAAATAACTGTATAAACATAATGAATCATTCTAACGGGAAATACATCTCATTTAACTACACCTACCAAGACTTTTGCCCTAGTATTAGTCAATTCAGTTTTAAAAATACAACTGCTGTTATTTATTATCCTTAACGTATTTTGTACTGAAAGGTGAATTCTCCCTTGGATGTGATTTGGAGATTGTGGTCTGAGGTGTAATATCACATACTGGCCTGGTTTGGGGCAGGGGTGACAGGGGAATCTGCTGATGTCTGATGAATATGCTATGAGTTGTATATCCACATCTTAAGTGGATTATAGACAGCCCCGTAATTATGGTTCAGTGGTTGGCAGATCCACCCAAGGCTTCATCTATAAGAAATTTTGCTCCTTTAAGTTAGCCATATACGGCCAGATGTTCTTGCAAGTGGATTTCCAATAGAGTGCAACAATCAGAAATCCAACTGGAAGAATCACTTGAAGTTCCCCAGTTTAAGGCTCCTATTTTTCCACAGATTCCCCCTTGATCTGCAGAGAGCTGGATCTCAGCTGAAGATGGGGTCAGCAGATAAAATTTGTCAGACCCAATCTCCGTTTTTCCATCAATGTTGAGCAGTTGACGGAAAAAACAGAAACTAGTTAACCAAAATGGCCATCCCTCTGTCGAAAAACAACCTCTTGTGGCAAAAGCACATAACGCGTGTTCTATAGGGCTTCATTTCAAGAGATACATCATTTTGTACTTATCTGCAGCAACCAATCAGATGCTCTATAACTGTATAAGACCAATAAAAAGCGAACATCTTATTAAATAAGCCCCTAGTATTTCTGTTTTTCCTCCCAGAGTACATAGACTATAACCTATTTGGGAATTATTGTTCTCAAAGCTGTGTCAATAAACTCTCTTCATTGTCAGGGTTTTTATCCCTGGCACTGTATATTAACATTTAACATTGCAATGAAATGAGCTGCATTCCACTGGGGCACTGTGTGTGCTATATTTTTGGAGAGCCATAGCGATGTACATTAAATATTTCCATATACATAGCTTGTATGGTAGTACACTCAGAATACATAAAATGTACTTAAAGCTAACACACTGGTTTTTCTCTGTGTAAAATAATTTTCTTCCTCTTTGTACAGTTTTACACACAATATTTAAAGTTTGTAACAAATAAAGTGTGGAGCAGGGCTGAGGAAGGGCAGAGAATGAACAGCAGTTGTAGAGGAAGTGCTGTGTCAAAACCATAGGGTGCAATTTAACAAATGTTCTAATGTTTCATCACTTGGAGTTAGACTTCCCATTGTACTACTGCACCTCTGTTTCCATTTAAACCCTCCCTCCTCCCATTACATGGATAGTTAGCCTTTATGCTGTAAATTGTCTCTATCTTTTATAGGCATCCTGGCAGCTAAATGTGGACCTTCCTTATATAAGCTCCTATTATAAGCTCCTGCTTATAATGTACCTAACCAAAGTTTCCCATTACGCCCAATGTGCCTGAAGTCTCACCTACAATTACATTACAGCCTTAGAAATAATCCAGTCTAAAGATTTTTCCTACTATACTCTACCCTATACCCCAATCTTTCGGAGACTGCACTCACACAATGGCCGTTTCAGCCATTTGGTGCCCTAAGCAAATCTACCTGGGAGCCCCTTACCCAACTGAAACTCCCACCACCACCTATTGGATGAGTATTATAAAACTTAGGCAAAATGATTAAAGGGCATGTCCACCCCTATAATTTCCTCCCCCACTACTGGCCCCACTGTTAGTGTATAAAATCCTTACCTTACATCCAGCTCCAAATGGTTCTCCTGTAATCCCCCCCCCCAAAGTCCCAAAAACTGCCCACCAGGAGGATAGCAAGTCCATATAGGACTCTGCCTCCTGTCTTTCCTCCCCTCCCTCTCCCACCCATTTTGCGATCCCTCCCTGCCTCTCAGCAGGCCTCACCCCCTCCTCTCCCCCCCGTTTTGCGATCCCTCCCGCCTCTCAGCCAATCACTGACGCGGCTAGTACCTGCGGAAAGAGGTACGGTAAGTAATGATCGGGGGAGTTCCTGTAAAACTTTTACAGTGTCTGGGGCTAGAAAATGAAAATGGTATGGACATGCTATTTAATTGTATCAAATAGGGACAACAAAAACAACAGTAACAGCTTAATGCTCTAGGATGATAATGATCCCTGTCTGTTAGGCTGGGTACACACAGGTCAATTGGCCCAAAGAATTCGGGTTGATTGGCCCGAAAGATCTGCCCGTGTGTACCCAGCCCTTAAAATAAAAAAAAACTTTGAATGACGCCCTCCACCCTCTCAGTGCCCTAGCAGTCCACTTAGGTTGCTTATGCCTAGA
This sequence comes from Hymenochirus boettgeri, assembly GCA_019447015.1. Classification (NCBI taxonomy): domain Eukaryota; kingdom Metazoa; phylum Chordata; class Amphibia; order Anura; family Pipidae; genus Hymenochirus; species Hymenochirus boettgeri. The sequence goes on along the minus strand of CM033470.1, from coordinate 304,887,056 downwards.
ACAGCCCTGTGAAATGTGCCCATTGAACTTGCATTATTGCATTGTTTATATCCTTCCGCAGCCAATAAATAAATGGTGTTGTGCACAAAAGAGTCCAAGTAAAACTAGTCACATCTATAGCAAGCACCACTGTATAGTGTCAGCCAACCTGCGCTCCTGTACTTTTTCATTCTTAAATCACCAATGCCGTGTTTAGGGTTAAATTCGATTTTGAATCCAACAACAATTGTGGGGAAATCTGGATAACACTTCTATAGGCACACTGGGGAACAAACTTTGATTGTGACTTATCCAACAAAAATGCTTCCAGACATTGAAGAACGCTTTTTATATTCACATCATTTTGCGGTAGAATAGGATATTATTCCTGTTATTCCCCCCCTGTAACGATGAGGGTCACATCTGTATGTCTGATCGGCTGATTGTTGTTTAAATAGCAGATACCCACACACTGTAATATAAAGAAAGTCTCTAGTACTTGTGGGCTATAAAGGATAAATAGCCACACCTAATCACGCATGAAACATATGGGGACAATCAACGGTAGTAGGAATTATATCTCCCTTGTAGTAAGTATTGAACCACAAATGTAATTACGTCGGGACTTTGTTCTATGCTCTAAACTGACCTGTCAGTTTCTTACCTATAACACAGCCCAATTAGAACATTCCCAATGAAATGATTTCTGTTGCTGATTCCAGTGATATGTATACAAAATGTACATTTGGTCTTAAAGGGTCACTATACTCACTCAAACAACTTTACATTCTTTTAAACTACAATTTGAAGAAGTAAAATGGTGGACCTACATATTTATCTGTGCTTGCTTTTTAAATTATTAATATTTAGTGAGTGCTCCTAATTGCCCCCCACCCCCTTACTCACTGCCTTCTCGTAGTGTCTGCAACACTTATAAGTCCCCCCCCCCCATCATTCTTTCTCTGTTGATTCTTTTAGGCAGGGTATACAACAGCAGATATTTTTCATCTGACTGACCGATTCACGTCACTTTCGGTGGGCCGAAAATTCTCCTGGTGTGGGGCAGCCGGCCGCGACTGACCTCGATCGTTCGTTCGTCGGGATCGGACGATCAACATTTCGTAAATTACACTCTTCGTGCAGTTCCCGAATTTGCCGCGATCGACAGACATTTGTCCCAGCCGAGCGCTCGGTCGGACACAATAGTCCCTCTGTGTTACCCAGACTTAAAGTCTCTTATTCTAGTAAGAGGTCAGGGATAGAGAACATATTATATTTCTACTTCTTCGGAGTGACAGGTACATGCTGTGATTTCAAATCCGAAAAAAGTTTTGGAGCAGTGAAATATTTCTGTATCTATTTTTGATTAATAATAAATTAGATTTTTTTTTTAACAAGGGTACCCTTAACAAGATATGTTTTGTTCGGTGTTCATTTAAGGGACTTGCTATGCATCAGTGTTGGGATTAAAATATCAACAAAAAATATTACTCCCTATTTCCATGGCGAGTACAAACAAAAATACATCGATACAGAAGATAACCGAATATGTATTGATACAGAAGATAACCGAATATGTATTGATACAGAAGTTATCCGAATATGTATCGATACAGAATATAACTGAATATGTATCGATACAGAAAGATAAACCGAATACGTATCGATACAGAAGATAACTGAATATGTATCGATACAGAAGATAACCGAATACGTATCGATACAGAAGATAACCGAATATGTATCGATACAGAAGATAACTGAATATGTATCGATACAGAAGATAACCGAATATGTATTGATACAGAAGTTATCTGAATATGTATCGATACAGAAGATAACCGAACATGTATCCATACAGAAGTTTACCAAATACATATCGATACAGAAGTTAACCGAATATGCATTGATACAGAAGTTAAATGAATATGTATCGATACAGAAGATGACCGAATATGTATCGATACAGAAGATAAGCGAATAATAATAATTTTCTAAAGTAATAAATGGAATTCAACAGTGCAAACTAGTCAATGGAATGTTCTTGTCCCTGAGCTGAAATTGAACTTGCAATTTCCACCCTTGAGCAACAGGGCAAAAACTATGTATGAATCTGCAGTCCCAGTCTGTGGGTTACAATATCATAATGGGTTCTAATCAACCCCAGCCCCAACCGCTATAATAAAATCATTAGAAACTCCCCTGATCTTTACTTACCTTATCTCTTTCCTCCACCACATTGTCCCGGCCCTCTGCTTGCACGGAACTGCAAGCAGGGGGCGGGACCGGCAGCCACATCTGTGATTGGCTGAGAGGCAGCCAATCACGGATGCGGCTGCTTTGAATGCCGGGGGAAAGAGGTAAGGTAAGTAGAGTTTGGGGGAGTCTCTGATAATTTTATTATAGCGGTTGGGGCTAGGGGGGAAGCACTAACATATGACCAAGAGGTTTCACACTAGGGTGAGGGAGACCAAAATGGGAGGGAGTGGGAGGGCTGAACTGCGCATGGCAAAAGTCTCCCGGAGGGAAGACAGGAGGCAGAGTCCTATATGGACTCTGCAGTACTCCTGGTGGACAGTTTTTTGGACTTGGGGGGGGGGTTACTGGAGAACCACTTGGAGGTGGAATGTAAGGTAAGGATTTTACTACACTAAACAGTGGGGCCAGTAGTGGGTTACATTATAGTTTTGGGGGTGGACATGCCCTTTAAAGATATAAAACCAGCCTAGAATTACTACATTGGAACTTATGATGCTTTTGCTTGTGAAGGTTCTCATTCATCCAGGTCATGGTATATCTGTTGTATTCAATTAGATCAACTGGACTTGAAGTTTAGTTCTTGAAGACGTTTCGCTAGTCATCCGACTGGATCTCTCAATTCAGAAATTTAGAAATTGAGAAAGCCAGTTGATCTAATTGAATACAACAGATATTTATGATGCTTTTCAACTGTGTTTATTATGGGGGGAATTCCATCCTTACATCTCTATGTAAAACAATAACCCATTTGTAAAATGTGTCTGACCAAGAACAACTGCTGCTGGAATCTGTCATGTGCACTCAGCCTTCCAAACATAACAGCTGCTGTGAAGCACTACTGACATGTCACCTCACTATGGAACCCTGACAATCCAATCAGCGGGGTTACTGCAAATCCCTCTATACCGTGAAATGGAAAATCACTAGATAAGTCCGGATGCGTAATAACTGTTTATACATACATTAGGCATGTCACACAGAACTTAGTATGGGTGTATATCTGGCTGGCAAAGTGACGGATGCTTTGTATATAACATACTCTACAAATGGTGGGGGGTTTATTATAAGTTGGAGTAAATTATGTTTCATGAGTTTGTTTTAAAGGCCACCCCAGATCGAAAATCTATACCTTACCTTCCTCACCCACCCCACCCCTAACACAGAGATTGTTATAGTTACTTATCTTCCTGTGGTCCCAGAAGCCCATTATCCTTACGGCTGCTCCCAAAGATGCGCTAGAGAACATCTATGAGCTAACATAGGATTTGAGGACCAGGGAGGAGAAGTGCAGCAAAAAAATGACAGTATTATGGGCTTTAGGGACCAGGGGAGGTAAGTAACTATAATGTATGCTATTTCAATAAGGTAGAATACTGATCCAAAAGGAGGAGAACACAATGCCTGCCACAGTATAAGATACATCCTAACATCAGGTGTGGGGCCATGTGATTGCACAAGTGTATGGACCTTAACAGTTTTGGTACAGCCTTGCAGTTTGTTTAATATCGTTGCTCTGTATTAAAATACATCAATTAATCAAATATTCTCAATGTATTTTTCTGTATATTATTTTTATTATTATGGATTTATATAGCGCCAGCATCTTCCATGGTGCTTTATAATTACAAAGTCATACATTACATACAGGGTAATACACATTATACAAAGTCATACATATTACATAGACCAGAGCAGGATTATCCACAAGGCAACCCTAGGCAACTGCCTAGGGCCCAGGAAACTTTTGGGGGTCCAGCTTCAAAAGCAGTAACAATTAATAAAAAAGGGGCCCTAAATCATGGCCCTGCCTAGGGCCCTACATGATATTAATCCATCTCTGACATAGACAGGCAATATATAATATAAGTACACAGAGTGAGGAGTTACTTACAGCAATACCATGATACAATAGGAAAAAGGACTAAAGAGCTTACAATCTAGAAGAAATGGGGGTGAAACAAGGTGACGGGAGTCACCTTATTATGTCTTACTTTTATTTTATAGAATGACTTTTTATGTATTTTATTCTAGAACAGTTATTTTATTGTTTTTGATTGGTTAAGCCAGGTTAGGGGATATTTTGGTAATGCAGGTGGTTGTCAATGATTAGGTAAAGGGCATTTCTGTGACCTCACACTGCTTCCCAGACAGGGCTTGGCTCCTAACAGTGCAGACTTGTGATTTCAGAGGGAGAGGAGAATGTGTTGCTCTGATGATTTGTAGCTTTTTTTATCCTCCTAAAGCCTCAAAAGACGTAAATGCAGAAACCTATCAACTTACAGATTAACCCTGGTTTGTTCCAAGGAAGACAGGGAGATAACTTGACTCTTAACAGACAGGGATCCCTGAGTATGTCACTAGCTGACAAAATATCAGGGTTCATAAATATGTTTTCTGTGTTAACTGACTTTGCATTGGATAAATAAGGATCTGCCATTTATTATAGTATTGTTTTGTATAGAAATTATTATATAATTTACTGCTAATGTAAACAGCTAATTACTATAATTTGGCCATGTTCCACTATTTAGGTTTAGTTAGCTGGTATACACACCTTTCAATATGGACGCATACAGAGTATATATATATAGAGTATATATATAGAGTGTGGTCAAGTCAGAAATTCTGGAACTTAGTGCTAAATAAATGTATTTCTGCACTTCAATATATATTTATATATTGAATAGTCCTGATATTTTGGCACTTGTACACTATATACAATGGGTATAACAAGCATTATATTAGATATTCAGGTCAAATGGGGGATACTGGACCAGCACAATATGTACCGTATTCTCTCTATATTTGTATCCATACAGATGGGCAGCACTGAAATGTTGATGAAATAAAGTTATTTTGATACCCAGATCTGTAACCTTGGACTCGTTCATCTTATTATTTATATTTATAATTGGATATAAGCCGTGATATAATAAGTGAATAATATGCCAACAACTATTTAAAATAACAATAGGGTTTGCAACCTGCAGAGCTATAGGCCTCTGACCTCTACATCTGACAGACACTCACATCTTTGACATAGTATAGGAAGTTTCCCCAATAAAGGTATATATGGATATTAGACAAGATTTACCTTCAATTATGACTTATCTACAACTACCACCAGTGTTTGACAGGTGGATAAGTGTCTGTAACATTCTGTGACCTACATGAGAGCCTCAGGCTAAAGGACAACATCTTAGCTTACTTCAAACACAGTCTCACATTACTAATATATACTCTCTTACTCTATTGATGTTTCCAAAATAATTTCAATATGACTAAAGCCCCTTACACGGAATCCATATTCTGATCATTTCGGTAAATTTGATTGGATCTCTCTAAATATCGATCCTGTGTATATCTTTTTTTTCGATCGAACGCTCAGCAACATTGAGCTGTTTAACGGAAAAACAAAGATGGACCGCACAAGGTAGGAAACTTCAATCAGTTCTTCCAAGCGGATTTCTGATCACTGCGGTTGATTGGAAATCCAATCTATCTATCTCTAGCGACCTATTGTTCTATTTATTTATTATTTATTTTATAAAATTACAAAAAATCAGGAAAATCATTTCCCAGCCATAGAATATGGTCAACACAACAAGAAAATAAAAACAGATATAAAATGTGTGTTGGCTTTTTACCGTTGACTATATTATTATTAGTGAGGATTTATACAGTAGCACTAGCATCTTCCGTGGCACTTTAAAAGTACATGTACACATTCACATCAGGCCCTTTCCCAAAGAGCTTACAATCTAAGCACACTTATTCGACACATATAAGTAATAAGCCTCTCCTGTTGGAAATTGTGGGGGAAACCAGAGGAAACCCACGCAAGCATGGGGAGAACATACAAACTCCATGCAGATGTCCAAGGGCTGAATTGAACTCAGGACTTCAGCATTGCAAGGCAACAGTGCTAACCACCATGCTATATATCAGGCATGTACAACTCCCAGAATTCCTTGGTTTCTTCTGCAATGGAGAAATGCTAGGAATTGTAGTTTTCAAACATCTGTGAATTATGACAATCCTATAAATTGTAAACAAAGCTCCATATAAAGTATAAGAAGCAGATGCTTAGAAGGACTTGAAACAGGTGGCAAATGAGAGAATCCTTAAAATAGTTCCGGAGATGAGGAGAATGAGGAAGTGCACAGCAATAAAGGGAGGATGACTGATGGACAGACTTTCTCAGTAGTTGTAAGATGGTCTGATCATTAGGCTCACTACCTTTCCAAGCAAGAAAGGGGACTGACTTACATTAATAATGAGCCGGGCTTTTATTTAAAAAAAATTTCTACCATATTACTGCCCAGGCTGGTGAAACACTGTATTGGTGGCAAATCAATTGATGACAGTTTCCCGATATTAGGATACGCCTAGGGCTGTGTACACATAGACCAGTATTTCCTTCAGACAGAAGATCGATAAACCCAATCAGTAGTGTGTCAACTGGGAATTAAAGTCATGCCAATATTTTGGCATGACTGATACCTTGGCAATTAAAGATGACACAATTGGGGATAAATGTAGGTTGCGGTGGTTGATCGGTTAGAACTGTGTGCTTAGCTCAAGTTTGCCAAAGAATTTAATAATGATCTGTTTAATGGGGTCTTTACATTACAAGACGAGGACTCAGTAGACCACAAATGACATTCTGGGCTATGTTACTATTCATTATCTGTCATAGTTCTATGAAGATTGTCCACTACATGTAAAATATAATTTATCCAAATTTGTATTAGCAATATCTTCCCATTATATTTAAAGTGACCTAAAGACATTACAGACAATGCAAGATCCAATGTAAAATTTCTAATATGGATCGGGTCAGGTGCAGGATGGAGCCATCAACAGTGCAAACCTATCCAGCGGTGAAAAGGTTACCTTCAGCCTTAATAAAAACCTGCCTTCTATTAGCACATCTGTAACTTATTGCAGACGTCTATAATTTAAGAACAATTGTTATTAGCCACAAAAACAAGAAAGGAAAATGAATAAAATATGTGCTGGACATTTAACCTGCAAAACACACACAGCAGCTTTCAGGGATGTTTCATGCTTTAAAATTTATTACTTTGGAAATTGTTCTATGGTTTTTGTATTTAAGATATTCACAGCCTTAGGGGATACATCTTGAGCGCAGCTTTGAGAGCCAAGACTGTGTGTGCGCTGTTTAACAAATCACTGACTGATCCCACTTACCATATTGTAAATAGGATGCAATGTATTGCTAGGGGATGTGTTTCACTAAAAGGCTGCCTGTCTGCTGGACCAAACAATGTAGTTATGTCTATTTCTAAAATTGTTCACGCCCTAAGGGTTATAGTATTTCTTTCATTTTGTTTCAGCATGTTCTCCCCCAGAACAAAACCCTGAGACCGTTATAGTTTCATGCTTTTCCTCAATATTTTCTTGCCTCCTCTGTATCCTTAGAGGCAGAAAGCATTAACATAGGAGATGCACAGGACAGAGGAGGTGCGCCAGGACGCAGAGTCCATCACAGCAGTGACTGCAATCAAAAAGAAAGCCAACATATATGTGAGATACTGAGATAAGGATTATGGGCTATGCAGAGAGGTAAGTAACTATAACCACCTCTGGATTTGGGGTTTGGAAGGTAACTGAAGGTAAATATAGACTTCTGTTCTGGGGGTGAACATGCCCTTTAATTTAAAGCAATGTAATGCTTTAGCAACTTCAAATGTAAAATAAATAAATAAATAAATAATTGATCATTTAAAGCATTGAAACCCAAAATGTTGTTTAAAAGGCCTGTTCATCCCCTTAAGAAACTTTGAAACATATACATTAAGCATCACCCAACCCTATTTTTACAATACTCTCCTTTCTCCCTGGTGCTCCTGAGTGAAGATTTCTTACCTTCAAGTCCTCTAATTCTTCACATCTTTCTTGGCGTCTCTAGGTGTTTGCTGTCAGCCATGACAGTGACATCATGGAAAATGACTTGCAATGGCTGAACAAGCCGACTGCTCATATATAGCACTCAAAGATGTAAATGAGGTGTCAGAGAGCAGAAAGGGACTGGATGACTTCAAGGTAAGATATCAACTTTCAGGAGCGCTGGGCAGAAAGGTAAGTATTGTGTGGAGGGTTGCTTAGTGCCTGATGAAATGTTGGTTAAGGGGGTGAACAGATACATACATACATGTACATAAATACATCCATTCCCTAAACGTTTTCTAGAGTTTCTTAATAACAAATATAACCTACGCAATATCTAGAAAGGCACAAAAGTATCCTGATTTATCCATAGCAATTTCAATGTCCTTTTTTATTGCATGAACAGTTTCTAATATCACAAACATAATATGGGCTTTGTAGAAAAATAATAATAATAACATTTAGACAACCGGCAGCTTAATATGGTCATTTTCCCTGAAACACGAGCAATTCAGCAGGTGTGACAATAGTAGGCGTTGTCCTCAAGGGTAAGTTTCCCTACATTTGTCGCTACATTAGTGGAACAGGATATGGATAAGCTGCAGGCTAGACTAAAATCCAGAATGAATGACGGACTAAAAGCCATTACAAAATCATAGCTTATATTCCAGCTTTAGCACAATATATTAATGCCCTAGGGAAATCAAAACTGGAACTACATGTTAGCCCCAAAACCCAATGGCATGATCCATCCATGGCTGCCACCTGTTATTCATTGTTTTTACACTTCTGTGGTATTTGCAGGCCTAAAAATGTCCATCTCCTGAAATGAAAGCTTTAACCCTTCAAGGCATTATATTACCTGCTCGCCCGTAACCTGATCATGTGACATTTGGCAAACGCAAATGGAAACCATTTTAATACGTCTCTGTGCAAACTACACAAAAATATCAATTTGGATTATCTTATGTTTTTATTATTATTATTGTCAAATTATCGGTAGACTGAGGTATGATGGGAAGAAAAGCGCAGCATTACCACAACACGCGATATCTACCGACCATCGTTCATGTACAATCTAGTACGTGCAGGCTTCATGGGTGGAAATACGGTATAAAGACCCTTTCACAGAACGTTCACCAGTCACATTGTGCAACAAATATCTAGCGTGAGTACGAAGCTTAAGGCTGGGTACACACGGGGAAATAATTTGTTCCGACTGAGCGTTCACTAATCGCTGATTATATTTGATAGATGTGAAATAATCTTTCGATCCATAACAAGATTTACAGTCAATGTAATGGGACACAGACCTGTTGTAAGATTTAGACTAATAAATAAAGGGATAGTAAGAAAAGATGGATGAAAGAAGATAAGATGGGATACCAAAGCATGAAAGCAGATAGAAGGAAAAGACATGGGGAATACAAGGGCACAAAGCCCTAGAGCACTCTGGTCCGTTATTAGTGTATGAGGTGTGTTTGCCCTCCTTTATTTGGTATTTGGTTGCTTATATACAGTTGGAGTGGGCTTTGTGCCCTTGTATTCCCCTGGTCTTTTCCTTCTATCTGCTTTCATGCTTTGATATCCCATCTTATCCTCTTTCACCCATCTTTTCTTACTATCCCTTTATTTGTCTGGTTCTATTTTATTCCAGGTTATGTACCCGCTTAACCAGCGATACTGTTGTCAACTAACTTTATGCCCATAATACAGTTCTCTGTATTTTATTACCTGCCCTTGTTCTTCCCTTATTTACTGTTCTGTTGTAAGATTTTACTGAATTCCTGAGGCAGGAATAAACGATAAAGTTCTAGCAAGCACAGTTCAGCCCAGGGTGGAAGAGACAGCTGGACAGGCAATAGGAGACACTGAAGGAGGCAGACGGGACTGAGGCAAAGGCCATCAGTAGATGAAACAGAATTTCTAAACAGGTCAGAGGTCAGGGTAGGCAGCTAAGCCTCAGACTGGTGCATTCTCTGTTCTGCAAAGTTGAACAAATGTTGACAGCTGTGCCCAAAACCCACTTTTGTTACCTGTATGGAGGGGGGGGGGGGTGGTGTTACTGGATTTTTATTATGCACCTGGGGAGAGCTGACAGTTCAGCTATTACTGTCATAAAGGGCATGTCCAGCCACAAGAAGCAGCAGTGAGGTGCTTCCTGGTCGTGGCTGTCAGGTAACTGGGCTTCGCGTTACCGTCACACCTTTTACAGACAGCCGTGACCAGGAAGCAGAGAAGAGTAGCACGGCAGGGCGGAAATGTAAGTCTCTTCAGGGGCATCTTTGGAGGATTTAAGTAATGTGAAAATGGGTTTTAGGGGGGTGCCTCAGGGGCTTTAAAAAGTGTGCCTAAGGTGCCAAAAGGTCTAGAAGTGCCCCTGCAGGAAGCCAGTAACTTTGCTGTCAATATATATTGGGAGTCAGTAAATGTTGCTATAAATGTTTAAAAAGACAATAACTTACAAACACATGATAACATATGCTTGTGAAGGTTCTCATTCATCCAGGTCATGGCATATCTGTTGTATTCAATTAGATCAACTGGACTTGAAATGCTGTGATATGAAATGCTGTTTTAACACCTTACTCTGGGCGTTCCTATAACACCTCTTAGCCACTATCTAATCACACCCTTAACACCTGGCTGTGATATGCTAATTGGGATTTTCCAGGGTACATAATTGCCACAGATTCTTGTACAAGTCATTCTGAATTGAGAAAGCCAGTCGGATGACTAGCGAAACGTCTTCAAGAACTACATTTCAAGTCCAGTTGATCTAATTGAATACAACAGATACATGATAACATAATTCCCCAGGCATGTGAAAAAAAAAGAATTTTGTAACATATAGTTTCTATCCAGGGATACTTTTCGATTGCCATTTGCAGTCAAGATGGAATCTATCAATCACTCCATCTATCCATCCATCCATCACTCCATCCATCACTCCATCCATCCATCCAGGGGCAAGAGCAGGATTGTCAAGAGAGGGAGTATAAGGATGAAAAGTCTCCATTTGTGCAATTTTATGGCCTCTGTCACTGTATATGTGACCAGTTTCCCACCCCAAACAAGCAACATTTTCCGACACGTCCGATCATTCGTTCGTCCAATCCGGACGAATGAACAATCGAGGTCGGTCGCGGCCGTCCGTCCCACACCAGCCGATATTTTTGGCCGTCCGACCGAAAGTGCCGCGAAACAGTCGGTCAGCCCAAAATATCGACTGGTGTGTACCCAGCCTAAGAAAAAAAAAGTAAAAAAAAAAAAAGCAGAAAAGGGTATTCTGGGCACCTGTAATCCCCCACATAAAACCACCAATTAAAGATGCAGAATGGGATAACCCATTCACAATGAAGAGAGAGCTTGGTAGATTGTCTTACAGGGGGCAAAAGGTAGCAATAGTGGCTCTGCATATATTGCCCACAATTCACAAACCAGGAGCACTGTATAGCATTGTAACACCACCAGTGAGTGTTAGAATGCTATACATCTAGACCAGATAGATTACAGTTCAGTATTTCATTAGTCAGGATATTGGGAAAATATCTGTCTATGTGCATTAAACTTAAGGTGAACATACATACAACATTAACGTTGGCACAGCAGTTTTATCTGCCAACATTCCTGCAACATTTGCTGGACAGACCATGATTTGGAATTGACAGCTTAGGTTGCAAAATGATTAGGACAGGAGGATCTTGAAAAGTTGCAGGAACATTGGTAGGTAAGTCCAATAATGTACAGCCAGCTTTAGACTTGAGGCACAAATACTAACATATCTCCTCGCTACTGGTTGTGTCCAGTTGGCGAAATGTAATTTCTGAAGACTGCTAGCCTTCCGTATGTTCTGTTTCTTCCATAGTAATGTTAGCTCCTGCAGCTGTCACCGTTTATTTACACACATTCCTCCCCTTAAACTGAACTAATGAACATCATTTAAACCAGGCAAGGACCTTTACCACTAGTGTTTTTTTTCACACTATCTGACTTATATATCTCCCCTTAACCACTCAGTAAATTATAACACGTTGTAATTACACTGATAGAAGAGAATCACATCCATTTGGGGGGAAAACCACCCTGTGGTCTGATATTAGAGACAAGGGGGGAGCAGGTTAGAACTCTACGTCCAGTGATATTACATTGCGCTGGGTGGGGAGATCAAGGTCTCATTCCTCCAGTCAAAAACTTCAAGGAGCAACTTGTTAAAGAGAAACCGCAACATTTTTTTAATGTTATTTAAATCAGTTAAATAACTGTATAAACATAAATGAATCATTCTAACTGGAAATACATCTCATTTAACTACACCTACCAAGACTTTTGCCCTAGTATTTAGTCAATTCAGTTTTAAAAATACAACTGCTGTTATTTATTATCCTTAAACGTATTTTGTACTGAAAGGTGAATTCTCCCTTGGATGTGATTTGGAGATTGTGGTCTGAGGTGTAATATACATACTGGCCTGGTTTGGGGCAGGGGTGACAGGGAATCTGCTGATGTCTGATGAATATGCTATGAGTTGTATATCCACATCTTAAGTGGATTATAGACAAGCCCCGTAATTATTGGTTCAGTGGTTGGCAGATCCACCCAAGGCTTCATCTATAAGAAATTTTGCTCCTTTAAGTTAGCCATATACGGCCAGATGTTCTTGCAAGTGGATTTCCAATAGAGTGCAACAATCAGAAATCCAACTGGAAGAATCACTTGAAGTTCCCCAGTTAAGGCTCCTATTTTTCCACAGATTTCCCCTTGATCTGCAGAGAGCTGGATCTTCAGCTGAAGATGGGGTCAGCAGATAAAAATTTGTCAGACCCAATCTCCGTTTTTCCATCAATGTTGAGCAGTTGACGGAAAAAACAGAAACTAGTTAACCAAAATGGCCATCCCTCTGTCGAAAAACAACCTCTTGTGGCAAAAGCACATAACGCGTGTCTATAGGGCTTCATTTCAAGAGATACATCATTTTGTACTTATCTGCAGCAACCAATCAGATGCTCTATAACTGTATAAGACCAATAAAAAGCGAACATCTTATTAAATAAGCCCCTATGGTATTTCTGGTTTCCTCCCAGAGTACATAGACTATAACCTATTTGGGGAATTATTGTTCTCAAAGCTGTGTCAATAAACTCTCTTCATTGTCAGGGTTTTTATACCCTGGCACTGTATATTAACATTTAACATTGCAATGAAATGAGCTGCATTCCACTGGGGCACTGTGTGTGCTATATTTTTGGAGAGCCATAGCGATGTACATTAAATATTTCCATATACATAGCTTGTATGGTAGTACACTCAGAATACATAAAAGTACTTAAAGCTAACACACTGGTTTTCTCTGTGTAAATAATTTTCTTCCTCTTTGTACAGTTTTACACACAATATTTAAAGTTTGTAACAAATAAAGTATGGGAGGCAGGGCTGAGGAAGGGCAGAGAATGAACAGCAGTTGTAGAGGGAAGTGCTGGTGTCAAAACCATAGGGTGCAATTTAACAAATGTTCTACTGTTTCATCACTTGGGAGTTAGACTTCCCATTGTAGCTACTGCACCTCTGTTTCCATTTAAACCCTCCCTCCTCCCATTACATGGATAGTTAGCCTTTATGCTGTAAATTGTCTCTATCTTTTATAGGCATCCTGGCAGCTAAATGTGGACCTTCCTTATATAAGCTCCTTATTATAAGCTCCTGCTTATAATGTACCTAACCAAAGTTTCCCATTACGCCCAATGTGCCTGAAGTCTCACCTACAATTACATTACAGCCTTAAGAGAAATAATCCAGTCTAAAGATTTTTCCTACTATACTCTACCCTATACCCCAATCTTTCGGAGACTGCACTCACACAATGGCCGGTTCTAGCCATTTTGGTGCCCTAAGCAAATCTACCTGGGAGCCCCTTACCCAACTGAAACTCCCACCAACCACCTATTGGATGAGTATTATAAAACTTAGGCAAAATGATTAAAGGGCATGTCCACCCCTATAATTTCCCCCACTACTGGCCCCACTGTGTAGTGTAATAAAATCCTTACCTTACATTCCAGCTCCAAATGGTTCTCCTGTAATCCCCCCCCCCAAAGTCCCAAAAACTGCCCACCAGGAGGATAGCAGAGTCCATATAGGACTCTGCCTCCTGTCTTTCCTCCCCTCCCTCTCCCACCCATTTTGCGATCCCTCCCTGCCTCTCAGCAGGCCTCACCCCCTCCCTCTCCCCGTTTTGCGATCCCTCCCTGCCTCTCAGCCAATCACTGACGCGGCTAGTACACTGCGGGAAAGAGGTACGGTAAGTAATGATCGGGGGAGTTCCTGTAAAACTTTTACAGTGTCTGGGGCTAGAAAATGAAAATGGTATGGACATGCTATTTAAATTGTATGCAAATAGGGAGACAACAAAAAAAACAGACTAGTAACAGCTTAATGCTCTAAGGATGATAATGATCCCTGTCTGTTAGGCTGGGTACACACAAGGTCAATTGGCCCAAAAGATTTCGGGTTGATTGGCCCGAAAGATCTGCCCGTGTGTACCCAGCCTTAAAATAAAAAAAAACTTTGAATGACGCCCTCCACCCTCTCAGTGCCCTAGCAGTCCACTTAGGTTGCTTATGCCTAGAAACAGCCCTGTTCACTGAACCCATTGAACTTGCATTATTGCATTGTTATATCCTGCAGCCAATAAATAAATGGTATTGTGCACAAAAGATGTCCAAGTAAAACTAGTCACATCTATAGCAAGCACCACTGTATAGTGTCAGCCAACCTGCGCTCCTGTACTTTTTCATTCTTAAATCACCAATGCCTGTGTTTAGGGTTAATTCGATTTGTAATCCAACAACAATTGTGGAGGAAATCTGGATAACACTTCTATAGGCAACACTGGGGAACAAAGCTTTGATTGTGACTTATCCAACAAAAATGCTTCCAGACATTGAAGAACAGCTTTTTATATTCACATCATTTTGCGGTAGAATAGGATATTATTCCTGTTATTCCCCCCCTGTAACGATGAGGGTCACATCTGTATGTCTGATCGGCTGATTGTTGTTTAAATAGCAGATACCACACACTGTAATATAAAGAAAGTCTCTAGTACATTGTGGGCTATAAAGGATAAATAGCCACACCTAATCACGCATGAAACATATGGGGACAATCAAACTGTAGTAGGAATTATATTCTCCCTTGTAGTAAGTTATTGAACCAGCAAATGTAATTAAGCGTCAGGGACTTTGTTCTATGCTCTAAACTGACCTGTCAGGTTTCTTACCTATTAAACAGGCCCAATTAGAACATTCCCAATGAAATGGATTTCTGTTGCTGATTCCAGTGATATGTATACAAATGTACATTTGGTCTTAAAGGGTCACTATACTCACTCAAACAACTTTACATTCTTTTAAACTACAATTTGAGAGAAGTAAAATGGTGGTACCTACATATTTATCTGTGCTTGCTTTTTAAATTATTAATATTTAGTGAGTGCTCCTAATTGCCCCCCACCCCCTTACTCACTGCCTTCTCGTAGTGTCTGCAACACTTATAAGTCCCCCCCCCCCCATCATTCTTTTCTCTGTTGATTCTTTTAGGCAGGGTATACAACAGCAGATATTTTCATCTGACTGACCGATTCACGTCACTTTCGGTGGGCCGAAAATATCTCCTGGTGTGGGGCAGCCGGCCGCGACTGACCTCGATCGTTCGTTCGTCGGGATCGGACGATCAGACATTTCGGTAAATTACAATCTATCGTGCAGTTCCCGAATTTGCCGCGATCGACAGACATTTGTCCCAGCCGAGCGCTCGGTCGGGACAAATAGTCCCTCTGTGTTTACCCAGACTTAAAGTCTCTTATTCTAGTAAGAGGTCAGGGATAGAGAACATATTATATTTTCTACTTCTGGAGTGACAGGTACATGCTGTGATTTCAAATCCGAAAAAAGTTTTGGAGCAGTGAAATATTTCTGTATCTATTTTTGATTAATAAATAAATTAGATTTTTTTTTTAACAAGGGTACCCTTAACAAGATAAATGTTTTGTTCAGGTGTTCATTTAAAGGGACTTGCTATTGCAATCAGTGTTGGGGATTAAAATATCAAACAAAAAATATTACTCCCTATTTCCATGGCGAGTACAAACAAAAATACTTATTTTTCCAATGACAAAATAAGTTATCTCAATTTGTCATTATTAAGGTTAGAGGTGGGTTAAGTATGAAAGGGCTTAAGATTTGTCCATAATACTAAGGGTCAGTAGAACGGTACAAAATGTCCAATATTGTGGGTTGGTTAACCATCCTCCACTATATTTTGGTCGATAGGATCAAAATATTGGTGGTAAGTTTACAGATTTCCAAATCATGCAAAAGTTCAATCGGTTGGTAAATTTCAGTCAATTTTGCTTCAAAGGGCCGCACTTAAATGTCGGCTGAGTTTATTCTGACCATCAAACTACCAATAAAATGGTTGATCAGTACGTGCCTTTGATCAGAGTGTGCTTATATATATGGCTATTTTTATTTAATCCATCTACATTCTTCTCAAAGAGCTTACAAACTAATTACTAACCAGCGAGTACCTAACCATTGAGCCACTGTGCTGACCATTCCAACTTTCATCTCTACTGCACACGTGTCAAAGTCAAGGCCCGTGGGCCGAATCCGGCCCTTGAGGACGTTGTTTGCGGCCCCCAGTGGCTGTACAGCAGCCAAGCCTTACTACATTGTGCAGTCCCAAGTAGTGGCTTGACTGTCAATCTGCCTGCTAGATAACAAGGTAGGTGCGATCAGCTGACTGAGGTATCGAGCAGGCAGATCGAAAGTTACGCTGCTGCTTGGGACATTGATAGCAATGTAGTAAGGCTTGGATGCTTTCACCGCTGTAACAGCTGATCGCGTATCTAGCCCACCGCTGGGGAGGGGAGGGAGGTGTGACAACGAACCTTCTATTGGAGTTGGCTATTCCATTATCGCGCCAGAAGAGTAAGGTGTGCTCCATATTAGCACATGTATGTGTGTATCACACCCTTTCACTGCCGAGACCCAGTACTAGGCACAATCCTGCACCTGCTAAGCATCTGTATTAAGAAATTTGGCCCTCCACTTTTTGATTTTGGCCCCTTATGTGATTGATTTTGACACCCCTGCTCTACTGGATGTTCTTGTCTGCCATGGACCTACTATTTCTCCTTCTAAAGCTGGGTGCACACTGTCCTAATCTGTACACATTCTGGCTACAGTCACAAGCATTCTCCCTATATAACGTATAAAGAGATCGTTCGGGACTGACACACACTAATGATTGTGGCTGACTCCCTGTGCTACAGCACATGGAGCCGACCATGACCAAGGGAAATTTTCTGGCCATAATAACCGTATCTGAGGCTGAACATTCGTCAGCATTGGAAAAGGTAATTTCGAAAAGGACTCATACTGTCTGCCTTTTTTGGTAAAACTTAAAGCTGGGTACACACATTACCAATTAGGTATTAATCAGGATCGTGTATGGCAAACAAGAACGATCTCTATACTTTATATAGGGAGAACGCTTGTAACTGGAGCCACATCTTTCTAAGATGACAGACAGAACTTTAAGCTGGGTATACACGCCACAATCCTTCCTCCTGACTGACTGTTCGGCACTTCCAACAGGTCGGCAAGGAGGAAGTACGTCCGACAGTTAGCCGCGACTGAGCGTGTGGCCCACAGAGGACCACACGATCAACCGTGGTTTTCTGACACATCCAATCATGTGTTCGTCCGATTCGGAGGAACGAACAGCTGGCAGTTGGTCGTGGCAGACAAAAGAAACCATACAATATTACAGAACAACCGAAACACTGAAATGTTGGCCGGTCAGCCCGAATTATTGTATGGTGTGTACCAAGCTTTACAGATTAGAACTGTGTGTAACCAGCTTTACTTACAGCCCATACTTTATATTAAATTAACTCTTGTTTCTCTGCAGAATCTGTGTATATGTCCCCTTGTATTCCCCTACAGGCTCCAAAAGTACTGTGTCCAATAAAAGGAATGTTAATTAAACCTTTGCAGCTAGGTTGGTTTCATTGATAACATTGATTTAAAAAATAAACAGAATAACCTCCTGCACATATGGTGAATTACATTGGCTGGAATTGGTGGCGAATCCCTACTAGGGGTTCAAACCTCATTGTCACATAAAGAACGTGAAAGAATGTGAGCAGTTTAGAAACCAGAAAAACAAACACAAATCTGAACAATCGCCTACCAAAAAACTTTCTCCATTGAGGATTGCTTTGAAATGTTCCCACAGTGAGGTTGTATCCAATTTCTATGTTTTCACTCTGCCTTCTTTGTTTTTTTATTGTCTTTCTGGCCCATAGGCAAGGAATATACAGTACATGCATTTGATATTCTAGCAGGTTTGACATACAATTCCAAGTAAACGTTTACTGGCACTACTATCTAATTTATTCTTTGACCCAAG
The DNA here is from genome assembly GCA_019447015.1 of Hymenochirus boettgeri. NCBI lineage: Eukaryota > Metazoa > Chordata > Amphibia > Anura > Pipidae > Hymenochirus > Hymenochirus boettgeri. The sequence goes on along the minus strand of CM033470.1, from coordinate 304,868,429 downwards.
GCCTGGAACACTATAACAGACAGATGGTTGCCCATTCCCTCTAACTTACCCATTGGTGATTGTGGGTTAAAGTGGTATAGAAGATATATTGACCCAACCAATTATTTTGCATATACAAATACACACAAAAACAGTAAATCTGATTTCTGAAGGCTGGGTACGCATGGCGGGATTTTTCATCCCCACCGACCACTAGCGAGCAGTTGGCTGGGACAAATCACTGCCGGTCACAGCGAATGTCGCCGTGGCCAACAGTTTGCTGCGACCAATGTTGCAGGCCAATTGGTCGGCGGTTATATTCCGATATGTCCAGTCACCGCTGACAGTGAAATCATTTCAGATATTTCCACCCGATTGACCGATACACGGAAATACCGGTTGGGCTGAAAAATCTGCTCATCAAATGAAAAAATCAAATTTAAATAGATTATAAATAAAAATACCTTTTTATCTCATCTCTGGTTGACCCAATCAAATTATGGGACAGAGATACTGTGTCTGGGTTTTTTAGGTACATAAGAAAATCTCAGACACAACTGTTTGTTAATTTAAGTTGAACAAATTTAGACAGCAACATATGTGAGTGAAAGGCCCAGCACTTAGCCAGCCAACCGTCGCTCACTGGGATATTTTATGCCTTCCCACACCTCCTAGTTACCGTCCATCTGCCTCTCTCATTGGTTGTTATAGAACAAATGGTTACTCTTTATGACCCACTAGGTGACTAAAATCACACTCTGTGATATAAATCCAAACACCTGCTAAAAACTACAGGTGCACATTTTATGTGGGTGGACCCCTTCTTTTTAATACATACATACTTGGCTTCTCAAAGAGAAATTTCCAAAACATTCAATTACATTATTTCTATTTTATCCTGAGCCCTACAACTCTACAAGAGGTAAGAGCAAGGTTTGATAACTGTTGTAATAAAGTCAATACATGAGACATTAAGTCTAAAGGCTACAATACACATTGGTGATATTAGAAAAATCATGGATCCAACAGGATTTACTTATAGGTGATGGGGGTGAAAACTGTACTTAAAGGGTGCCAATACGATTGGCATGTATATAGGTGCACAGCTGGCCGATCTCCATACAGAATATGAGAGGACGGTTTGGTCCATGGTTCTGACCCGACAGATACATCTATCCTAATGGGTGTGGCCACATTAATGTTTGGAGCATTAAAGTTATCTACTGGGTTAGACATATAACAGATATAATGGTAAAAATTCTTAATCTGTACATAACACTGAAATGGGATGATACTCTGATGGGGAAGAATAGTAGTACAGTGCAGAAATCCTGTCAAATCTACCCTTGGCTACAAGGAGTTGGTTAATTCTCCCTTTACACCAAATTTGGATTTAGCGCAATTTATAAAGCAGGGAATAACCGGAGATGAAAAGTCATTACTGCTGAGATCGCCATCTTGCTTATTATTGCTGTAAACACTCAATCCTATTTATAAGGATAAATGTTTCCTTGTGTTAAGTTTGGCCATTTAAAATCGCCAAGTCTGAGGTAGCAAAAAGGTATAAGTGCCCATATACTGTATATAGCCTGTCAGTGGGTCCTTGGAAGGTGTCAGTACAGTAAACCCGACTAAAACGGAACATTTTCCCATCTAAACCTGGTACTATCCCACCTTTTTTCAATTCTGTGGACAACACCCCCATTTACCCTATTCAGTCAGCACGTTGCTTGGGGATAATGATTGATCCCTCTCTCTCCTTTTCTAATCAATTTAACAATGTTGCTAAAACCCACTGCTTTTTTCTCCGTAATATTGTGAAAATCAATAGATTCCTCCCTCTTCCGACTACTGCTATGCTTTCATCCATGCTCTCATCCTATCTTGCCTGCACTATTGTAACCTTCTGCGTTCTGGTCTTCCTGCTTTCCATCTTTCTCCCCTTCTGTTGATACTTAACTTTGTTGAATGCATTGTCTCACTCTCTAAGAAACAGGAAATTGAATCTCCTCTGTGCCGCACATCTACCTGCCTCCCCATCCTGGCATTATCTACAAAATCCTCCTCTTAACATTTAAATCCCTTCTTTCTGCTGCTCCCTCTTAAATTTCTTTTCTTGTGTCCCCATATGTCCCGGCCTGTATCCTCTACTCATTACAGAACCATCTCTTATACAGACCCCCCACTCACTCCCATCCTCTGGAATTATATTCCCCTTTTGCTTCGTTAAGAAACCTTAATAAAGTTTAAATCTAGCCTCTCATCCTATCTCTCCGAGAACAGCACAGCATAGGACTGTTGACACTGCACCAGTTATGGCACTTCTACCCTTTCCTATGTACAAGTATGTTACCTACCTAATTAGATTGTAAGCTCTGAGGGGCAGGGACCTCTTTCGTCATGTTACATGTTTCAAGCACTTGTATATTTCATGATGCATGTACTTATTTATATATTTATGTATTCATTTATGTCTTGTACTGCTTTTTGTATTCTAACAGTGTAAAGCGCTGCATCACCAAGTGGCGCTATATAAATAAACATATACATACATTTTCTTTTTGCCACGATACAGGATTTAATGGCAAGAAGACAAGACACTACTGCCACGGTGATTTTTCGACGCAAAAATGATCGGCTTTATAAACACGGCAAAAATATCGATCTTTGCCACGGCGATATTAGCAAACATTTATGAATATAACCCTATGTTTTATCGGTTCATACACATTTTGTACTTCTAATAATGAAAAGATTCTTTCACACAGTTTACTGTAAATTTATGGCACAAATACTGTGGCTCGCTAGAAGTGCTAAATTGGTTAGAATCAGACAAATGTGGCACTAGGGATGGGCAAACTGGACAGTTTCCATTCTGCCGTAGGTTCATGGAACAGACCAAGGTTTTGACCGTAAAAATTTTAGCAGTTTGTTTTTGACTGGTAGTTTCCCCTCAACACCAGGTCTGGGTCAAAATTTTGGTACATCCCTATATTTGCAGCTGGGTTTCATTAGGAAATCGGGTATGTGAAACAAACCCAGATAATGATGAAAGCAAGTTCTAGTGTTTTGGTCATTAAGACACAGCGGAAAGATTCCCATTGCAATGTAAAATGGATTTTAAGAAGTAAATAGGAGTCATACAATTGTAACACTTTCATTGTGCCCCAAGGTAAAAGCTGCGGAGTTCTGTGAGAACACATTACAGGACACGATATGAAAGGGAAAGGAATACCTAACGCGCCTCCATTAACCCTGGGAGTAACACTATATCCACTCAATTGACTGACGAGTGAAACTTTCATTAGATGGATTTGATAGATGAACAGGAACACACTTGTCTTGTTAACTATTACATATCTAGGGTTTGTTTGTTCAGATTTATTGGCGTTCTTGTTAAAAGTAGTTACACAATGTGAACATGTGTATACATGGAATCCTTTACATAGAAATAAACATGCTAATCCTTTTAACCAAGGCATTACTGCCAGTTGTAAGGCTTAAAAATGTACAAGAACCCACAGCACACAGATTTAGCTAATACGTTCTTTCCCTTTCTTTATCCCCTTTTTGTTGCTTCTTCCCACAGGCCAGACAGACTCACAAGTGCAGTTTCTGTGCTTGATTACAGCTCATTTAGCTCAATCCCAGGGGTGATGACCTTGCAGATTAGGTATTTACCCTTGGAACTTTCAATCAAAGATGGGTAGGAAAGGTATTGTTGTCCTTTAATCTATGTACACAAATAAAACAATTGTCAATATTTATCCACTATTCCCTCTGCTGACAGGCTGCTTGGCTTTGCCTATTCTATTCCATGGTAAGAGGAAGTGACTGGATACCAACCACCCCCCCCCCCCCCACAATGTTTGGGAGCCTCTACACACATTACACTGTCACTTAGATCATCATTCCTCTTAACCAACAATTCTTTGGCTGATCACATCCAGAAAGACAACTACCTGTACCATCACTACAGTGGTAGACTGATGACTTGTAGTCAGTCAAAAATAAAGGTTTGCACAGGTCACACACACACTCAAAGGCTGGCTCTGGATGCTAGTTCAAGCTATAGAAAGTGGTCTATAGTAAGAAACAATACATGATATAAAGAAATGACTGACCAGAATTTAATGGGTGGCAGGCTGACATGTGACATTCCTGAGGCTTCTCCTGCAAAGTGCCGCCGGTGAGCACAGCCTCAGACTCCCTCAGTGTGTGAGGGAGTCAGGAAGTCCCTCCCTCTCCCTGCTGTGTGAAGGACCTGCAGCTGCAGAGAAGGTAAGGGAATCTACAGCCCTTCTCTCTCACTATGTGAAAACAGCCTTTTCAGGCAGAGTTCTCACTCTGCCTGAAAAGGCTGTTTTCATACAGTTTTCTGTGTGTGTGTGTGTGTGTGTGTGTGGGGGTCTCAGTGGCCCACAGCACCCGCGAGTGGGTGGAGCCACGGAACACATGAGTGGGCGGGCCCACAGCACCCGCGGGTGGACGGGGCCATGACACCCACGGGTGGGCATGGCCATGGCACCCACGAGTGGGTGGGGCTACATGAGTCTGTAAGGGAGGGGGCCAAGGGGGGCATGCAAATGGAGGGGACATAGTGTCTATGAGTGGGAGGGGCCAGGGGGGGCTTGCAAGAGGAGGGGGCTGCAAGGGGAGGAGGAGACACAGGGCAGATTGGCTGTCATCCACTGACAAGCAGGAAGTGCAGGGGACCTGGTGATACTGCTGCCGTATCACACACAAAAATCTAAATATCTTCAAAACAATGCAAAATAAACAATTCTCAGGAGAGCAATTTCTATCAATTTACCTAAAGTCATTTTTGGACCACAGATCCCCTTTAAACCTTATCATATTATGACCTTCAAGGTTTCCAAGCAATATATACAAGCAATATTTCATTATGTAGCCATGCCTGAATTAATTATTACTGCCTAGAAATTATTGTTCGTTAAGACACAAGCGTGGTGAACTTTAGCCGAGTACATCAATTTTTCTTACAGCTAATTAAAATTAATTTAATAATCCCTGTTGAAAAGATATCGCTGAATTGAAGGTGTTATCTTATTGGAGAAAAATTAGAAAATAAATGAACAAGTTATATACAAAACAGATGTAATGACAGTAGCTGCATGTGGTTTTTATGCTCCAATAGGAAGAATTTAATATTCCTAGGACATAGAAAAATATTTGTTTAACGCTGTATACATTAACTCTTACAAGAACATCAAATAAAATTGTAAAATACAGTGAACAAACAGAGCAGGATGTGGATCTGTTTCCAGCTTTATAGCCCGCGAAACCTATTTACCCCAGATACCCGGGGGTAAGCACTATTGTTACAAGTTGGAGAGATCAGGCAAGTAATTGACCTTCATATTATGTATCAATATTGTTCTTTAAAGCGAAGCATGCATAGTGAGAGTAAACCATTTAATGCAAGTGAAGTACAAGGTATGAATATTTTTATCTACCTCCAAAATAGTTTATATGTAACTCCCAGTTCTACTGTATGGATTCCGCTGGTCTAACCTTTCGCTGGAGCCTCCATGTGGAACTAACTTAAAAACCTGTAATCAAAATTTTGTAGTTTGATATAGAACTTCAGTTTCTGCAGACTCCAAAAGGATTGTTTATCTAACCTTAAAAGTTTAACATTGTGGGAGGTAGCGGCATGTAATCTACGCATTCTCTCTAAACTGCACGCTCGTGCATTCACACACAACTTGGCCTACGCACTTATTTTAATGTGGTGCACAGACAAAAATCTGCTGGAATATAAGCAATGCAGTGTAAAGCGCACAGTTTTTTTTTATGCACACCGAAACTATAAATATCTGGTCACACAAGTGATTTGAAATTAGAGGGTTCATCCAAACATCCTACCTCCTGTTATTGTGAAGGTGTAACCTGATCACAGATTACACTACAAAACAAGAGGTGGCAGTTTTCCCAACCCAAACACTACACCACCACATTATGATTTTATGTTTAATATCATTAACTATACTCCTTTTTCCCCATCTTACCTGTCCAAGCATGTCGGGTGCAATGGGAATGGTGGGCCAGATGGAAGAGTAGGCTCCGAAGAATACCAACCACATCAACATGCTCCCCCATACAGCCAGGTGACTAAACTGAAACACAAAATGAATGGACGGTTTAGGAGCTGTGTTTTACCATTAAAACATACCGAGGAGAAATAAATATCTTCAGATTTATACACATTTCAATAAAGGCATTATGGCAACAAAGCATTGCGTCTATAAGAATTCATGCATAGGAAAAAAAGAAGGAAAACAATCCTGTCAACTCCCAAATATTATTATTACCACAGTTAGAAAGCAGATATATTCCAGTTATAAATGAATGTCATTATTTTCTTCATTTATAGGGGACAATCTACATGTCAGCATTTTGACTCCTCCCCATTATTAATATATGCTGAGTGGAGAGCAGTCGGTAACAGCACAAGAAAAAGTGTAGCAAATCGTTAATGGAATTGGCACCCTTTTAGAAGCTTGGGAAATGTTAAAGGGCATGTCAAACCCCCAAAACCAAAATTTCTTATACATGTAGTGCTGAAGCTCCCCCCATAACAAAATTTCTTATATACGTAAAGCACCCCCAAGACAAAATATCTTATACAGGTAAAGCACCCCAAAAACAAAATATCTTATACATGTAAAGCACCCCAAAAAACAAAATATCTTATACATGTAAAGCACCCCAAAAACAAAATTTCTTATATACGTAAAGCACCCCCAAGACAAAATATCTTATACAGGTAAAGCACCCCAAAAACAAAATATCTTATACATGTAAAGCACCCCAAAAACAAAATATCTTATACATGTAAAGCACCCCAAAAACAAAATATCTTATACATGTAAAGCACCCCAAAAACAAAATTTCTTATATACGTAAAGCACCCCCAAGACAAAATATCTTATACATGTAAAGCACCCCAAAAACAAAATATCTTATACATGTAAAGCACCCCCAAGACAAAATATCTTATACAGGTAAAGCACCCCCAAGACAAAATATCTTATACATGTAAAGCACCCCCAAGACAAAATATCTTATACATGTAAAGCACCCCAAAAACAAAATATCTTATACATGTAAAGCACCCCCACACCATATTATGCGCAGTGCCCAGATTTATTTACGCAGATGCCTGCAGCTGCAGTATCGTGTGCAGTACTTCACTTTCACTCTCCCCCTCGCCTTAGCTCAAAAAGATAAAAATGGATGAATCATATTGAGCATGCCCTAAACCAGTGGTTTAGGAAGGAAAACACACTTCTCAGTAGACTCCTCCCTGATGAATTTCAGCCACGGTACTTTTTTGTTCTATTGCGACGGCCAGTTGATCTGGATTAAATATCAGTCCGTGTGTGTGAAGGTCATTACTTTATGGATATCTAGAATTAGAAATGATTTAGTGCTGGAATATACAGCAGTGTTCTCCCTAGGGTCTTTTAGCCGGGCGGCCCACCTGGCTACTTTTTCATGCCACCCGGCTGGAAAAAGTTTCTTGTGAGAACACTTGTGATTAAATAAAGAATTTAGATGTAGGTTTAATAGGTGCCAATATGTCAGTAAAAACTCCAGCCAAAACTGTCCGGTCAAACAGCGAGATTATTTTAGCACTTGTTTTTGCAATATCCCCAAGGCCCCAAAAAGGTGGAACAGCAAACCTGCAATGCAATCTGTATACTTAATATTACTTAATATAATATTTGCTTGTGCTGCCATGTTACATCAGTGTAATCTTCGGATGTTTTAAAACTGCAACTCCCTACATTCTGCAACCTAGGAATGCAGGGAGTTTTAGTTTTCAAACATCTATGTCAATGCAGTTTCAATGTATTATTACTGCATCAGTTTAAAGGGCATGTCAAACCTTAAAAGTATTGGAAAATAATTAACAATAATTAACTAGTAAAAATAGAGCACATTTAATATTCCCCACCACCAAATTTCCCCGTCCCGTCCCACCCGGCCACTTTTTCATGCCACCCGGCTGGAAAAAACTTCTGGGGAGAACACTGTACAGGTTTATATTTTAGCCAAATTAATCATCTGGCACAATCTGCAAAAGTGGGTTTCTAGGGTTGAAATCTCAATTGGGCATGAAATTCTAAAAAGCATAACGTATATGATTTATGTGCTTAAATAAGATATTTTAAGTTAACATATTTCCATATGTATACATTTAACACAGTGTCTTTCTGGGATAAGACAGGAATGAATGATAATTACATTATGAAAGCATCATTACACTTTAATGCATGGATTGTTATATAAAGAGTTTTATATCAGGTCATTACAGGACACTGCTAGTTTAGTAATTACTGTAATTACTGTACCAATCAAAGTAGTTGAGATTTCCTACAAATCGTATTACATTTGAGAATTCTATTTCTATGTCTTTAGGTTTCACAATCACATTTATGAGAATATAAATGACATTTTTGCAACGTTAGTAACTTACCTTTGTCCACGCTGTGGTTTCTAAACCGGCTTTCAAACACACAGTCACCACCACGTACTGTAAGTAGAAGAAATAATCACATTACCAATGGCTATTTAACCCGTGAAATGTATAAATATGGTATAATATATCGCTTTGGAAATCACATTTTAGAGATATGCTGTACTTACAGTATAAACAATATTTCCAACAAATAAATAGTCTGTAACTTGTCCATTGGTAAACACAGCATCTAAAATAGATAATAGAAAATAAATATAAAACAATCATCAAGTGACTTTTCCCTGCCAGTGATTTGGACAGGAAGGAAAAAATACAGTAAGGAAAAATGTATAGCAATTCCTGTTCATTTGGTGTACACTGGACCTCCGATTCATTAGAACTGTATGCATAGCTAGATAGGATGGGGTCTGTCCCAACAATTAAAGGACAACTGTAGTGGTGCTGCTCCTCCACCTTCTAGCCCAGGGCCTAACCAATAGGAAAGGCATGCTCTCCAAGAAGTGCTTTTTCCCATTGGATAGATCCAAGAATGAGGGTTGTGGAGCTTGGACAATACAGTTGTCATTTAAGGTTCCCTTGCACACAAACTCTCTCTTACGCTGATCTCTATGAAGCCATTTTTTTTAGATCCTCTAAATCTAATTCTGATACATAGTACTTGTATCTCTAGTAAATGATTCCTTTACTATCTGTGGAATCCTAGTATATTGCTTTTCCTTTTATCCACTGAGCATGTGGATGACGCACCATGTACAATTGAACAAAAGGGTACAAAATTGTTCAATTTTCACCCTGGCCAGTTCTATAATGACAACCAATGACCAGAGACACAGCTGTTGGAATTAGGACCCACTACAGTGCAGGTAGACTGTCCAAAGTGTTTTACAACTTTAACAAACATAGAGGTGCCAAATTCTCAGATCCAGCCAATAGAATGGATGATCCAGACCATATAATATCTGGATTTGCCATTGATCCCATAACAACTCTAGTTAAGTGTGGGGACCACATGTAACAATGAAGGGTCAATTTATTAAAAATGATACCAGACTGTATTACCTGGTAGTACCCAGGAATCATAGCAGCTTAGTTCAAGCTATGTATGTATTTTCCACAATGCTTTACATTTATCCATTCACTTCAGGTCCTGCCCTAAAGAGCTCATGATCTAAACCTACAAACTATCAGTAGAAGGAAACCAACCGCAAGCACGGGGAGAACATACTGTACAAACTCCTTGGAGAAGAGGCAGAGGGAGGATTCAAACTCAGGACTCAGCTTTGCAAGGGATCAGTACTAACCACTGATCCACCGTACTGCCCAAACCAAACCTTTAATTTGAAATTAGGTTTTTCATTTTATTTTATTTGCTTAAGTTTCCAAATTTAGCAAAGACCTGCATATTTATTTAAATTAATACAATTATGTACAAAAATATTTTTCTTAGTGAACCATTTCCTATGTCCATCTATTTTATAGAGTATTTATAGTAACATTATAGCAAAAGTAAACCTTATTTATTAATATGGGTTTATTTTACCTTTAATATATAAGTGGATAAATTTCAATACATTTTTTCCCAAATTGTATAGACCCGGGGGAATCATAGTTATTTTACAGGTAATGGATGGTGATATCTAAGTGAAACCAATAAAATCTTGTTTCATGCAAGAATAGTAATGAAAAGAAAATCTACAGCCCCATACATACAGACTGTAAATCACAGATACATTCTAATATCCCCTGGGTTTAAAGATAAATATGAAATATAAAAGGAAAAATACATTTTCCTGCCACTGAATAAAAAACTGGCAAATTTCCGACTTATAGCCTATGGATATGTATTTCAGAACTCCCTATTAAAAGGGACTGCTGCTTAAAAATAGAATTCTCTTGTGAAAAATAAAGCTATTCATTTATTTTTTACTAAGCCTATAACTTTATGGTTGTCTGCAGAACCAGACCTTGGTAAGAGCCTTTCCCGGTCTGAGCGAACTGTAGAAGGTTTGGGCCTCATAAACAAAAGGAAATTTCTTAAAACAGGGAAGCGCAAACTTCAAGCGCTGATGTTAAATAATTGTTTGCAGACAAATGTCCAGATAACCCAATAATCTGTAGGCTCGTACCAACATCGTTAATTGGTCCATCCATGTCAAGGAGAAATTCTACTGTTCTTCCAGGTAACCAAATTTAGAGCTAATATTTTTACACATTTTGATATTTTTTCCACATAAATTTGCATCTACAACATCTTTTTCTTGTACTAAAGGCAGGCCTGGATTTACCATTAGGCACACTAGACATGTGCCTACGGGCACCTGTGGTTGGACCTCCCCCCACCCCTCCACTGCCTATATAGTCTATTTTCTTGCCCCCCAAAATAGAAAATGATGTGGTTTGGGGTGTGGTCTGTATATAGGGGTGGGGCTAAGGATGCCAGGCTTTTTGTGCCTACGGAATCCTAAGGTGTAAAGCTGCCCTTGACTACAGGCCTTAATTACAACTATAAAATGGTGCATCTGTTGAATTTGACATTAAAGTTTAAAATACACACAGGGCTTTGTACAGAGAGTGGGTATTGGCTATTTGTATCTTAAAGCCACGTTGTACCAAGGGTTAACACGGCTTTAAGACACAAATAACGACGGTTGCGGGGGTGCAAAAAAACTTGGTTGCACAACCAATAGTGGCTCTTTAGAACAAAATCTTTAACTAAAGATTTGGAATAGGTTTACCCCAATCACCATTCTCAGAGAGCTGCTATTGGCTCAGTGCATTGCCTTAAGGGGGCAACAGAGAGCAATAGTAGCTCTTGGCACACAGCCATAATAGAGTAAATATTAGATTCTGGATAAATTGACATTAACTAAATTTTCAGTACACAACCACTGTTGTTCCATATGAACAGAACTTAAGTAGCCATTACCATGAACTGAGAAGAGAGGGACTTGTGTCTGTAGTATCCGTCTTGGGACAATAGTATTAAGAATACCAACTATCAGAGTGTGCCTTGAGGGCTGATTCAATAAAAAGTGCAAAAGGTAGGCTGGGTATAAAAGGGCAGATTTTTCGGCCCAATGGCCCGATACATCCATGCTGTTTTCATCTGCCAACGCGATGTTGGTGGGCAGTTCTTCTGGATCGGACAAACGAGTGATTGGGAGTGTTGGTAAATCACGGGCAATTGTGTGGTTTCCTATGGGATCACATGATTGGTCGCACAAACTGTGAGGCCGGGGGCACTATTGCTGCGACCGACAGTCATTTGTCCCAGCCGAGCGCTCGCTCATAGTGAACGCTCGATCGGGACAAAATATCCCTTTGTTTGTACACAGCCTTATTAATTTGCAGCAACCAATCAGATGTTATTGAACTGGAATAAACTAGTAAAATAACTTACATCTGATTGGTTGCTAAACAGCAGGAGCAAAGTTTGCACCACATGTGTTTATTTTTCTATAATTGCATTTGTTTTGTAAATAGTATTCTCTGTACCTGCAATTCATTTTTCCAATGCATACAGAATTACATAATGCTAATGATAGAAATGGCTAAACACAAAGAGAGAAGCCTGCCGACGAATTACCATTTCTTATAATGTGCCCTGGGTCTTAAGGCTGGGTACACACCACCCTATTATTTGTCCCGAGTGAGCGCTCGGCCAGGACAAATGACTGTCATTTGCAGCAATAGTGGCTGTGGCTGACAGTGTGAGCAACCAATCGTGTGGCCCCTTAAGGTGTCCTACAAGTAGAACCACCATTTGTGAGGCTGTAATCAAGCTCAATAATTTACTGACCTCTTAAGGATTTGTCTCCAGGGAGGGAAAGTAAAATGGAACCAAGTCAGCGTCAATAAGTAGATTGAATAATAAAAACCATACACACAAAGTAGCGTTCCCTTTCCAGTTAAAACTGGCCATGCTTCAAGCAATTAGACTTCTGTTTTAAGGGCTTTGCCTCAACTTCCTACATGGGGATAGCTAACACTTACTGTAAGGGAAACCAGAAAGGTTAATAAAACAACAAAAACAAAAACACATTTGTTTTCATGGCTAGAAGTCCACATTTGGGCTTGGGTTTCATATCCATTGTGTTCATCAATGAGAGCATTCTCTTTCTATACCGACGGGTAAACGGTAGCCTGGGGACATGACTGTATCCAGTGTCCCACCTATGCTTAACAACAATAAAAAGTGGTAAATGAAAGGTGAGAGAAAACACAAACCACACTTCCTAAAATAGTTTCAAGGTCCCCCTCATAGGACATTTCATAAAAAAATAGAGTTTAAATAAAAACACTTTTAGCTATACAGAGGGCAGCCGTAGCTGAGCTGTCTGCCTACATAATGAGAACTTTAACATCAATATCTATGGCTTAACAAAACAATGTAGTTACCACAAGTGCAGAAAACCTTTGCTCATTGGATGGCAAACTGTCCACACCTCATGTAGACAGTTAATTAGAGGTGTTCTGATTAACACACATACAGTAAAGGCTGGTACACATGATGCAATATTTTGGTCCAATCGACAGATAGTTCAGTGTATCAGTCAATCTGGACGAAATTATCGCATGGGTTTTTGCCCGTGTCCGACCGTTTGTCCGAATCGGACAAAAGGATGATCGGAAACGACGGAAAACCATGTCTGATCATCTATGGAACACATGCTCAGTCACGGTAAAATGTTGGCCGCGGCCACCATTGCCGCGATCGAGAGTCCTTCCTCCTGGCCGACCGGTGGGAAGAGCTAAACAGTCGGCCAGAAGGAAAAGTTGCATGGTGTGTACCATGCTTTGGTAAAACACGGGGCAAAATGGAATTGTTTATTTTGGTAAAGTTAAGGTCTCCATTATGTGGGAAAATAAACCTTGATCTTATTTTAATGCTCTTATTGTATCCTACAGTCTACACTGTTAAAATAAAGTTGGGAGTTGTCCCAAATAAGACGTAGAAAGTCTAAATTTTGTAAAATGCTTAAAGGGCTATGTATGGAGAGCCGTACCAAGGGTTAACGTGACTTTAAGACATAACTTATGGCAGTACGTAAAAACTGTGTTGCGCAACAACCGCAAGGTATGTACCGAGCTGATAACAGCTCTTCAAGACAGAATCTTTAACGCCAGCACGTAGCTGGCGTTAAAGATTCGGAATGGGTAAACCTCATTCACTATGCACTGAGAGCCACTATTGGCTCAGTTCATTGCCTAGAGGAGGCAATAGAAAGCAATACCGCCTCTCCGGGTATAGCCCTATTAGAATTTTAAAGGGCATGTCCACCCCCAAAACTATAATCCCCCCCACTACTGGCCCCATTGTGTAGTGTAGTTTAATCCTTACCTCACATCCCAGCTCCATCTGGTTCTCCTGTAGTCCTCCCCCAAATCCCCAAAACTGCCCACCAGGAGGATAGCAGAATCCATATAGGACTCTGCCTCCTACCTGGCCTCCGGGAGAAGTTTGGCATGCGTACTGCAGCCCTTCTCCCCCTCCCTCCCCCTCCCTCCCGATTAGGAATCCCTCCCTCTAGTGAAATCCCTTTTGCTATATATCCCCCTGTCCCCCCAGCCCCAACCGCTATGTTTATTTTATTAGAAAGTTCCCCAAACATTACTTACCTCCCCTCTTTCCTCGCCCCGCACTGAATGACCGGCACCGCGTCCGTGATTGGCTGCCGCTCAGCCAATCACGACGCGACTGCCGGTCCCGCCCCTCTGCTTGCATTTTCTCGCAAGCAGAGGCTGGCACGCGGCGGAGGAAAGAGGGAGGTAAGTAAAGTTTGGGGCACTTTCTAATAAATAAACATAGCGCTTGAGGCTGGGGGACATTATAGTTTTGGTGGTGGAAATGCCCTTTAAAGGGCATCTATAACAAAAAATAGGTTATTTTAAATTGACCATAACAGGAAACTATAATTTTTCCCAACCACCACTGTATCATTTTTTTGTTAATCTTCCCCCTATTTTTTTAGATATTCAATCAAAAACTTCTTATATTTCAGCTGTCAATCAAGTTCCTTGCTCTCAAAAACTATTCTTCTGTGAGTAGTTTTACTGTAGCTGGAATGGTGACAGAGTTTTTACAGTTGGAATGCTGTATGCAGGCTTGACAGTTGGCTTGTGGGAAATAACTCGGATGGAAGTGGGAGTGGTTAAAAGAGGGAGGGGGGATACTGCTCCTAAACATAATGTGTGCTGGATTGAAGGCATGCAGCAACACACGCAAATCAGAGTAAGTGCTACTTACATGTCAATTATAGATTAAGATGAGGCAAAGTCATTTTTTCAGTGTAGCGTCCCTTTAAAAGGGCCATACAGACAAACAGAGTAATGCAAAATAAGAGGAAAAATAAGTGCAAAACCCATGCTAATGTCGGGTTAGCAAGGGTTTTATACTGATTTTGCATTACCTGCACCATTTCCAAATACTTTTGGAAATAGCACAGTGCAAGTGATGTTATTATATTATTATATTTAGCGATGATTATTGCGCTCATTTTTTGCACCAAAATGAAAGCCTTCTCAATTGTGGCTTTAAAGTGGTACAAAAGCTCGCAACTTACCGCTCGCCTTCACACGATGCAATAACAGTCGCAAATACGGCAAAATAAGGAATACAAGCCGCACATGGAGCACACACCCACCAGGCAAGGTAAAGTACGGAGCACCACTAGTACAGGTCCTTCAGCGAGACACAGCACATCATGGGCCCTATTTATAAAAGATATCGGTAAATAACGGTCGTTATCGGTAAAAGCCCGGTCGTTATTTTACGATAACGATCGGTATTTTACGATAACGATACCAATATATTTTATAAATAGGGCCCCATATAACATAAAGTTCAAACACACTAGTGAGCTACAACATCCTAGCCAAAACTACAGTTTTATTTACATTTAATGTATAAAACACTCACGGCACATCATCGCTGGATGCATAGGAACAAAGGGAGGAGAGGAGTGTGGTGTGAGAAAGGCGCCGCCTGACACGTTTCGTGACGTCAGAGTCACTTACTCAGAGGCCTCTCCACAGGGTAGCATATTAATTTACAATAACAGATATTTGTCACTTGTGTGAGCGTACTGTAGCATTGGAAGACATGCCTTCTCACCTTGCATACTGGTGATTGAAAGGAAAAAGACTAAGTAATCTGCTTTTCAAACCCAGAGGTGAAGGTGGTGGATATCTGCTGAACTAAATTACAAATGTGCACCAGAGTTGCCTTCTCTGCACTAATAATAGCTCAATAAAGCTATAACCTGTCTACAAATAGCGCAATGGTTCTGCACTCTTGCGATGGGTTCTAGGCCGGCTTTGGTGCTTGGGGAAAAAGTTTATTTGGACAAGAAGATAAGAAGGTCCAGACCAATATCCATACAGTTAAGCTGGGTACACACAAAACATACCTAGTAGATCAGATTCTGTGTGTGATCTCCTAAAGATGTGGTTATACAGAGTGATGTATGTAATGTATATAGGTTAAACCATTTAGGTTTGCCACACAGCTGCCGGTCATTCTTGGCTCCTTATACCACAGTATAAGACATTTCTGCTCAGTAATGACCATTCCGAATGTGGTCAGTGAATGTTCATCAGCTGATCCCATTGTTACTGATGGATCTGCTCTTCATTGATACTGTGTATATACTTCATTGTATACCCAGCTTTATATACAAACACAATCATTTTTTAATCCAATCCAGTTATTGGCAATATCTAACAATGGTCACTAGTTTTACACCTTAAACTGTACATGCAGCATCAAAGGGGAACTAGACTGCATTCTTTAAACATTACTGATATTAAAGGGCATGTACACCCTTAAAACAAAAAAAACCCAAAAAACTGGTGACTTGTCTGTTACCTGCCCTCCAACTGTTAATTTTACCAGTTTATTACATGCATTTTTTAACTGGATATTTAATGATAAGTTCTATTATCTGCCTCCTCCCCTCTGCTCAATAAGCCTTTTTATATGCTTGAGAATGTGCAGAGGAGGCAGCAGGGGAAACAGCAGTCAATCGCTGGTTGTGATGTTAGCAGTCACAGCCTTGATTGACTGCATTGAGGGAGGGGCCAGCTTAAACTGCCAGTTATATCTGGTTAGTAATGCAGATAATAAAGTGCAAAGCAGATCGATGGGGTTGGGGGCAGGTAACTGACAAGTGACCAGTTTTCTGTTTTATGGGTGGACATTCCCTTTAAATCTATAATTGCTAGGGAGGTAGGAACAATTATAATTACTCATGCTGCATTAAAAATGGGAATGGGTGGAGATTGTTCATTCATTTTGGGTTTAAACTACTATAAAGATATCACACATACATCAAGATGAAGCTGTACCTCCTCCACCGCAGCTCTAATTGGACAGGCAGTTCCTGGGATCCTGCTCTGCCTGATATACAATATCTATTTTCAAAGACAGAAGGCCGATGTAACAAACAACTAAAGCAGGAAACAAATATCCTGAGAATAAACTTCAACACATGAAACCTAATATTACACTGTACTGCTTTCCATTGACCTTTGTGCACCTTTTGTAAACATTACAGAATTATACCAATAAGTCAGGTACCTCCAGGTACAGTCACCTATTGGTTTGTCACCTTAAGCTTCTCGGTAATTAGTGAAACGTAATACTGCTGGCTCTCTCTTTTGTGTCCATAATTATTGTGATTGAATTCCCATTCCAAGCTATTTGCTGTAATCGCCAATATAAGGTAGAGTGGTGTGGCCTAGTAAATGCCTTTTAAAGGGCATGTCCACCCCCAACTACCTTCCCCACTACAAAAACCCATAGAGTGTTATAGTTACTTTCCTCGCTGCAGTCCTTGAAGTCCTCTGGGGGTCGACATGCACTGTAAAAACCCATTGATTTTTATATTTCTCCTTCATGCTAAGCCAACTGTTTAGAAGCCAGGTCACTTTAAGGAGAGGAATGAAAGGATCCTGCCAAAAGTGTTTTTGATGGACTGAAGTGGGCTAAGCCATGAAAAACTAAAAGACCAGCATGAAGTACTAGTGATATAATACCGGCTGGAGAGTGGAATTTAAATTAAATTTGCAATATTATGAAGTAAGCTAAAAGATTTAACAGTGGAGATCATGTTAATAAAAAAGAGAACAATCCAAGTACCCCAAGGCAATCTGGGTAACAGAAATTGGTCTCAGTTGAACTTAATATTATTTTTCATAGATTCTTTTTTCACCTAAAGAACTAAAAGGAGATTTAAAAAACCTGTAATAAATGAAAATTCCCACACAAAGGTTACTTGTGCACTTACTGTGCATGGCCCCCCCTGTTGAGCCAAGAAACAAACCTCCCTATGGTTGGACAACCACCTATCCCAATCATTTTGTGATGGACATCCAATCACAAAATAAAAACTAGGGGGACATTGGGAAATAAAACAGAGGCTTTTTTAGATATTAGATAGATTCGAAGATCAAACTTTGAAAATATCTAATGTCTAATGAGGGCATGGTCAGTAAATATTCAGTATCTAATGAGTAAATGGTGTGCAGTGTGTCATCTTGAAACATTACAAAGTTTCTGAAATAAGAGGAGAAAATGTTTGTTTAATTCATCTGCCGCAACCAATCAGATGTTAGCTATTGACTGCAGTTAGATAACATTTGATTGGTTGCCGCATATTAATAGATTTCTCTTCAAAATAAGAGCCTCTAAATCAATTGAAATGTTATTATGAGTCAGTTATGTTGTGATAAACTCTTCTTTTCTAAGAAAGCTTTTTCTAGATATTCATTTATTCTAGACCCCAGAAATGACAACACTGGCATAAATATCAGTGGTTTTGCGTTCTAGATTATTTGCCATCAGTATGTTGTCAAAGGTTGGCAACTCAAGCAGTGATTAATGGCAGCTACAATTAGAAAAAACTGAAACATGTGGCTCAAAAAATGATTAAATAGAGATGATTTATTGTCCTTGACTACGTTCCAAAAAGGTTCTGTCTCCAGAAAGCCATGATTTCAGTGTAAATCATAGAGACCATCATTGCTAGGGTTTTCTCCACATTTGTTCCCACGGTTGATTTTTTTTTTTTTCGCATTGAAAATTAAAAAAGAGATTATAAATAAAATCTGTAACAAGGGAAATGTCTTCTTATGCCCCGTATTGTTTCAATTGGATTTTAATTTACTTTCATAATGGTTTCCTCTTTCTATTGGGACATTTCTGCCATTTTCTGTTCAGATAATGAAATGTAGAACTTTAAGTCCCAATACAAAGTGACTTTAAAATGCGAGTTGCACAGAAAGCGGTCATACTAAAATGGAATTTACCCTGAGCCATAGAAATGACATTCAATCGCAAATGGAGAACATTTTGACAATTAAAATGTTTGTAACCAATCCGATAGACAGATAGAGATCAGAGACCAGTGTGTGAGTTATCAGGCCTGGAACACATAGGAGGGGGGTCTATTCATAGTGGTGGGAGTATTGAGTCCATTTACATGGCTGGTACCACAGCTACAGTGCCATTCATGTAAATAGAGTTCCTAGCACTTCCCATATTTCCCTTCTTCCCAACCATATTGTATGTATGTATGTATGTATGTATGTATGTATGTATGTATGTGCTCACCTCACAGTCACACCCCTGAATGACTCAACATAACGGCGACGCCCCCTGAAAGGGACGACGCCCATGAAGTCCAGTTTGACCAATAAAAAGAGTCCACTTCAGTGACACATCAGTGTAATGTACAGCTACACAACTCAGAGAGCTGCACACACTGAACCACAGCTTCCATGACAGAGGGAACCAGACATTTCCCTTAAGGGCTGTAATTTGCTCTAGGAAGGTTTCATGCTACTACCCTGGGAAGACTATGTTACTATTAGTGATATGAATGACATTTATATACAAATATAAACCCTGGAAAGACTAGGTTTTTTTATAGCGGTTAGCAAGGGTTTTATACTGATTTTGCATACCTGCACATTTCCAAATACTTTTGGAAATAGCACAGTGCAAGTGATGTTATATATTATTATATTAGCGATGATTATTGCGCTCATTTTTTGCACCAAAATGAAAGCCTTCTCAGTGGCTTTAAAGTGGTACAAATCGCAACTTACCGCTCGCCTTCACACGATGCAATAACAGTCGCAAATACGGCAAAATAAGGAATACAAGCCGCACATGGGACAACACCCACCAGGCAAGGTAAAGTACGGAGCACCACTAGTAACAGGTCCTTCAGCGAGACACAGCACACATGGGCCCTATTTAAAAAGTATCGGTATAACGGTCGTTATCGGTAAAAGCCGCGTTATTTTACGATAACGATCGGTATTTTACGATAACGATACCAATATATTTTTAAAATAGGGCCCCATATAACATAAAGTTCAAACACACTAGTGAGCTACAACATCCTAGCCAAAACTACACGTTTTATTTACATTCAATGTATAAAACACTCACGGCACATCACCGCGGATGCAGAGGAACAAGGGAGGAGAGGAGCATGGTGTGAGAAAGGCTCCGCCTGACACGTTTCGTGACGTCAGAGTCACTTACTCAGAGGCCTCTCCACAGGGTAGCATATTAATTTACAAAAACAGATATTTGTCACTTGTGTGAGCGTACTGTAGCATTGGAAGACATGCCTTCTCACCTTGCATCTGGTGATTGAAAGGAAAAAGACTAAGTAATCTGCTTTTCAAACCCAGAGGTGAAGGTGGTGGATATCTGCTGAACTAAATTACAAATGTGCACCAGAGTTGCCTTCTCTGCACTAATAATAGCTCAATAAAGCTAAACCTGTCTACAAATAGCGCAATGGTTTTTGCACTCTTGCGATGGGTTCTAGGCCGGCTTTGGTGCTTGGGGAAAAAGTTTATTTGGACAAGAAGATAAGAAGGTCCAGACCAAATCCAACAGTTAAGCTGGGTACACAACAAAACATACCTAGTAGATCAGATTCTGTGTGTGATCTCCTAAAGATGTGGTTTACAGAGTGATGGATGTAATGTATATAGGTTAAACCATTTGGTTTGCCACACAGCTGCGGTCATTCTTGGCTCCTTATACCACAGTATAAGACATTTCTGCTAGTAATGACCATTCCAATGTGGTCGTGAATGTTCATCAGCTGATCCCATTGTTACTGATTGATCTGCTCTTCATTGATACTGTGTATATACTTCATTGTATACCCAGCTTTATATACAAACACAATCATTTTTAATCCAATCCAGTTATTGGCAATATCTAACAATGGTCACTAGTTTTACACCTTAAACTGTACATGCAGCATCAAAGGGGAACTAGAATGCATTCTTAAACATTACGATATTAAAGGGCATGTACACCCTTAAAACAAAAAAAACCAAAAAAATGGTGACTTGTCTGTTACCTGCCCTCCAACTGTTAATTTTACCAGTTTATTACATGCATTTTTTAACTGGATATTAATGATAAGTTCTATTATCTGCCTCCTCCCCTCTGCTCAATAAGCCTTTTTATAGCTTGAGAATGTGCAGAGGAGGCGCAGGGGAAACAGCAGTCAATCGCTGGTTGTGATGTTAGCAGTCACAGCCTTGATTGACTGCATTGAGGGGGGCCAGCTTAAACTGCCAGTTAATCTGGTTAGTAATGCAGATAATAAAGTGCAAAGCAGATCGATGGGGTTGGGGGCAGGTAACTGACAGTGACCAGTTTTCTGTTTTATGGGTGGACATTCCTTTAAATCTATAATTGCTAGGGAGGTAGGAACAATTATAATTACTCATGCTGCATTAAAAATGGGAATGGGTGGAGATTGTTCATTCATTTTGGGTTTAAACTACTATAAAGTATCACACATACATCAAGATGAAGCTGTACCTCCTCCACCGCAGCTCTAATTGGACAGGCAGTTCCTGGGATCCTGTCTGCCTGATATACAATATCTATTTTCAAAGACAGAAGGCCGATGTAACAAACAACTAAAGCGGAAACAAATATCCTGAGAATAAACTTCAACACATGAAACCTAATATACACTGTACTGCTTTCATTGACCTTTGTCACCTTTTGTAAACATTACAGATTATACCAATAAGTCAGGTACCTCCAGGTACAGTCCCCTATGGTTTGTCACCTTAAGCTTCTCGGTAATTAGTGAAACGTAATACTGCTGGCTCTCTCTTTTGTGTCCACATATATTGTGATTGAATTCCCATTCCAAGCTATTTGCTGTAATCGCCAATATAAGGTAGAGTGGTGTGGCCTAGTAAAGCCTTTTAAAGGGCATGTCCACCCCCAACTACCTTCCCCACTCAAAAACCCATAGAGTGTTATAGTTACTTTCCTCGCGCAGTCCTTGAAGTCCTCTGGGGGTCGACATGCACTGTAAAAACCCATGATTTTATATTTCTCCTTCCATGCTAAGCCAACTGTTTAGAAGCCAGGTCACTTTAAGGAGAGGAATGAAAGGATCCTGCCAAAAGTGTTTTTGATGGACTGAAGTGGGCTAAGCATGAAAAACTAAAAGACCAGCATGAAGTACTAGTGATATAATACCGGCTGGAGAGTGGATTTAAATTAAATTTGCAATATTATGAAGTAGCTAAAAGATTTAACAGTGGAGATCATGTTAATAAAAAAGAGAACAATCCAAGTACCCCAAGGCACTCGGGTAACAGAAATTGGTCTCAGTGTGAACTTAATATTATTTTTCATAGATTCTTTTTTCACCCAAAGAACTAAAAGGAGATTTAAAAAACCTGTAATAAATGAAAATTCCCCCACAAAGGTTACTTGTGCACTTACTGTGCATGGCCCCCCCTGTTGAGCCAAGAAACAACCTCCCTATGGTTGGACAACCACCTATCCCAATCATTTTGTGATGGACATCCAATCACAAAATAAAAACTAGGGGGACATTGGGAAATAAAACAGAGGCTTTTTAGATAAGATAGATTCGAAGATCAACTTTGAAAATATCTAATGCTAATGAGGGCATGGTCAGTAAATATTCAGTATCTAATGAGTAAATGGTGTGCAGTGTGTCATCTTGAAACATTACAAAGTTTCTGAAATAAGAGGAGAAAATGTTTGTTTAATTCATCTGCCGCAACCAATCAGTGTTAGCTATTGACTGCAGTTAGATAACATTGATTGGTTGCCGCATATTAATAGATTTCTCTTCAAAATAAGAGCCTCTAAATCAATTGAAATGTTATATGAGTCAGTTATGTTTGGATAAACTCTCTTTTCTAAGAAAGCTTTTTCTAGATATTCATTTATTCTAGACCCCAGAAATGACAACACTGGCATAAATATCAGTGGTTTTGCGTTCTAGATTTTGCCATCAGTTGTTGTCAAAGGTTGGCAACTCAAGCAGTGATTAATGGCAGCTACAATTAGAAAAAACTGAAACATGTGGCTCAAAAAATGATTAAATAGAGATGATTTATTGTCCTTGACTACGTTCCAAAAAGGTTCTGTCTCCAGAAGCCATGATTTCAGTGTAAATCATAGAGACCATCATTGCTAGGGTTTCTCCACATTTTTTCCCACGGTTGATTTTTTTTTTTTTCGCATTGAAAATTAAAAAGAGATTATAAATAAAATCTGTAACAAGGGAAATGTCTTCTTATGCCCCGTATTGTTTCAATTGGATTTTAATTTACTTTCCATAATGGTTTCTCTTTCTATTGGGACATTTCTGCCATTTCTGTTCAGATAATGAAATGTAGAACTTTAAGTCCCCATACAAAGTGACTTTAAAATGCGAGGTTGCACAGAAAGCGGTCATACTAAATGGAATTTACCCTGAGCCATAGAAATGACATTCAATCGCAAATGGAGAACATTTTGACAATTAAAATGTTTGTAACCAATCCGATAGAAGATATAGACAGTAGAGACAGGACCAGTGTGTGAGTTATCAGGCCTGGAACACATAGGAGGGGGGTCTATTCATAGTTGTGGGAGTATTGAGTCCATTTACAGGGTGGTACCACAGCTACGTGCATTCATGTAAATAGAGTTCCTAGCACTTCCCATATTTCCCTTTTTCCCAACCATTTGTATGTATGTATGATGTATGTATGATGTATGTATGTATGTGCTCACCTCACAGTCACACCCCTGAATGACTCAACAAACGGCGACGCCCCCTGAAGGGACGACGCCATGAAGTCCAGTTTGACCAATAAAAAGAGTCCACTTCAATGACATCAGTGTAAGTACAGCACACACACAACTCAGAGAGCTGCACCACAGAACACACAGCTTCCATGACAGAGGGAACCAGACATTTCCCTTAAGGGCTGTAATTTGCTCTAGGAAGGTTTCATGCTACTACCCTGGGAAGACTATGTTACTATTAGTGATATGAATGACATTTATATACAAATATAAACCCTGGAAAGACTATGTTACTATTGGTGATATGAATCACATTTATATACAAATATAAACCCTGGAAAGACCATGTTACTATTGGTGATATGAATGACATTTATATACAAATATAACCTGGGAAGACTATGTTACTATTGGTGATATGAATGACATTTATATACAAATAAACCCTGAAAAGACTATGTTACTATTGGTGATATGAATGACATTTATATACAAATATAAACCCTGGAAAAACTATGTTACTATTGGTGATATGAATGACATTTATATACAAATATAAACCCTGGAAAAGCTATGTTACTATTGGTGATATGAATGAAATTTATATACAAATATAAACCCTGGGAAGACTATGTTACTATTGGTGATATGAATGACATTTATATACAAATATAAACCCTGAAAAGAAGTGTTACTATTGGTGATATGAATACATTTATATACAAATATAAACCCTGGAAAGACTATGTACTATTGGTGATATGAATGACATTTATATACAAAATATAACCCTAGAAAGACTATGTTACTATTGGTAATATGATCACATTATATTACAAATATAAACCCTGGAAAGACTATGTTACTAATGTTGATATGAATCACATTTATATACAAATAAAACCCTGGGAAGACTATGTTAATATTGGTGATATAAACCCTAGAAAGACTATGTTACTATTGGTGATATGAACCACATTTATATACAAATATAAACCCTGGAAAGACTATGTTACTATTGGTGATATGACTGACATTTATATACAAATATAAACCCTGGAAAGACTATGTTACTATCGGTGATATGAATCACATTTATATACAAATATAAACCCTGGAAAGACTATGTTACTATTGTTGATATGAATCACATTTATATGCAAATAAAACCCTGGGAAGACTATGTTACTATTGGTGATATGAATGACATTTACGGTTATTGTCATGCTAAGAAATTTAAAGCAAAGCCTACTGGAATGTGACCACACCCCCAGATATTGCTGTCACGGCCACACCCCCAAACATCACAGTCACGCTCATACCCCAACCATCAAGGCCACGCCCCAAAAAGATAACTGGCATGCCCCCAAACATCGCAATCGTGCCCCCAAATGTTGTGATCATGCTACTAGATATTGTGGTCACCTCCCCCCAAAAAAATTCCATTATGGTCCGCCCCCATACATAATGGCCACACATCCAAACATCCCAGGTTCCAAAATCACACCCACATACACAAACATCCTGTCTATGCCCCCAAACATCACAGGCACACCCCCAAACACCACACCCATGCCCCTAAATGGCACGCCCATGCTTATAAACAGCGTGGCCATGCCCCCAAATATCGTGACCACCAAATGTCACGTCTAAGCCTCTTGGACACCACAACATCACAGACACGACCCAGACTGTCCATACCCTAGAATGCCGTGCCCCCACCCACCGCAACATTGCAGACATGTCCCATCCACCTATTCAAACCCGTGGGGGTGGACTACACAGGAATTACCTGCATTACCAGGACTTAAGCACCAGACACACACTGCCCACATGTCACACACTTCACAGTAATTACAACTAACAGAACAAAGACATCATGGCACTTTCAATTCGTACCAGAAAGTAACTTAATTGATTGGGATCTAATAGTCAATATAAAGTGGTCCTTGAGCAAGGATAAAGTGTTAAAGTGCAAACAAAGTGACATACTGCTAACTAATGTGCAGAAAATAGAGCACGCTTAATAAAAACACACAACGCTCAGACAGCACAACAAAATAAAGCCCGACAACACAAAGAGACGCACGTCACATGCTTCAGAGACACTGACCCCTGTCAGTCACTCAAGTGCTGCGATATTCAGTTGCAATCAACATGTTTTCCCAAATTCCATGTAGAATGTTCACGTGTAGATTAACCACAACATTTGTATTTTTACGCTCCAAGTGGAAAAACTGATAACGCTGTATATAAGGTTTTCCAATAAACATATGTGCTATACGTCCCTCAAGTAATGTCACTTCCTCAACTCATAACTACTAAATACATGATGTACATTACCAACTGTGCACTTCTTTTTCCGCCTGTCTCTCCCATCTAAGCCAAACACACACCTGCATGTAAAAATAGCTTTACCCACAAGTGCACACGGGCAATGCCGTGTACAACTGCTAGTATTATATAAAATCCATAAATGCAGGTGGCTGAGTTTTAAGATAAACACTCACTCAAACATGAGCATAGTCTGGGGGCCTTGCCCTAGACCCATCTCTATATACGTTTGTCCAACAAGGTTAGGATGGTGATATAAATATATCAGCTCCCACTTGAATATATATATGTATATATATAGTACAATAAGAAATTCACCAGCTCCGCTTCCAATCAATGGTCCGTGTGCAGCCGCCCCAGATCCGTCGCTCCACAATACACAAACTTCTCACCCAGCGAGACACTGGCGCATACCGTAAAGAAAACACACACACAGTCTTCAAATCAAACAGGTGAATACAACTTTACTTGAATAACTTGAACATATCCAGGACTCCCTGATGTGTTTTGAGCTTTCAGCTTGATTGAAACCCATCAGTGAGTCCTGGATATGTTCAAGTTATTCAAGTAAAAATGTCTTCACCTGTTTGATTTGAAGACTTAGGGGCATATTTATAAACGATCACTATTTTCACCATTTCGCTATCGCAGGACATCGCAATGACATATAGCGCTATTTTCACCTTATTTATAAAACCGCTTGTTTTCACTTTCGCCTTTGCGTGAAAGTATCGCTGAGGCGATGTGTGGCGATAGTTTTCGCCTTATTCATTGCGTTAAGTGTGGTATCACTGCCAAAAGAGAGATTGCTCTCTAGTGATTTTTTTTTATTTAAAGCTATTTATAAATAGGGGAATTTTCACCTTTTTGCCCCTTTTCTCCCTTTTGGTGAATTTTTTGCAGTTTTAACAGAATTTTCGCCAAACATCATTACTTACTGGAATGTTCCATTAAAGGGCATGTCCTCCCCCAAAACTCAAATTTAACCCCATACTGGCCCCACTCTGTAGTGTACAAAAATCCTTAACTTACATCCCAGTTCCTTATGGTTGCCAAGCTGTGCCCCTCCAAAACCAGGAAAATTGTAGTGTAGAAGCTCCCAGTGACTCATCCTGCGCTTGTCTCTGCCTCAACCTCGACAAGGTTGAGGCATGCGCAGGAAAATCATACATAATTCCAAACATTTTTAACAAATCAATAACTGCAAAGTGGGGTGTGCGTAATTATTCAGCCCCCTCAGTGCAGTCAGTTGCCCATAGACATTGCCTGATTTGTGCTAATGACTAAATAGGGTGCACCTGTGTGTAATCTAATGTCAGTACAAATACAGCTGCTCTGTGACGACCTAAGGGGTTGTCTACGTGAATCTTGGGAGCAACAACACCGTGAAGTCCAAAGAACACACCAGACAGGTCAGGGATAAAGTTCTTGAGAAATTTAAAGCAGGCTTGGCTACAAAAAGATTTCCAAGGCCTTGAACATCCCACGGAGCACTGTTTAAGCGATCATTCAGAAATGGAAGGAGTATGGCACAACTGTAAACCTACCAAGACAAGGCCGTCCACCTAAACTCAGATTTCTTGTAGCAGTTTGTCAACCACTGAAAGAGCTAAAGAGGGGGCCATAGTACATTCATCCCAAATAACTATTTTAGCAGATCTTACATTTTCAGCATCAACAGAATTGAGGCGCATATTTGATACTGAGTTCTCAAGTATAGGCACAGGTCATTTAAACTGAGAATGGTAGGTTCTCCCACCCTCAAAAAGATTGGCTGCTATACCTGTGGAGGCAATGTTACCTTGCCCACGAATCGTGCTGAGAAGTGTCTTGTAAAGGTAGGTTTTACCTCTACCAAAGGTTGTCATTTTCACTTGCCAATAATATTTCTTCTAAAGCTGCTTTTTGCTCTTTATATTAGGTTCCCACCATCTATTCAGCTGTTTCTTTTTCAAATGTTTGATCATAGGTATTTGAATGTAGGACAATATTTCAAAGTGTGGATGGCAATCCAAAATCTTCACATTTTTTTCCATAGAGTATCAGAACATTGGATATTTCTCTGAGTGTGTAGTTACGGCACACCATGCAATCATTATTATGAAGCAAATGTTTGCGAGCAAAATCTTCAATAAGGTACTGCTCATATTTTAGGAAAAAATCATTCATATTTTGTGGAGAGGCAAATACACAGATATCTGCAAATAACTCCCTCAGTTTAGGCATGATGTATTGGACAGCATCTTCCAGAGTGTTCTCCCACACTTGGTCATTGTTAATGAGCCCTCTTTGTCTGGCAGCCTCTAGGAAAGTGGGATAGATATTTCCATTGACAGTTCTTAAATCTTTAAAGAATACTGCACCGGAAACTTGTAGCAATATGAGGCGAAGACAGTAGTGTTCTGGATCAGATGATAAGTTCACAGAATACATTCGACCAATGACTTTTTCTGCACTCCGTTGTCTTCATTTCCAAATACAGTTTTCAGAGTCAATCACATAGTGTAAAGGAATGTCCGAGTATAACATGCCCCTTGCTTCCTCTTGCTCTTGATTTAATTTGAACCAAGCTGTCAAATGAGTATTACAATTTGAAGCACTCTGGGCCGCTGTAGCAATGTCATTTGGATTGAAAAATACAATTTGTTTATCAGGCAAATGGACTGCTAATCTATGTATGGTGTGTGATTGATAATGAATTTCAAACCCATTCAAACGCCATGCCGCTTCTGGAGCGCTGACATACCGTGAATCAATAAAGGTCTTAATTTCATCATGATTTAAACTTCCATGTTCTTCAATAACAACATTTGCACAATCGTGATTTTTGTACACATATTTAAAAAGGTACTAACACTTTTCACAGAAGCACAGACCTCAACATTAATGTGGCAATTACTGTTTACTTGAGAGCTAGATATGGACTATATGGTACAACCCAACTATTATCAATTGTCTTACCATTAACAATTGAAATTTGGCCTGTGTTTCTTCTTCTATATTTGGGATATCCATTGATATTAGCAATAGTTTGTTGCTGAAATTGCTTTGGATAATCCTTAATGCATTTGTCATTTCATTCATGAAGAATTAAGATTGTGTACTCCACATGGTCCATGAATCATATGTTTGGTTACAATTGCATATAAACGAGGAGTGATGGTTATATTGGGGATTTCAGCAGATACTATTTTGTCTATTACTTCTTCTGTTTTTGGTTTACTTTCATCTTTAAAGGACAACTCCACCCTCATAAGAACATATTTTAGAAAGAATGGCCTCTTTAAAATATGTTAATATATCATACTTTATCCTACGAATTCATTACTGTATGTCTGCTATGCTTCTGGATGCCTCATTGGAACTGAGCAATTTAGAAACCTGTACTGAGTCTGGGCATGCTCAGAAGAGGCAGACAGGGGATTAACATTCAGTCATTGTGTGATGTCAACTGTCAAATCCATAACTGACAGTTACGAACTGGAAGAACCAGGAAGCAGAAACAGGGGAAACAGGACATTGAGCAGGATTTCAGGTTAGACTTATATATTTCAGATTTCAAACTATTACCGTTTAGGGTTTTGAGGGGTGATTTACCTGTATGTAAGTTTTCATTTTGGGGATGGACTTGCCCTTTAAGAATAAGTAGTATATGAGCATGTGGTAAACCTCTCTTTTGAAATTCTATTATATAGACAATGACTTTTGGTAGTCCCAAAATAAGGTTTTTACAGATATCCTGGATCAGAGCTTTCAATTTTAGGTGAAATACTCTTGCAATTAAATCTGGTCGAGCATCAGAAGATTGGCCATGTTGTAGGTTTTGAACAATCTCTTCCTATTTGGAATTGCAGGTCACTGTAATAAAAAGATCAGGCTTACCATATTTTCTGACAATTGCCATTGCATCTTGATAATTTTGTAGCATATTTCTGGGGCTACCTACAAATGACGAAGGCAAAATATATGTTTTTCCAGGAATCAGGCCTGCCTCATTGGCTTCATTTATTAAATGGTCCAGGAATCAGGCCTGCCTCATTGGCTTCATTTATTAAATGGTCCATTAATCCTGAATATTTTTCTACTCGCAACTTGGCTGATTTTGGCGTACATAATTAAGTCTGTTGGCTTCAGTTTTGACATTTGCGTCAATTATATATTGCTGTGTAAGGCGGCCAGCATTTAAGAAGGGGTTGAATACGTCTCTGATGGAAAGACAGTAGCCATAATATTGTATTTGTGTTACCCTAACTCTAGGATTTCGTGACTGGTTTCTTAAGCCTACTAAGGCTTTTGGCCTGTTTTGCAAAGGTATATCAATTCCCCAGCTCTGATCTCCATAGGGGAATAGCAATGAGTAAACCATGGGTTCCAGATTTGGATTAAGGACACTAATTCTTTGTGTTCTCCTTTGGTTTGGTTTATCTGCAGTTGGTTTGCAGTGTATAAGAAGATCTCTTTCAAGTGGAGGTTCCCCGTCACCATTTTGAAAAATAAATGCAACCTCATTATGTTTTGGTGGGTTGTATCGCCTTTGGTCATTTCTACGATCTTGTACTATTGTAATAGACACTTCCTTAGCAATATTTCCTGTTCTAGCAGCATCCTCTTTGTATTCTTTTTCAACCTGGTGCAATATTTTGCAGGCCTCTGCAAATGGATTGTATTGCACCATTAGGGTGCTTAGAGTTTGTTCTGGATTTATTCCTGAGTTTGGTGAAATTTGCATTCTTTGCTCTGCAGCTTCAGATGGATCTAAAATATATAATTGTGCATACTGTCTTGTTTTCTCCCTTTTGTAGATGCAGTGTGCCTGCTTGATGACAAATGGAACTATGGATCCAGAAACAGTATGGTCCATAGCCAGGAGGTGGAGTAATGTTTGCTCTCATAAAGGCAAACGCAAGGGAACTATTTATGGATCTTATATTTTCAAAGAAATTCTTGCTGTAGTGATGCTGACCTGTCATGAGTTGCTGGATGAAAGGATCTGTAGTAATTGGGGGAAGATGAACTTTTCCTTTTGAACAACATTGTGAAAATTTGCGATCAGAAGGTCTTTCTGCTTCAAAATGTTGTGCATTACAAAAGTTGCATATCTGATCTAAATGTCCACATGTGTGTTTTAATGTCAACCTCATTTATATTGATCATGTCATTCAAAACTAACATTGGTTGTATTGTGGCACTTGACTCTTGGGTTCCAGCTCATTTCCACTGTGCCCGTAATTGACGTAGATGTCTCATCCTGTCCCTCTGTTGCTTACATTGCGAAAGTCGTTCTTCCAGAGTCATACTTGCTCTTTTAGCTCTTTGCCTTGCAGCATTTTTCTTCAATTCATTTTCCTTTTCTTCAGTATCTCTATTTAGTGGTCTTTGTCTTTCAGCGTGTTGCTGACAAATTGATTTTCCTTTGCTTGGAGTCAGACTTGCTTTCTTGGCTCTGTGTCTTTTGCCCGTTTTTCTCTTTCTCTTTGTTGGCATTTTTCTGCCGCTCATTTTCCTGTTCTTCAATAGATCTATTAGCTCGTCTTTGTCTTTCTCTTTCAGCCCTTCTCCTGTTCAACTCCACCTGCTAAAGTGACCGCTCTTCCTCTAAATCTTGAAGACATGTTGCTTGTCTTTTGGCCTTTGCCTTCTTGACCGTTAGCTGTTTTTTGGGGGGCATGTTGTTGGTATATTGCTAAAAGTGTGTTTCTTTAATTTTAGTGGTTACCAGGATAAAGTTTTTGGTACTTATTCACAATTTGCAGTTAATGTTCCTTTAACTGAGTTGTTATCAAACTCACTTTTTGTGAATATCCCTTTAACTGTGAGGGTTTTATTTTCCTTGCTTGCAGGGTGACGTTTTAACAATTTTTCATGTTTTCCTTTAGGTGTGTTTCTTACAATAGTATTTTTTAAATGGCTTAAATTTACAATACATTTTTTTGAAATGTCCCTTTAACTGTCTGTTTCTAGCATGCTTCACTGTAATGCTATGTAAGCCTGCAGAAATAGAATCTGTCCATACACTTTGCAGGGACCTATTTTCCCTCTGCCCTCCATAAGATAACTGTCCTTTTCCTTTTATAATGGTATTTTTTTAAAAAAAATATCTCTCTTTAACTGTGACTTTTTTTGTTGTAGCTTTTACTATTTGTTTTTAACCTTCCTTCCGATTTTGTGCAAACCTGGAAATAGCAGCCATCTATTCACTGTCCAGGGACTGTGCAGCCATCCAGATACAAATGCTACAGTGTCTAAACAGTAACCATGACGACGCTGCTTCCGCGCATGTGCATAATCAAGCGGCTGAGGCACTCCAGCGTCTAAATGGAAACCATGGTTACTTCCGCACATGCGTACACTGCAGCGGCTGATCCGGCGTCTCACTGGTAACCAAGGTTACTTCCTCGCATGCGTTATATGAGGTAGCTGATTGGAGGTACGTGCGCACATTAAGCCGCACAGTAAAGGAAAACTCCTCCACAAAAGGATTTATGAAAGGGGACAGCCTAATTGTAGGACCAACACTGACATTGCCAGTAACATCACGGTACATTCATGGAGGGAAAAGGCAGTGGTTTTTTTTTCAGCAGCAGCCTGGAATGGACACCTAGTGGCAAGAATAGGTTATTGCAGGGACACACACACACGGATTCACTGACGCACAGTAAAGCTAGGTACACACCTAGCGATTTTTCCTCCTGACCGACCGTTCGATACTTTCGACCGGTCGGCCAGGAGGAAGGACTGTCGGTCTAGGCAAAAGCAGCCGCGTCCAATAGTTACCGCGACCGATCGTGCAGTCCATAGAGGACTGCACGATCGGACGAGGTTTTCCACCATGTCCGATTCAGACGAACGGTCGGTCGGACATGGGCACATTCGGATGCGATAATTTCGGTCCGATCGACCGATACACTGAACTATCGGTCGATCGGACCGAAATATCTCATCGTGTGTACCCAGCTTTAGGATTTTATTATAATAGATATAATAAATAGTGTAAAACTCACCCAGGCGAATTGGCTCTTTTTTATTAATAGGTTAAGGCAACAATTCAGTACCAAGGATCACATCCATTAACTTCCTTTTAAGTTATTATTCTAAACGTCAAATAAGGTTCATTCAGATTAGGGCCCCTCAGACTATGTCCCTCCAGATGTTTGAAAAATACAACTCCCAGCATTCATCAATGACAGTGGGAAACCAGGAAATTCTGGGAGTTATAGATGTCTAACATCTGGAGGGACATAGTTTGAGGATCCCTGATTCAGATGATCCCATCTAACAATGGCCCTAAGTGTGAGAGAATCCTACTACATACCTACTGCTGTTAATGCTCTTTCTGTTCCTTCAATGAATCTGCTGCCAAATGAAGGATTGTCTGGCAAAATGTTACCAACTACAAGACCACCGGAAAAATTGGAGGAGCAGAACCCACAATTGCACCACATTTTAGCACAGTGTAAACATTTATAAAGCCATTCGAGGTAATGTCCTGTAACGGGGAATCCCCTGACCTTATTATTGGAATTTAGTTCCACACCATTGGCTTGGTGCTCCATGAAATAATTACCATGTTCAAGCATTTTCAGTGGAAACCAGAAGAGAATAACGGAGTGGACCAAGGCGTTAATGCAATGACCCCAGAAAACCTAGAGGGAAAACAAAGGATAAACATTACAAAGGCAGCTATCAACGCTCGTCTAATGCGAACGTCTGACCACAGTGTTGGTTTGTATTTGTCCATTGAGATCAGGGCAACGGGTTTTGGAAGTGATGATTAGGTACAAGCCCTGGGCCCCCTTACATTTAAATATCCCAAGTAAATGTAAAAGAAATGTCATTATTACTGATCTGTGCAATGAATATTCATCCCAATTCATCTTAAGGACATGTAACCTTTAGCCCCTCAGCTAACTGATAATTAAAGGGCCCAGTGTTGAATTACAGTTTTGAATATCCAGTGCCTTGTGGTTTTACTGCACTTGGAAGAGGACTGTTTCCATTTCTTTAGGCTCCAAAAAACTGAGATCCTTACTGGAAAGTTTGCTAGGAAGCTGTTTTTGCTGCGGGATATTCAATTTACTGTTTTTCAGTGGCAGCGTCAACATATTCAGCACTGAGGTTCTTGCAGAAAATATTTCCTTGGATCCAAAACAATCAACAATATTTCTCAGGTTATTTTTAATATTCCAAACCTTCCCCACATGGGAAGACTTTAGAGATAACAGCCAAATAATTTCATTCTCCTTGCACTCCTTATTCCTTATGTTGTGGTGCAGTAACCTATATGCTGCTACAGCGTGCATACTCAATTTTCAGTAAGAGAAGGTACGCACTCACTTTAACTTAATGCTTATTGTGACATAAAAAGTAGACAACATTTTGAGGGCATCCTTCACCTGATGAAGGCTTATGCACCCGAAACGTTGTCACAATATATAAGCATTAAAGGCCAACTCCAAAAGTGACTTTACGTAAACTGACAGGAATTGCTTTTTTGAGTATTTTTGCAATTTATTACTTTTTTTACATAGTTTTGAAGATATTTACATTTCCTGCTCTGAAACCCTGTGACACTCCCTCCCTGTGTGAAAGGCAATAAAAAAAGACAAAAATGTACACACCTTACACACTCCCTGCTGTGGGCTGTGCTCTATATAGTATATATATGGTGATATGGAAGCTCACACAAAAACATTAAAATGCTCTGTTAAAGAATTAATATTATGACCTCAATTCAAATTATGACCTTATACTTCAACTATCAAGTGGAAGGGGTGTATAGGGGTGAACTGAATCATTTTCTCCTATCAAGAAATCCTAGTGTGCTATAACAATGGTCTAACATGTAAGAAGAAATACACTAAAGCTGGGTACACACGATGAAATATTTCGGTCCGATCGACCGATAGTTCAGTGTATCGGTCGATCGGACCGAAATTATCGCATCCGAAAGTGCCCATGTCCGATCGACCGTTCGTCCGAATCGGAGGAAAGGACGATCGGACAGGGTGGAAAACCTTGTCCAATCGTGCGGTCCTCTATGGACCGCACGATCGGTCGTGGTGACTATCGGACGCGGCTGCTTTTGCCGCGACCGACAGTCCTTCCTCCTGGCCGACCGTTCGAAAGTATCGGTCGGTCAGGAGGAAAAATCGATAGGTGTGCACCCAGCTTTACAGGGAGATTCAATAAAAGTTCTTATCGCTTAAAATGGTGCTAATTTTGCCCCAACCAATCAGATCTTATTTAACATTTGAAAGCTAACATCTGATTGGTTGGGGCAAAATTAGCACCATTTTAAACTTTAAGAACTTTTATTGAATAACCCTGTTAGTGCTTTCATGTCCCTTAACAACAGTTTGCTTCCCCTTACCTTTGTGTTAAATCCATCTGCATTCTGAGTAATTTTGTAGAGCTGTGGATATCTTAGCATGCTGTCTTGGCTGCAGGATCGCTCGCAGATTCCCAAAGTAAAAGGTGGTAAGGCAGTAAAAATCTGTTAAGGCAACAATAATATTCATTAAAAAAAAAGGATAGCATAAAAGGAAACAGAGAGTGCTAAACAGTTTTTGTTTTAATCATGCTAATGAAATGTTTAGGGCTTATCAGCAGCTGTTTTTATGCAGTTCCCTGTTATATGGAAACAGTGCAGGCGTTTTGTGCCTTTTTAGAATCATACTGGATGAACTGTGTAATAGAGGGGATTTAGACTTTTTTATAATGCCACATTTATAGGTGACACACACTGATAGGATAATGGCAGGCCACAGGCAGTTTATTTTGTGTTCGGAAGTCATACTAAATTTACAAATATGTAAGATGATCATAAATATAGATTGCTTGTAATGTATGCATTGCTCAGATGTGATTATAAACAGGGCCCTATGAATAATTCACCCCCTTTTATAAAATAGATGGATATTAATAATCAGGAGATCAATGGGCATATAAAAGTGCAAGGCCACCGGCTAAGGTGACTTCCTATATCGCTATATGTTAAAGTAGAGGTGCATCCAGGTCATGGTATAAGTGTAATATTCATTCATCCAGGTCATGGTATATATCTGTAACATTCATTCATCCAGGTCATGGTATATCTGTAACATTCATTCATCCAGGTCATGGTATATCTGTAATATTCATTCATCCAGGTCATGGTATATCTGTAATATTCATTCATCCAGGTCATGGTATATCTGTAATATTCATTCATCCAGGTCATGGTATATCTGTTATCTCTTTTTTTATATGTTTTTATATGTACTCACATTTTTGCCAAATCTCTATTAAAGGTTTATGAAGGGCGAAACCCGGCCGCGAAAAGTTAATGCTTCGTTAACACATATATGTTTACCACCCGCTTCTATTTATAAAGCATCAGTACTGATGCGCGGCGTTACTCATGGCCGTTTCACCGAGTGCGGGGGGCACACCCACCTCGCGACCACCTGCCACGTGACCCCTTCCCAGCAGCCCCTCTCAGACCCCTGCTCCGTACTCTCGCGGGAGGGACCCGCTGGGAAAGGTGGAGGACCCTCCACGG
This sequence comes from Hymenochirus boettgeri, assembly GCA_019447015.1. NCBI lineage: Eukaryota > Metazoa > Chordata > Amphibia > Anura > Pipidae > Hymenochirus > Hymenochirus boettgeri. Next base: position 304,831,955 of record CM033470.1, on the reverse strand, counting down.
GGGCTTGAAGGACCCTCTTCCCCGGCCCTATCAGGGCCCTTGTGGCACTTACAACTGCCCTTGCAGCCGGAGAAGGACCTTTGGGCCTTAAGGGGTCCCGCAGCTCGAACCGGGACCCCCTCCCCAGCCCTATCAGGGCCTTTGTGGCACTAATAAGTGCCCTTTTGGCCCTGATATGGGCGTTTGGGGGTTTTGCAGCCGTACCGGGAACGCCCCTCCTCATTCCTTTTAAGGGCCCATGCGGCACTGATAAGTGCCTTTGTTGGGGTCCCACAGCTCGAACTGGGACCCCCGCCAGCTCTAAAAAGAGCCCTTGGGCGGCATCTTCTTTCTTCCATCTGGCGACACCAGCTCCGCTTTGGGCCACCAACCTCGAGTGAATGAATATTACAGATATACCATGAACAGGATGAATGAATATTACAGATATACATGACCTGATGAATGAATATTACAGAAGATCATGACCTGGATGAAAGAATATACAGATATCCATGACTGGATGAATGAATATTACAGACATACCATGACTGGATGAATGAATATACAGATATACCATGACCTGGATGAATGAATATTACAGATATATCGTGAACAGGATGAATGAAATATTACAGAGATTAACATGACTTCGATGAATGATATTACAGGTATATCGTGAACAGGATGAATGAATATTACAGATATACTGTACCATGACCTAAATGAATGAATTTTCAGATATACTATGAACTGGATGAATGAATATTACAGATATACCATGACCTTTATGAAGAATATTACAGATATCCATGACCTGGATGATAAATATTACAGTTATACCATGACCTGGATGAATGAATATTACAGATATACCATCAACAGGATGAATGAATATAACAGATATACCATGACTTGGAGGAATGAATATTACAGATATATCGTGAACAGGATGAATGAATATTACAGATATACTGTACCATGAATCGGATGAATGAATATTTCAGAGATACTATGAACTGGATGAATGAATATTACAGATATACCATGACCTTATGAAGAATATTACAGATATATCATGTCCTGGATGAATGAATATTACAGATATACCATGACCTGGATGAATGAAATATTACAGATATACCATGACCTGGATGATGAATATTACAGAATACCATCACAGGATGAATTAATATAACAGATATACCATGACTGGATGAAAAATATACAGAATACCATGACCTGGATGAATGAATTTACAGATATACCATGAACAGATGATGATGAATATAACAGATATACCATGACCTGGGTGAATGAATATTACAGATATACCATGAACAGGATGAATGAATATTACAGATATACCATGACCTGGATGAATAAATATACAGATATACCATGACTTGGATGAATGAATATTACAGATATACCATGACCTGGATGAATGAATATTACAGATATACCATGACTTGGATGAATGAATATTACGAGATATATCATGAACTGGATGAATGAATATTACAGATATACCATGAACAGGATGAATGATATAAAAATATATACCATGACCTGGATGATAAGAATATTAAGATATACCATGACTGGATCTGATTGATATTCCCGATTATTAATATCCATATATTTTATAAAGGGGGTGAATTATTCATAGGGCCCTGTTTATAATCACATCTGAGCAATGCATACATTACAAGCAATCTATATTTATGATCATCTCACTAATTTGTAAATTTAGTATGACTTCCGAACACAAAATAAACGCCTGTGGCCTGCCATTATCCTATCAGTGTGTGTCACCTATAAATGTGGCATTATGAAAAATTCTTATACCCTCTATTATATTGTGGACAGGATGAATGAATATTACAGATATACTGTACCATGACCTGGATGAATGAATATTTCAGAGGTACTATGAACTGGATGAATGAATATTACAGATATACCATGACCTTTATGAATGTATATTACAGATATACCATGACCTAGATGAATAAATATACAGATATACCATGACCTGGATGAATGAATATACAGATATACCATCAACAGGATGAATGAATATAACAGATATACCATAACCTCATGAATGAATGTTACAGATATACCATGACCAGGATGAATGAATATTACAGATAACCATGACCAGGATGAATGAATATTACAGATATACCATGTCCTTGATGAATGAATATTACAGATATACCATGACCTGGATGAATGAATTACAGATATACCCTGACTTGGATGAATGAATATTACAGATATATCATGAACAGGAAGAATGAATATTACAAGATATACTGTACCAGACGGATGAATAAATATTTCAGATATACTATGACCTGGATGAATGAATATTTCAGATATACCATGAACATGACCTGGATGAATGAATATTACAGATATATTGTTACCTGGATGAATGAATATACAGATATACCATGACCCGGATGAATGAAATATTACAGATATACCATGACTTGGATGAAGGAATATTACAGATATATGGAACAGGATGAATGAATATTACAGATATATGTACCATGACCTGGATGAATAAATATTTCAATATACTATGACCGGATGAATGAAATTTCAGATATACCATGAACAGACCTGGATGAATGAATATTACAGATATATTGTTACCTGGATGAATGAATATTACAGATATACCATAATCTGGATAAATGAATACTACAATATACCATGGTCTGGATGAATGAATATTACAGATATTACAATGGTCTGGATGATGAATATTACAGATATACCATGGTCTGGATGAATGAAATTACAGATATACCATGACCTGGATGAATGAATATTACAGATATACCAGACTGGATGAATGAATAGTACAGATATACCATGACCTGGATGAATGAATATTACAGATATAACCATGACCTGGATGAATGAATATTACAGATATACCATGACCTGGATGAATGAATATTACAGATATACCATGACCTGGATGAATGAATAGATACAGATATACCATGACCTGGATGAATGAATAGTACAGATATACCATGACCTGGATGAATGAATATGACAATATACCATGACCTGGATGAATGATATTACAGATATAACCATGACCTGGATGAATTTTGAAAAAAAAAATTTATTACTATATACATGACCGGATGATTATATGAATATATATTCATATAATCATCCGGTCATGTATAATGTAATAAATTTTCAAATTCATCCAGGTCAATGTTATATCTGTAATATCATTCATCCAGGTCATGGTATATGTGTCATATTCATTCATCCAGGTCATGGTATATCTGTACTATTCATTCATCCAGGTCATGGTATATCTGTACTATTCATTCATCCAGGTCATGGTATATCTGTAATATTCATTCATCCAGGTCATGGTATATCTGTAATATTCATTCATCCAGGTCATGGTTATATCTGTAATATTCATTCATCCAGGTCATGGTATATCTGTACTATTCATTCATCCAGGTCTGGTATATCTGTAATATTCATTCATCCAGGTCATGGTATATCTGTAATTTCATTCATCCAGACCATGGTATATCTGTAATATTCATCATCCAGACCATGTATATCTGTAATATTCATTCATCCAGACCATGGTATATCTGTAGTATTCATTTATCCAGATTATGGTATATCTGTAATATTCATTCATCCAGGTAACAATATATCTGTAATATTCATTCATCAGGTCTGTTCATGGTATATCTGAAATTTCATTCATCCGGTCATAGTATATTTGAAATATTTATTCATCCAGGTCATGGTACATATATCTGTAATATTCATTCATCCTGTTCACATATATCTGTAATATTCCTTCATCCAAGTCATGGTATATCTGTAATATTCATTCATCCGGGTCATGGTATATCTGTAATATTCATTCATCCAGGTAACAATATATCTGTAATATTCATTCATCCAGGTCATGTTCATGGTATATCTGAAATATTCATTCATCCAGGTCATAGTATATCTGAAATATTTATTCATCCGTCTGGTACAGTATATCTGTAATATTCATTCTTCCTGTTCATGATATATCTGTAATATTCATTCATCCAAGTCATGGGTATATCTGTAATTCATTCATCCAGGTCATGGTTAATCTGTAATATTCATTCATCAAGGACATGGTATATCTGTAATATTCATTCATCCTGGTCATGGTTATCTGTAATATTCATTCATCCTGGTCATGGTATATCTGTAACATTCATTCATGAGGTTATGGTATATCTGTTATATTCATTCATCCTGTTGATGGTATATCTGTAATATTCATTCATCCAGGTCATGGTATATCTGTAATATTTATTCATCTAGGTCATGGTATATCTGTAATATACATTCATAAAGGTCATGGTATATCTGTAATATTCATTCATCCAGTTCATAGTACCTCTGAAATATTCATTCATCCAGGTCATGGTACAGTATATCTGTAATATTCATTCATCCTGTCCACAATATATAGAGGGTATAAGAATTTTTCATAATGCCACATTTATAGGTGACACACACTGATAGGATAATGGCAGGCCACAGGCGTTTATTTTGTGTTCGGAAGTCATACTAAATTTACAAATTAGTGAGATGATCATAAATATAGATTGCTTGTAATGTATGCATTGCTCAGATGTGATTATAAACAGGGCCCTATGAATAATTCACCCCCTTTATAAAATATATGGATATTAATAATCGGGAGATATCAATCAGATCCAGGTCATGGTATATCTGTAATATTTATCATCCAGGTCATGGTATATATTTTTATATCATTCATCCTGTTCATGGTATATCTGTAATATTCATTCATCCAGTTCATGATATATCTCGTAATATTCATTCATCCAAGTCATGGTATATCTGTAATATTCATTCATCCAGGTCATGGTATATCTGTAATATTCATTCATCCAAGTCATGGTATATCTGTATATTTATTCATCCAGGTCATGTATATCTGTAATATTCATTCATCCTGTTCATGGTATATCTGTAATATTCATTCACCCAGGTCATGGTATATCTGTTATATTCATCTCATCTGTTCATGGTATATCTGTAAATTCATTCATCCAGGTCATGGTATTCTGTAATATTTTCATCCAAGTCATGGTATATCTGTTATATTAATTCATCCTGTTGATGTATTCTGTAATATTCTATCATCCAGGTCATGGTATATCTGTAATATTCATTCATCCGGTCATGGTATATCTGTAATATTCATTCATCCAGGACATGATATATCTGTAATATTCATTCATAAGGTCATGGTATATCTGTAATATTCATTCATCCAGTTCATAGTATCTCTGAAATATTCATTCATCCGATATCATGGTACAGTATATCTGTAATATTCATTCATCCTGTTCACGATATATCTGTAATATTCATTCTCCAAGTCATGGTATTCTGTTATATTCATTCATCCTGTTGATGGTATATCTGTAATATTCATTCATCCAGGTCATGGTATACTGTAATATTTATCATCCAGGTCATGGTATCTGTAATATTCTTCATAAAGGTCATGGTATATCTGTAATATTCATTCATCCAGTTCATAGTATATCTGAAAATTCATTCATTTAGGTCATGGTACAGTATATCTGTAATATTCATTCATCCTGTTCACGATATACCTGTAATATCATTCATCGAAGTCATGGTATATCTGTAATATTTCATTCATCCTGTTCACGATATATCTGTAATATTCATTCATCCAGGTCATGGTATATCTGTATATTCATTCATCCAGGTCATGGTATCTGTAATATTCATTCATCCAGTCATGGATATCTGTATATTCTTTCATCCAGGTCATGATCTTCTGTAATATTCATTCCAGGTCATGTATATCTGTAATATTCATTCATCCTGTTCATGGTATATCTGTAATATTCATTCACTCGAGGTTGGTGGCCCAAAGCGGAGCTGGTGTCGCCAGATGGAAGAAAGAAGATGCCGCCCAAGGGCTCTTTTTAGAGCTGGCGGGGGTCCCAGTTCGAGCTGTGGGACCCCAACAAAGGCACTTATCAGTGCCGCATGGGCCCTTAAAAGGAATGAGGAGGGGCGTTCCCGGTACGGGCTGCAAAACCCCCAAAGCGCCCATATCAGGGCCAAAAGGGCACTTATTAGTGCCACAAAGGCCCTGATAGGGCTGGGGAGGGGGTCCCGGTTCGAGCTGCGGGACCCCTTAAGGCCCAAAGGTCCTTCTCGGCTGCAAGGGCATTGTAAGTGCCACAAGGGCCCTGATAGGGCCGGGGAAGAGGGTCCTTCAAGCCCCCGTGGAGGGTCCCTCCACCTTTCCCAGCGGGTCCCTCCCGCGAGAGTACGGAGCAGGGGTCTGAGAGGGGCTGCTGGGAAGGGGTCACGTGGCAGGTGGTCGCGAGGTGGGTGTGCCCCCCGCACTCGGTGAAACGGCCATGAGTAACGCCGCGCATCAGTACTGATGCTTTATAAATAGAAGCGGGTGGTAAACAATATGATGTTAACGAAGCATTAACTTTTCGCGGCCGGGTTTCGCCCTTTCATAAACCACTTTAATAGAGATTTGGCAAAAATGTGAGTACATATAAAAACATATAAAAAAAGAGATAATCCAGGTCATGGTATATCTGTAATATTCATTCATCCAGGTCATGGTATATGTGTAATATTCATTCATCCAGGTCATGGTATATCTGTAATATTCATTCATCCAGGTCATGGTATATCTGTAATATTCATTCATCCAGGTCATGGTATATGTGTAATATTCATTCATCCAGGTCATGGTATATCTGTAATATTCATTCATCCAGGTCATGGTTATCTATCTATCTATCTATCTATCTATCTATCTATCTATCTATCTAATTGTATCTATCTATCTATCTATCTATCTATCTATCTATCTATCCATCCATCCATCCATCCATCCATCCATCCATTCATCTATCTATCTATCTATCTATCTATCTATCTATCTATCTATCTATCTATCTATCTATCTAATCGTATCTATCTATCTATCTATCTATCTATCTATCTATTTATCTATCTATTTATCTACCTACCTATGGAAGGGGCTAGGCCCTAGCCTATTTTGCTCTTTAATTACCCAGAAGTCTCCTCCTTAAGTGTCTTATTGGCAAAAAAACCGAACCAATATTTAATACCATGCATTTTAGGTCCGTCTATGTGCTGTGCATTCTGTTTTCTGGGTTGTGTGCATTTTGGACAATGCATTTGTCCGCTTTCCGGTCCTTTTGCCAGTTAACAGACATGCGATTTTCAATGCATTTGTCTGCGTGTGTCTGCGCAGTTTTTGGACAATCCACAGGAAATACCAGAGAAAATGCAGAAAAAAATAGTTTGTCTTTGTGTGTGCGCTTTTTTTTGCATTCTCATAGACTATTAGTGCGATTCTGACACACACGGACCAAGTCGTGCACGCATGCGAATAAAAAACGGACCTCATAGAATCGCAACGCAAATCATACAATTGAACCAATTCTCGCGATTTCATTATATTTAAAATTACATCGCAAAACGCACACAAAACGGAAAGCAGCACATATAGTGAGACCTCTCCCTTAAACATTTCCCAGTGTAACCTTCATTCAACTAATTCCTCAAGTTTCTTACAATGCCGATGTGACTAATGGAACTAAAATTTAAATGTCCGGATCGATTCTTTAAATCCTAACTAGTAGATTTAACCCTCACCTATGAAATCAACAGTATTGTGGGGAAACCCTATGGAATTCTGAAGGTTTATGTCATTTCCTGATTTCCACCGCCCTTTTTCCTACTGAGTAACAATTGGTTTTCTGACTATTTCTGATTAAAGAGATGTTATGGACAGGTTCGCAACAGTTATTATTTTACAGCTCTAGGATTGAGGGGAGAGAGAAAAGTAATCACTGAGCATGTGCAACTGTGTCTCTGGGTCACTGACCCACTACATATGCTAGAAAACAGCAGAATTAAATAAATTATTTCAATCGTATATGTTCTGAACAATCAAGGCAATTCTGATAATGCTGCTGACTTTACAGGCAGGAAAATAACTGCTAGTGAAATGAATGTCTCATATGCTCACTTGAATAATGGGTTGCGGTAGGGCAATTAGTTGCCTTTTGTTTCCTTGTGTACACTGAATGCTACCTTTGGACTGGTTTCTTATCATGTGCAATGCAAGGTATCAGGAAGACTAATAAGTCCTTTGACTGTTAAATTTTAATGGATATTTCTAAGCTTTGGTGGTGCGGGTTTGGAATATTTTTATGTAGATATTAATATATATAAATAATCTATTACTGCATTAATGTGGTTATGTGCACTCAGGCTATACAGATAACATGAGCAAATAAAATTAACAAAGATTGTTTTACTTTGCCAATTTTTATCTTACATATTTTGTATTGATCTATCCAACGGCTGAATCCATTATATCGCTAGAAATAAATGGGACATTATTACAATTTTATTGCGATGATGAAAGGCTTGTTTATGCTAATGGTACTGGAGACAAAACCTAAAAATTGCATTGGGTAACCCATTCATTTAATAACATTATGTAGCCAATCATATTGGTCGCTGGTCAGCTGATTTCCCTGCTGATAATCCCAGTAGGAGAATAACCGAGCACAAACTCGTAGATTTTTACAGTGTAATGTTTGGGTTGCATTTGCATTTTACAAGAAAATAGGGAGAACCAAATAAAAGACATAAACAAGAAATATTAAATGGCTGACAATAATGTTAACATCCCAGAATGATTGTTTAGTATCTTGTAAACCCACCAATTTCTTTTATTTAAAGGCAAATTCAGCACAAATATTTCTCATTTCAATAACCCTAATCTGGCCATCCAGAGTTTTCTCTGCCAAATTAGGGTCTCTTTTACATCTGGTCTCTGAGGAAGCGGTGTTCTCACCGTGAAACGCGTAAGACCTCTCCCCTGTTTCTTTGCTACTTGTGCACATTGTGGTGTTGTTATGTAGCTGATTTTATTCCAATAAAGTTGATGTGATATTCAACAAGACTGGTGTCCCATTTACGGAGCGGCCGACCTCTGCATTTCCTAGTTCCGGGCAGGGTGGGGTAGGGGTCGTGTTGGTGGGCGGGAAGGAGGCTGGGGGCATGGTGTCGGGTAGGGGTGTTAGAGGCATCCCAGTGGCATTCTGGGGGTGTGGTAGTGACATAAGGGGTTTTTCTGGGGGGGGTGTTTGCCAGGTAAGGGGCATTCCAGGGGTGGAGCTTCCCAGTCCTTGCGGTCGCGGGAGTGTGGGAAACCACCCTAGAATCAGGGAGACTCCGGGGACTTGCGGGAAGAGTGGGATACCTGCTCTGTGTATAAATAAATGCTTCCTGAAGTACTGACTTCCTGTTTGTAGGACCCCCTAAAAGTCTTCAATATGGTCTCAGCCCCTGGGTTGAGTTACTCAGTAGAGATCTGAGCATGTTTGACCCATCCAACAGCCAATAGGCAGAAACATTCCAAGGAAGTGGTGCATTTTGGGAAGAAGGGCTGTTACAGAACCTGAAAAGGCATCAATTGTTTTTAATACTGAAGACAATAGAATAACTAGATATGTGTAATATAGGAAAATAATTCAAATAATGTTTTTTTCCCCAAACTGATCTTTCCCTAAAATGATTCTGAACCAGCCAAAGAATTGATATTTGGCTCAAAGTTAAAACATTCATACACCGTAAGGGGGTAAAAAATTGCCATATAGCCATGCCTAACCACGCTGTTTGACACCACCTGGCCACACGCCCTGCAAACATGTTCTAAACCTTTGCAAGATACATGACCATAAGGAACATGTCTGGAAGGTAGCAGGAGTTTTCAACAAAATCAGCTGCATCTGCCCCCGTATGTCTCCCATCGATTTTGTCTGTAGTGTTGAACCAATCTGTCTTTTCTATTCCCCTACACTGCTTTACACCTGTAATTTCTTCCGTTAACTGCTGGTTTATTGGATGATTCACTTTTGTTCTTCCTGTGGTGATAATTACGCTGTCTTGTTAAAAATGAATCAATGGCAAATAGAAATCGACTAAGAAAGAAGGTATAAAGTACACATGTAGCAGGGCTACAGCTGGCTAAATAATTCATAATAAATAAAACCAAAACTAGAAATAATCGGGTTTATTTTGTATGATCAGAATGAATAAAAACTGCTGGCTGCATCAGGGGTATTTTAATGTCCATCTGTAGAGTTACGAACCAAAAAAATTTTGCTTTGGTTTTGCTAACCCTAACCCCTAACCCTAAAATAACCCCTAGCCCTAACCCTTAACCCTAAATCACAACCGTTTACAGTTTTCCTGTAGAAAATAGTATGTTTCATTGATTTATAGTAAACAATTAGACCACATGTTGTGCTGACCATACACATAATACCTGTACACGGTGACTCACAAGCCCGTGCAAAAATAAAAGGCCGTTTTGGATGCCAATCACTTTGTTTATGGGTATTTGGTCGGGCAAAACAGCCATTTGGTTGGGCCTCATTGCTAATCCTACAAGGCGGATCATCTAGAGAAAGGGTGTTTCATCTGACTGCGTGCCCAAAATGGCCATTCATTACACATTGTGCGTTGCAGGTCGGCCCCGTAATCGCGTGTGTGTATAAACCTTTAGATTTTAGATTTGTTAGACAAATCTTTCTAATAACATATCTAGTTAACCACCCAATGTTCTCACAATGTCCCGATTCTGGCCCATTCAATTTGCGATCGGATGTTACAGAGAGACACATGAACATCGATCCCTACGAACCCTTTATTAATGCAGGGCTATTATTTTGTGTGCCCAACAAGCTAACAGAAAATAATATTAATGGTAACATTTTAAAGTTCAGTGGAAATACATACACTTACATACACAAAAAGCAGCATTTTCCCATCCCAATGACCTTAACCTGCCCATTCAGCATTTGTCTGTGTATAATTAAAAGCTTCCTGTTTGCAGGACCCCTAATAGAGACTGGAGCAGAGAGGCCCTGTGCTGACAGACGCTCTACTTCCTGGTCGCAACTGTCAGGCAATTGGGCGTGATATCACCTTGAATGACAGCCGCGTCCAGGAATATGAGCTGGCAGGGCAGTGCAGAGCGTCAAGGGACTGGGTCAGGTAAGTCCCTTCAGAGGCATCTTTGAGATTTCTAAATAATGTGAAAATGGGGTTTGGGGGGTCCTCTACCAGAATATGAAAAGTTTATTTTAGGCTGGACATGCCCTTTAACAAATACCTTCTAACCATTCCAGTCATTACTATTTTATCTATTCCTGTTTCCCATGGTCCTTTTCTGCTGGTGATGTCACCCCATTCAAGTCAATGGGTCTGGTGTCAAATAAAGGTTTGGCTCTCGGGGAGGCACCACCAATAACAAGGGACTTGGGAATAAAAGAAGGTGCAGCACTCACAAACAGGAAGGGAAAGAGCAAATCTTAATAAAGTGATTCCTGGCACTCTCAGTGTTAATACAGGAATACTTGTTTTTCTTAAAGGGTGAATATCACAAACATTACCATTGCCATTTAAATACTACACTGTTGCTGAAGATTGCTCAACCAATTTTTTCCCATCTAAGTAATTAAATCATAAAAAAAAATAACTTTGAAACACAGCACTTCATCTAAAAATGACCTTTTAGTATCTTGGAAACTGAATTATCCGCTCTTCATTTTTATTTATTTATTGTTGTTGAGGTTTTTGCTTTTCTCTTCTTTTTCTCGTCGAGTCCTCATTCATTTGGACCCAGAAGATGGTTTGTGGAGAGAGAGAACTGTGTGTCGAGCAGTTTATTCAGCCAATCGCAGGGCCCCTGGGCTAAACCAATCAAAAAGACATTGGCCTTCCAGTCAATATGGGTTTTAAAGCATTGGGAAATATTTCATGTTTTCCTGATAGGATAAAACAGAATTGATAGCTTAGATGTCAATACACCTTGTTACCTGACTGTTCCCAACAGTGGCTTTACATATATTATATATTCCTGGAGACTGTATTATAAGTATAGAATTTCTCCTATGGTGCTAAACACATTTACAGCTCTTAACCATTGTTCACACCTGGTCCTGCTCACACTTGAAAGCTTCGTACACACCTACGATTATGCTGGGTGAAGTGCCAGAGGAACATACTGACCACTTTGGCTGACAATTGTACGGGGCTCTCTTCATTATAGTGTGTGATCCATCCTGTTTGGACGTTTGACAGCCACCACCAGACAACTTTAAGTAGGCTGGGTACACACCAGCCGATAGTGGCGTGTATCAGTTGGTCGGCCAAAAATATCTTACTGTGTATGCGGGGCAGGCACGACCGAGCTTGGACGCCCGTTCAACCGGAACAGACGAACGGAAGATCGGGCCTGTTGGTAAATCACGGGCGATTATGTCGTTACCTATGGGGCTGCACGGTCAGTCGCGCAAACATCAGTCATTTTTCCCCATTGAGTGCTCGGTATTAGCAGCGCCCTCTATTAACAGAGGGAGCTAATACATTTTTTAAAAAGCCCTAGATATATACATTTGTGCCCAACCATTAGTGCAGCTAGTGCCCTGCGCAAATGATCGGGTACCTACTACCGGATCAACCCATGGGTGAAACTTAGGAAAACAAGCAGGGTCCAAATGGTTGTGTTCCTCCTTCAGCCCTCAGTTGCCTCCAGGGGGCTTCAGGAGAGCTCAGATTGGGAAATTTGAGACCTAAAAGGGTAACTGGTCTACACACCAAGGGCTTTCATATCTAAGCACTTTGTATTATCTTGAAATTGATCCAATGCCGACACTTCTAGCCGCAGCCCTAATCCAGTTATGATGGTGTATGAGGGTAGAGGGTCAGAGCAACCAGCCCAGTGATGTCAGCGTGCTGAAGGATTCGGGATAACTTGATTGGTGCTGCAGCTAGAAGGGTCAGCATTGGATCGAGTTAAAGGTAATCCAAGGGGCTTTCATTGTGTGTACGCCACATCCCATGGAGAACATACAAACTCCTGGTGAATGTAGCTAACGGAGGATTTAAACCGCCCACCAACCTGTATCTCACTATTCTTCCTCCCAATGGAGAGAAACTGGGACACACAGTTCCCTTACATTGCTGGAATAATGTGAAGGTGAAGGATTCCTTAAATAATTAATCAGGTGGTGCAACCGATAAGGTAAATTCTACGGCATTTAAATACATTTCCAACATCCTACTTCTCCACGATCAAGGACCCTGAAATGTGCATAAATTGAAAAGTTTAAACGCAGTTATCTTAAAATATGTCGATGGCGGTTGATATTCTCCGTTTCTGCCCGAGGCTCCTGAATGCACATAAAGTACAGAACAACCTATAGGGCTCATCATGCGTGGCAGCATTGGGGTCCTGGTAAATCCAGATACGGATTGTAGAGCTCTCCAGTGTTCCGTGGTTGCTATGGGGACGGGAGATTTTCTTAAAGCATTTCAGCACAGTCATGTCATGTTAACTATTAAACATCGACAGCAAAGCTGCAGTGAATTCCCGATTACGGCTTCTCCTACTGTAAGAGTCACCGTGGGGTCTGGTATCTACCATGGGGCATTGCTGTTCCCCTCCCGGGAATCAGCATCATTTTCATTTAAAATTTAGACGTGTTTTTTTCGGATTCCACCATTAAAGGACAACTATAGTAAAATGATTTTGCTAAAAAGTAAATTTCCCAGGGAAATAGGTTGGAAAACGTGCTCCTACCTCCCTGGGCGCTCAATACGAAAAGTGGAGAGCTGTCCAATGGTCAGCTTGTGTTGCATCTGACAGCTCACTGCCCTTGTCTCTCCATACCAAGTGTTAAGGTGACTATACATTAGGCCAATTTTATGTACAATCTGACATACAATCCGACATTTCCATCGATTGGCCGAAGAATTGTACATTTCCCGATCTTATTATGTGACATTAGATCGTAATATCGATCGTAATTACGATCGGGAAAGTCGCTTTTTTTTAGTTAATTGGTAAAATGATCATGGTGTTTTCTGAAGTTCTGATTAAATATAAATGTAACCTGACAATGGACGACATTAGACATTAATCACCAAACAAATTAAATTTGAATAATTAACATTGTACATCTGTCTATCAAAGTATTGGTCGGTTTAAGATTGTAAGTACAACCGTAATAGTGTATGGCCACCTTTACTGTCTCTCCCATCTCTATAGACAACCATGTGCAGAATAATGAGTGGTCCGCTTCATAGAGACACCCCCCAAATATAGCTGTACTTTATCCGTGTTTTCTTCTTTTTTGGAACATGTAGGAATATTTATTGCTTTTCTTCTTATGAATTGTACTGTGAACATCCATTATGTAACAATTACACATGTTTTTCCTGAATTATTATTATATTTAGTGTGCCCATATTGTGCCTTCTATTCATAGTCCTCTGCAGCTGGGCATCCTTGGTGACATTACACCCTTAAACTTCTTTCAGGACAAATACTGGCTGTAGCAGAGGGAGGGGTCTGCAATGGTTTTTATTTAACTCTAAATATTGTGAATCCTGTTCCTGTAATATTTAGTTTATTTGACCTTTAATAATGTTTCATTATTTCCTTATACGGACAGTGTAATTCTATAAGGGTGGGCTAATCTACAGTCAATTAGCGATGAGTCATAGTTTTCAAAGGGGTGTCAAAAAAAATTAGTTTTAAAAATTCCGTGTAGAAAATGTGAAAATCGGTGTCTAGAAAAATACGAGGTGAATGTCGGAAAAAATCTATTGGGTTTAAATCGGATTTTGGGTTTCTGCAGAATTTCGACACATTCCGTAGGACAATTGGCCCAAATTATTCTGAAACACAAAAAGACTCCGGTCTACGTTATTGTTTTAACTAACCAGGGATGCTATCAGAGTTTTCTGGGCTTATCTGGCTCCTAGTAGACAATCTTCTGCCCTAGGCAAGTATGGATTCTAACAGGGAGATTCAATAAACATTCTTATCGTTAAAAATGGTGCTAATTTTGCCCCAACCAATCAGATGTTATTTAACATTTGAAAGCTAACATCTTGGTTGATTGGGGCAAAATAAGCATCATTTTTAACGATAAGCAGGGTTATTCAATTAAAGTTCTTGCCGTTTAAAATGGTGCTAACCAATCAGATGTTAGCTTTCAAATGTTAAATAAGATCTGATTGGTTGGGGCAAAATTAGCACCATTTTAAACGATAAGAACTTTTATTGAATCTCCCTGAAGAAATTTTATTGAATAACCCTGTAAATGACCCAGTACAGACCAATATCCTGCGCACTGCTGATAGAGGCCCTGGATAGAACTGCACCTTATTGAGGCAGGATGTTAAATTAATGGTAGTGAAACGAAAACCCCCAATATATGAATATCTACAACAGAATAACTACAATAGACAAGTCCAAAACTGTAATTCTCTGTTTGAATTGCATGAATCTATCCAGGTTTATTTCAATGGCTCTTCTGATTGGTTCTACTTCTAAGCAGATCTAGACCAATCATATTTTAGACACAATCGCATTGAGATTTTAGAATTTCTCTATGCATAAATGTATGCACGCAGATTTCTATCTACATTCACTGACACACTTTATTTCGTATAACTCTTTAGGGATTAGCATCTGGCCTGATTTCTGTTAACATCACACATCTGTCTGTTTTTCGCTGGAACTGTTGAAGTCTGTACGATTACAGAAATAAAATTCTAGAAATTTCCTGCTGTAGATTCTGTTTCGTTTCAATGTTTTTCTGTGTTTGGTGAAATCTCACATGCTCAAATGACTATTTACTGGGTCAACGTGGGATGGAAATCTTACGTTTAGATGTAGAAACCTCTGATCTGTTAGGATAGAATTAAAAAGACTAATAATTGCTGATTCCGAGGAACTATAAGTAATGCAGTTGGCTTGTGTGAAACATTATGAAATAATTGGCTAGTAATATTCAATGCTGCATTCTATAGACATGTCACAGAGTAAAATGGTTACTGTAGATTGGAACACTGAAAGGCCATACAGCTATTTCATGGAATGTTGACCCTGTGACCATAGGAAGCCCTAAAAACTGATTAAACCATAGAGTGCCAAGGAATTGATCTTTCTTACACGATGGTGAAGCAACAAGATTGTGCTTTGTGCTTGTTTATAGAATACACAAAGAAAAAAGCAACCAGGTGCCCTCATAGACTATGTACAAATCCCTTTATTTAGTATTAATGGGGCTATTAGAAGACCATATAAAGTGAACATTATAAACTGTCCCAGACCAGTCATAGCGACAAAGAAATGCACATCTTAGTATAGCCATCCAAGGTAAAATGTTCTACGCTCTCTCATCTAGTATGGGCTAAAATAACACCCAAGCTCATGGGGGAAAGAGAAAAAAACAAGAGGATCGGAATAGAATGGAACATACAAAAGTGAGGGTTAGTAAAGCGGATGTAGACAGGTGTAAGCCCGACAGTCTGGGAGTTCAGAGTTCAGTCAAAGGTTCAGTCATAAACACGCAAGATTATCGTCCGAAACAGAAATTCACCGTGGGTATCCATTGTGGTTGGGGGGTCACAGGTCGTGGCCTAAATCATATGTAAGAGCCTCTACACAATTTTATACCTGCTTGTGGAGGTTTTCATCTGTCAGGTCATGGTGTATCTGTGGTATTCAGTTATCAACTGGACTTGATTGGGACACATTCCAGGGTTTAATTACCAACAGATTCTTGCACAAGTCATTCTGAATTGAGAGATCCAGTCAGATAATTAGTGATATGTCTTCAAGAACAAAACTTCCAGTCTAGTTTATCTAACTAAATACAAAGCTAACTTCATACTTGGTAATACTCACATCATTTGTGACTTCTACAAACAATGAGTCTCACTCATTAAAGCATACACATTTATTAGTTACTTTAAAATATATTGCCTTTTCTGCCACTACACATGGCTTTCTTATATATTGTATCAGAACAGTTAGGAACATTTCGGATTACTCTGGTCTTTTGTCAGAGTGATAGATAGATAGATAGATAGATAGATAGATAGATAGATAGATAGATAGATAATAGATATATAGATAATAGATAGATAGATAGATAGATAGATAGATAGATAGATAGATAGATAGATAATAGATAGATAGACAGACAGACAGACAGACAGACAGACAGATAGATAGATAGATAGATAGATAATAGATATATAGATAGATAGATAATAGATAGATAGATAGATAGATAGATGATAGATAAATAATAGATGTATAGATAATAAATAGATAGATAGATAGATGATAGATAGATAGATGATAGATAGATAGATAGATAGATGATAGATTGATAGATAGATAGATAGATAGATAGATAGATAGATAGATAGATAGATAGATAGATAATAGATAGATAGATAGATGATAGATAGATAGATGATAGATAGACAGATAGATAGATAGATAGATAGATGATAGATTGATAGATAGATGATAGATTGATAGATAGATAGATAGATAGATAGATAGATAATAGATAGACAGATAGATAGATAGACAGATGTGTTACCATAATATCCCTGCACGTAGAAACACATCACAGGTGAAGGCACCTAGAGGCAGAGGGACATGGTTAAAACATCTGGATTGCAGATTGGACACATTTGCTTTAGATACAGCACCATCGCCATGAAAATGTAAATCCTGGCATGCAAAATCAATGCACATCTAGTATGTTGGTTGTCTATTGCTGATCTTCTAGACTGGCACTTCCCTTCTTGGATGCATTTTCTTTTGTAAGGATTATCCTTGACTGTGGCCTATAGGAATAGTTTTTGTCTTTGCGCCAGTTAAAGCTTTGCACATTTGATTGATGAGGCTGTAGGCTGGTTCACAACAAGAAGATTAGACTTACCATACCTGCTTCCAGCTCGTTTGTTTGGAATCTTCCGTTAAGGATACTACATACCACTACGGCCAAGTGGTTCTTGGAAGCGTGAGTGCGCCGCGCAACAGTCCAGGGGTAGAGCACCTGTAAGTACTTACCAATTAAGACCCGACATTTTGTTTCACATACCTACAACAAGTCAATGTTCCCTCTAACCTCAAATTGGCTGTGTGTGCTGAAATATATTTTCTGTGCACATGCAAAGTTACATTTTGTGCGCTCCATAACGCAGCACTTAGATTCCAAAAGATTTTTATGTGCGCACCACTTTAATCTGTGTGCGCAGGCTTGCAGAGTTGTGTGCCCGCACAGCTTAGAGGGAACACTGCCACAAGTTCCTATGTACCACAAGTTCCTATGGACCAGGATATTAAACATCTTGTGACAATACAGAATTACAATAAGTAATTACTATTGGTAGAAACGGCTGAAAGATAATATTCTTGTGTCTTCATTTAACGTTTGTTTTTTTAATTCTTACTTTCTACCATCTAAAAATCTGGGCACATTCAATGGCGTCCTGCCACTTGCCTGCAAAATATTTCTATCACGAATTTATTTAGAATAACATTATTACCTTTATGGTCACAATAACCCAACATGATATTACAATCCCCAAATCCATAGACAGAGGCAAAATAGTCCTAGGTTAACTGTACTGTGTAATTCAATTACCAATTTATTTTTTTTTCCCCAAAGAAATCAACAGACCAAGGTCAGGCTGCCCTTAGCAAATATTTCCTAGTAAGGAATGCAGAGAGAGAATATTAGAAACAAGGTATCGTGATGGAACGGAGAACTTGTCAACATTCCAGGAATCACATAGTGAATAAAACTGGGAGATGTTTCCCATAAAAATCCAGATATTTGGAAAAGCCGACCCCTGCTATTACAGACCGAATATCATTATAAAGTTCATCATAAAGAATAGACCATGGGAGTCCCATTAAGAACATCATTATGAACAGGTGTCTATGTGGAGACCCTTTAAGAACATTTTATAAAAGGATTAAGAGTGTGCGACGGTTACATTATGGAAATAAATACAGCAAAGAGCAAATAAAAATGCAGTATAAATGTCAAATATGCTTTCGATTTAATGTATACAAATAAAATGTAGTTTATAGACACCTGGCAGTCAATTATTCATCAAATTCAGAATACCAAATGGAAAAAGATGGTTCCAATGGGAAGAATCTAATCGGCTTCTAGTTGAGAGGCAGAAAAACTACTTTTAATGACCTTATAAACATTCTATAAACAATATGAATCTTTTTAAATGCTAAGGACATGTACACACGTCCTAATGCTTTGGCCTCAATCAATCCTCAGCCCAGTATCTTGGTCAGGTGGGTTAGGGACTTAGGGCCATATTTATAAAGACGCATATAACTTTCTAGTGATACCGTGCCTTTAACGATCGTAGTAAATCTACAATAAGGTGATCGTAGATTTACAATTTCCATAGAATACCATACAGTAGTTTACCTAAGATCACTATTGGGTATATCTGTAATATTCATCCATCCAGGTCATGGTATATCTGTAATATTCATTCATCCAGGTCATGGTATATCTGTACTATTCATTCATCCAGGTCATGGTATATCTGTAATATTCATTCATCCAGGTCATGGTATATCTGTTGTATTCAATTAGATCAACTGGACTTGAAATTTAGTTCTTGAAGACATTTCGCTAGTCATCCAACTGGATCTCTCAATTCAGAACGACTTGTACAAGAATCTGTGGCAATTATGTATTATGTATTGATCTAATTGAATACAACAGATATACCATGACCTGGATGAATGAGAACCTTCACAAGCATATCACTATTGGGTCTGCAGCAGAGAGAAATACTTTGTAAATGAATCTAGCTAATAGCCATGAAGCTTGGAGATATCATCACCTCTCAAAACAAATTGGAATTTTCTGCCATCTTCATCCTGGTGTTGCCTTCTTTGTCCAAATATCAGGTGTCAAGTGACACCGTCTTCACTCAGGCGTTGTCTTCACTCAGGCGTTGTCTTCACTCAGGCGTTTTCTTCACTCAGGCAATGTCTTCACTCAGGCGTTGTCTTCACTCAGGCGTTGTCTTCACTCAGGCAATGTCTTCACTCAGGCAATGTCTTCACTCAGGCGTTGTCTTCACTCAGGTGTTGTCTTCACTCAGTCAATGTCTTCACTCAGGCGTTGTCTTCACTTGGGTGTTGTCTTCACTTGGGTGCTGTCTTTGTCCAGGTGTGTATTACAATCGGAAAAACTACCGCTTTATTGATTTCAATGGGAAGATTTAAAAATTGGTAAACCCCAAGAAGATAAATATATAGCAAATACAGTTTTATTCATAGACCTATAAAACCTATAATACACCAGCTATAAACCAATATCTTGTGAAATATAAAAAAAAGAAAGTCTGTCCAGCCTAATATCTCATATACCGGTAAGACATAAAATCAATAACAAATTAATATTGCGGTTTATATACTGTATACATTCATATTATCATTTTTTTATTCTTATATTGACACTCCTGATGGGAGGGCTGTTTTGCAGCCGAGGGGGGATCCAGGCTAGTACCCTGCTATATGTGTGGATCAAATTCGAGAGAGCGTTAATCTGTTTGTTTTATACCAATTACTCAATGGTGGTTAAAAAATATCAACTTTATAGCTGCATCGACCATTTACGTCAGGGCCACAAACCACTTTCACCATTGGAAAAACCACACTACAAGAGGTAGTTTTTCTGATCATGATAAGAATTTAACGGACTTTGCCGATAATGAATCTTTATTAATATGGCCCTAAGAGGCTGAATTCAGAGGTAAGAGACAAATGGTTTTAATAAGTGAAACTTATTAGAACTGTGGAGATACCCTTATAGTTTGGCTTTTGTTCTACTTTAATCAGTTAGTTCAACCTATTGAAGAAGAGTGTAGTGTCTATGTGGCTCTGACCACTCATTACCAATTACACAAGGCCCATAGTGCCACCCAGTGGCAATAACAGGTGTAATTCACATGCCATGCATTCTTAATCTATCTCATGCGCCCACAATTTGATGCGTCAGCCATTGAAAAGTTTTGTGTTGGATTAGGCTGTGCCATGTTTTCTTTGTCATACAAACCAAGAGATGGTAACAAGATTTATTCCATTATCATAAGAAAATTAGGATGGAGGGAAAGGAAAAAACAAAATAGCAGAATAAATTAATTGAGAAAATGATTAAAATGATCAGAATAAACATGAAAAGAGATTTATGGTCCACAGCGGGAACCAATTATTAAAACGATTTAACAAACGATTTAAACACTTACCTTTCCTGCCTACTTCCTAACTAAAGGTAGACCTGTATTTGTAATCCATAAAGCTCTATAAGAGACAGACACGGGCAGTGACTAAGGGCCCGTTCACTCTAGATCAGTTTGTAACAGAGGGCAGACAGTAAAACCCAATATTGTTCACCCATGCGTGCCTTCCGTTCCGTTCCAACCTGTTTTAAAAAATGCACCACTGCACGCATTTCTGTCCATGTAAAATGGATGAAAACGTGGTACAACGGATAACAAAGCACGCGTTTGTGTTTCTGTCTATTTTTCGAAAAAGATGACTGGGGCTTCCTGTGATGTCATTTCTGGTCCGCGGGCAATAGGAAACACGATGAAAAATAGCAAATCACCAGAAAATCGCAAGAGCTCTCTCCACAACACTATCTACTACCTCTCTCCACAACACTCTACATACCTTTCTCCAGAACACTCTACTACCTCTCTCCACAACACTCTACATACCTCTTTCCACAACACTCTACGTACCTCTCTCCACAACACTCTATGTACCTCTCTCCACAACACTCTATGTACCTCTACACAACACTCTACATATCTTTCTCCACAACACTACCTCTCTCCACAACACTATCTGCTACCTCTTTCCACAACACTATCTACTACCTCTCTCCACAACACTATCTACTACCTCTCTCCACAACACTATCTACTACCTCTCTCCACAACACTATCTGCTACCTCTTTCCACAACACTATCTACTACCTCTCTCCACAACACTATCTACTACCTCTCTCCACAACACTCTACATACCTCTCTCTACAACACTCTACTACCTCTCTCCACAACACCCTACGTACCTCTCCACAACACTATCTACTACCTCTCTCCAGAAAAGCTCCTGAAACTCCCACACTCCCAGGAAGTGACAAGTGTTCTTTGGTTTAGCCACTTTTAATTTGAAAAATGCAATCAAAAACACCTTTAAAGGCATATTCTGTACTATTCATTCATCCAGGTCCTGGTATATCTGTAATATTCATTCATCCAGGTCATGGTATATCTGTAATTTCATTCATACCAGCCATGGTATATCTGTAATATTCATCATCCCGACCATTGTAATATCTGTAATATTCATTCATCCAGACCATGGTATATCTGTAGTATTCATTTATCCAGATTATGGTATATCTGTAATATTCATTCATCCAGGTAACAATATATCTGTAATATTCATCATCAGGTCTGTTCATGGTATATCTGAAATTTCATTCATCCGGTCATAGTATATTGAAATATTTATTCATCCAGGTCATGGTACATATATCTGTAATATTCATTCATCCTGTCACATATATCTGTAATATTCCTTCATCCAAGTCATGGTATATCTGTAATATTCATTCTCCGGGTCATGGTATATCTGTAATATTCATTCATCCAGGTAACAATATATCTGTAATATTCATTCATCCAGGTCATGTTCATGGTATATCTGAAATATTCATTCATCCAGGTCATAGTATATCTGAAATATTTATTCATCCGTCTATGGTACAGTATATCTTGTAATATTCATTCTTCCTGTTCATGATATATCTGTAATATTCATTCATCCAAGTCAGGGTATATCTGTAATTCATTCATCCAGGTCATGGTATATCTGTAATATTCATTCATCAAGGACATGGTATATCTGTAATATTCATTCATCCTGGTCATGGTTATCTGTAATATTCATTCATCCTGGTCATGGTATATCTGTAACATTCATTCATGAGGTTATGGTATATCTGTTATATTCATTCATCCTGTTGATGGTATATCTGTAATATTCATTCATCCAGGTCATGGTATATCTGTATATTTATTCATCTAGGTCATGGTATATCTGTAATATACTTCATAAAGGTCATGGTATATCTGTAATATTCATTCATCCAGTTCATAGTACCCTCTGAAATATTCATTCATCCAGGTCATGGTACAGTATATCTGTAATATTCATTCATCCTGTCCACAATAAATAGAGGGATAAGAATTTTTCATAATGCCACATTTATAGGTGACACACACTGATAGGATAATGGCAGGCCACAGGCGTTTATTTTGTGTTCGGAAGTCATACTAAATTTACAAATTAGTGAGATGATCATAAATATAGATTGCTTGTAATGTATGCATTGCTCAGATGTGATTATAAACAGGGGCCCTATGAATAATTCACCCCCTTTATAAAATATATGGATATTAATAATCGGGAATATCAATAGATCCAGTCATGGTATATCTTAATATTTTATCATCCAGGTCATGGTATATATTTTTATATCATTCATCCTGTTCATGGTATATCTGTAATATTCATCATCCAGTTCATGATATATCTCGTAATATTCATTCATCCAAGTCATGGTATATCTGTAATATTCATTCATCCAGGTCATGGTATATCTGTAATATTCATTCATCCAAGTCATGGTATATCTGTATATTTATTCATCCAGGTCATGGTATATCTGTAATATTCATTCATCCTGTGTCATGGTATATCTGTAATATTCATTCACCCAGGTCATGGTATATCTGTTATATTCATCATCATCTGTTCATGGTATATCTGTAAATTCATTCATCCAGGTCATGGTATTCTGTAATATTTTCATCCAGTCATGGTATATCTGTTATATTAATTCATCTGTTGATGTATTCTGTAATATTCATCATCCAGGTCATGGTATATCTGTAATATTCATTCATCCAGGTCATGGTATATCTGTAATATTCATTCATCCAGGACATGATATATCTGTAATATTCATTCATAAGGTCATGGTATATCTGTAATATTCATTCATCCAGTTCATAGTATCTCTGAAATATTCATTCATCCGTATCATGGTACAGTATATCTGTAATATTCATTCATCCTGTTCACGATATATCTGTAATATTCATTCTCCAAGTCATGGTATTCTGTTATATTCATTCATCCTGTTGATGGTATATCTGTAATATTCATTCATCCAGGTCATGGTATATCTGTAATATTTATCATCCAGGTCATGGTAATCTGTAATATTCCATTCATAAAGGTCATGGTATATCTGTAATATTCATTCATCCAGTTCATAGTATATCTGAAAATTCATTCATTTAGGTCATGGTACAGTATATCTGTAATATTCATTCATCCTGTTCACGATATACCTGTAATATTCATTCATCGAAGTCATGTTATCTCTGTAATATTCATTCATCCTGTTCACGATATATCTGTAATATTCATTCATCCAGGTCATGGTATATCTGTAATATTCATTCATCCAGTTCATGGTAGTCTGTAATATTCATTCATCCAGTCATGGATATTCTGTATATTCATTCATCCAGGTCATGATCTTCTGTAATATTCATTCATCGGTCATGTATATCTGTAATATTCATTCATCCTGTTCATGGTATATCTGTAATATTCATTCACTCGAGGTTGGTGGCCCAAAGCGGAGCTGGTGTCGCCAGATGGAAGAAAGAAGATGCCGCCCAAGGGCTCTTTTTAGAGCTGGCGGGGGTCCCAGTTCGAGCTGTGGGACCCCAACAAAGGCACTTATCAGTGCCGCATGGGCCCTTAAAAGGAATGAGGAGGGGCGTTCCCGGTACGGGCTGCAAAACCCCCAAAGCGCCCATATCAGGGCCAAAAGGGCACTTATTAGTGCCACAAAGGCCCTGATAGGGCTGGGGAGGGGGTCCCGGTTCGAGCTGCGGGACCCCTTAAGGCCCAAAGGTCCTTCTCGGCTGCAAGGGCATTGTAAGTGCCACAAGGGCCCTGATAGGGCCGGGGAAGAGGGTCCTGTCAAGCCCCCGCTGGAGGGTCCCTCCACCTTTCCCAGCGGGTCCCTCCCGCGAGAGTACGGAGCAGGGGTCTGAGAGGGGCTGCTGGGAAGGGGTCACGTGGCAGGTGGTCGCGAGGTGGGTGTGCCCCCCGCACTCGGTGAAACGGCCATGAGTAACGCCGCGCATCAGGTACTGATGCTTTATAAATAGAAGCGGGTGGTAAACATATATGATGTTAACGAAGCATTAACTTTTCGCGGCCGGGTTTCGCCCTTTCATAAACCACTTTAATAGAGATTTGGGCAAAAATGTGTGAGTACATATAAAAACATATAAAAA
Source organism: Hymenochirus boettgeri (assembly GCA_019447015.1). Lineage (NCBI taxonomy): Eukaryota > Metazoa > Chordata > Amphibia > Anura > Pipidae > Hymenochirus > Hymenochirus boettgeri. Next base: position 304,806,507 of record CM033470.1, on the reverse strand, counting down.
AAGAGATACTATCTATCTATCTATCTATCTATCTATCTATCTATCTATCTATCTAATTGTATCTATCTATCTATCTATCTATCTATCTATCTATCTATCCATCCATCCATCCATCCATCCATCCATCCATTCATCTATCTATCTATCTATCTATCTATCTATCTATCTATCTATCTATCTATCTATCTATCTAATCGTATCTATCTATCTATCTATCTATCTATCTATCTATCTATCTATCTATCTATCTATTTATCTATCTATTTATCTACCTACCTATGGAAGGGGCTAGGCCCTAGCCTATTTTGCTCTTTAATTACCCAGAAGTCTCCTCCTTAAGTGTCTTATTGGCAAAAAAACCGAACCAATATTTAATACCATGCATTTTAGGTCCGTCTATGTGCTGTGCATTCTGTTTTCTGGGTTGTGTGCATTTTGGACAATGCATTTGTCCGCCTTCCGGTCCTTTTGCCAGTTAACAGACATGCGATTTTCAATGCATTTGTCTGCGTGTGTCTGCGCAGTTTTTGGACAATCCACAGGAAATACCAGAGAAAATGCAGAAAAAAATAGTTTGTCTTTGTGTGTGCGCTTTTTTTTGCATTCTCATAGACTATTAGTGCGATTCTGACACACACGGACCAAGTCGTGCACGCATGCGAATAAAAAACGGACCTCATAGAATCGCAACGCAAATCATACAATTGAACCAATTCTCGCGATTTCATTATATTTAAAATTACATCGCAAAACGCACACAAAACGGAAAGCAGCACATATAGTGAGACCTCTCCCTTAAACATTTCCCAGTGTAACCTTCATTCAACTAATTCCTCAAGTTTCTTACAATGCCGATGTGACTAATGGAACTAAAATTTAAATGTCCGGATCGATTCTTTAAATCCTAACTAGTAGATTTAACCCTCACCTATGAAATCAACAGTATTGTGGGGAAACCCTATGGAATTCTGAAGGTTTATGTCATTTCCTGATTTCCACCGCCCTTTTTCCTACTGAGTAACAATTGGTTTTCTGACTATTTCTGATTAAAGAGATGTTATGGACAGGTTCGCAACAGTTATTATTTTACAGCTCTAGGATTGAGGGGAGAGAGAAAAGTAATCACTGAGCATGTGCAACTGTGTCTCTGGGTCACTGACCCACTACATATGCTAGAAAACAGCAGAATTAAATAAATTATTTCAATCTTATATGTTCTGAACAATCAAGGCAATTCTGATAATGCTGCTGACTTTACAGGCAGGAAAATAACTGCTAGTGAAATGAATGTCTCATATGCTCACTTGAATAATGGGTTGCGGTAGGGCAATTAGTTGCCTTTTGTTTCCTTGTGTACACTGAATGCTACCTTTGGACTGGTTTCTTATCATGTGCAATGCAAGGTATCAGGAAGACTAATAAGTCCTTTGACTGTTAAATTTTAATGGATATTTCTAAGCTTTGGTGGTGCGGGTTTGGAATATTTTTATGTAGATATTAATATATATAAATAATCTATTACTGCATTAATGTGGTTATGTGCACTCAGGCTATACAGATAACATGAGCAAATAAAATTAACAAAGATTGTTTTACTTTGCCAATTTTTATCTTACATATTTTGTATTGATCTATCCAACGGCTGAATCCATTATATCGCTAGAAATAAATGGGACATTATTACAATTTTATTGCGATGATGAAAGGCTTGTTTATGCTAATGGTACTGGAGACAAAACCTAAAAATTGCATTGGGTAACCCATTCATTTAATAACATTATGTAGCCAATCATATTGGTCGCTGGTCAGCTGATTTCCCTGCTGATAATCCCAGTAGGAGAATAACCGAGCACAAACTCGTAGATTTTTACAGTGTAATGTTTGGGTTGCATTTGCATTTTACAAGAAAATAGGGAGAACCAAATAAAAGACATAAACAAGAAATATTAAATGGCTGACAATAATGTTAACATCCCAGAATGATTGTTTAGTATCTTGTAAACCCACCAATTTCTTTTATTTAAAGGCAAATTCAGCACAAATATTTCTCATTTCAATAACCATAATCTGGCCATCCAGAGTTTTCTCTGCCAAATTAGGGTCTCTTTTACATCTGGTCTCTGAGGAAGCGGTGTTCTCACCGTGAAACGCGTAAGACCTCTCCCCTGTTTCTTTGCTACTTGTGCACATTGTGGTGTTGTTATGTAGCTGATTTTATTCCAATAAAGTTGATGTGATATTCAACAAGACTGGTGTCCCATTTACGGAGCGGCCGACCTCTGCATTTCCTAGTTCCGGGCAGGGTGGGGTAGGGGTCGTGTTGGTGGGCGGGAAGGAGGCTGGGGGCATGGTGTCGGGTAGGGGTGTTAGAGGCATCCCAGTGGCATTCTGGGGGTGTGGTAGTGACATAAGGGGTTTTTCTGGGGGGGGTGTTTGCCAGGTAAGGGGCATTCCAGGGGTGGAGCTTCCCAGTCCTTGCGGTCGCGGGAGTGTGGGAAACCACCCTAGAATCAGGGAGACTCCGGGGACTTGCGGGAAGAGTGGGATACCTGCTCTGTGTATAAATAAATGCTTCCTGAAGTACTGACTTCCTGTTTGTAGGACCCCCTAAAAGTCTTCAATATGGTCTCAGCCCCTGGGTTGAGTTACTCAGTAGAGATCTGAGCATGTTTGACCCATCCAACAGCCAATAGGCAGAAACATTCCAAGGAAGTGGTGCATTTTGGGAAGAAGGGCTGTTACAGAACCTGAAAAGGCATCAATTGTTTTTAATACTGAAGACAATAGAATAACTAGATATGTGTAATATAGGAAAATAATTCAAATAATGTTTTTTTCCCCAAACTGATCTTTCCCTAAAATGATTCTGAACCAGCCAAAGAATTGATATTTGGCTCAAAGTTAAAACATTCATACACCGTAAGGGGGTAAAAAATTGCCATATAGCCATGCCTAACCACGCTGTTTGACACCACCTGGCCACACGCCCTGCAAACATGTTCTAAACCTTTGCAAGATACATGACCATAAGAAACATGTCTGGAAGGTAGCAGGAGTTTTCAACAAAATCAGCTGCATCTGCCCCCGTATGTCTCCCATCGATTTTGTCTGTAGTGTTGAACCAATCTGTCTTTTCTATTCCCCTACACTGCTTTACACCTGTAATTTCTTCCGTTAACTGCTGGTTTATTGGATGATTCACTTTTGTTCTTCCTGTGGTGATAATTACGCTGTCTTGTTAAAAATGAATCAATGGCAAATAGAAATCGACTAAGAAAGAAGGTATAAAGTACACATGTAGCAGGGCTACAGCTGGCTAAATAATTCATAATAAATAAAACCAAAACTAGAAATAATCGGGTTTATTTTGTATGATCAGAATGAATAAAAACTGCTGGCTGCATCAGGGGTATTTTAATGTCCATCTGTAGAGTTACGAACCAAAAAAATTTTGCTTTGGTTTTGCTAACCCTAACCCCTAACCCTAAAATAACCCCGAGCCCTAACCCTTAACCCTAAATCACAACCGTTTACAGTTTTCCTGTAGAAAATAGTATGTTTCATTGATTTATAGTAAACAATTAGACCACATGTTGTGCTGACCATACACATAATACCTGTACACGGTGACTCACAAGCCCGTGCAAAAATAAACGGCCGTTTTGGATGCCAATCACTTTGTTTATGGGTATTTGGTCGGGCAAAACAGCCATTTGGTTGGGCCTCATTGCTAATCCTACAAGGCGGATCATCTAGAGAAAGGGTGTTTCATCTGACTGCGTGCCCAAAATGGCCATTCATTACACATTGTGCGTTGCAGGTCGGCCCCGTAATCGCGTGTGTGTATAAACCTTTAGATTTTAGATTTGTTAGACAAATCTTTCTAATAACATATCTAGTTAACCACCCAATGTTCTCACAATGTCCCGATTCTGGCCCATTCAATTTGTGTTCGGATGTTACAGAGAGACACATGAACATCGATCCCTACGAACCCTTTATTAATGCAGGGCTATTATTTTGTGTGCCCAACAAGCTAACAGAAAATAATATTAATGGTAACATTTTAAAGTTCAGTGGAAATACATACACTTACATACACAAAAAGCAGCATTTTCCCATCCCAATGACCTTAACCTGCCCATTCAGCATTTGTCTGTGTATAATTAAAAGCTTCCTGTTTGCAGGACCCCTAATAGAGACTGGAGCAGAGAGGCTCTGTGCTGACAGACGCTCTACTTCCTGGTCGCAACTGTCAGGCAATTGGGCGTGATATCACCTTGAATGACAGCCGCGTCCAGGAATATGAGCTGGCAGGGCAGTGCAGAGCGTCAAGGGACTGGGTCAGGTAAGTCCCTTCAGAGGCATCTTTGAGATTTCTAAATAATGTGAAAATGGGGTTTGGGGGGTCCTCTACCAGAATATGAAAAGTTTATTTTAGGCTGGACATGCCCTTTAACAAATACCTTCTAACCATTCCAGTCATTACTATTTTATCTATTCCTGTTTCCCATGGTCCTTTTCTGCTGGTGATGTCACCCCATTCAAGTCAATGGGTCTGGTGTCAAATAAAGGTTTGGCTCTCGGGGAGGCACCACCAATAACAAGGGACTTGGGAATAAAAGAAGGTGCAGCACTCACAAACAGGAAGGGAAAGAGCAAATCTTAATAAAGTGATTCCTGGCACTCTCAGTGTTAATACAGGAATACTTGTTTTTCTTAAAGGGTGAATATCACAAACATTACCATTGCCATTTAAATACTACACTGTTGCTGAAGATTGCTCAACCAATTTTTTCCCATCTAAGTAATTAAATCATAAAAAAAAATAACTTTGAAACACAGCACTTCATCTAAAAATGACCTTTTAGTATCTTGGAAACTGAATTATCCGCTCTTCATTTTTATTTATTTATTGTTGTTGAGGTTTTTGCTTTTCTCTTCTTTTTCTCGTCGAGTCCTCATTCATTTGGACCCAGAAGATGGTTTGTGGAGAGAGAGAACTGTGTGTCGAGCAGTTTATTCAGCCAATCGCAGGGCCCCTGGGCTAAACCAATCAAAAAGACATTGGCCTTCCAGTCAATATGGGTTTTAAAGCATTGGGAAATATTTCATGTTTTCCTGATAGGATAAAACAGAATTGATAGCTTAGATGTCAATACACCTTGTTACCTGACTGTTCCCAACAGTGGCTTTACATATATTATATATTCCTGGAGACTGTATTATAAGTATAGAATTTCTCCTATGGTGCTAAACACATTTACAGCTCTTAACCATTGTTCACACCTGGTCCTGCTCACACTTGAAAGCTTCGTACACACCTACGATTATGCTGGGTGAAGTGCCAGAGGAACATACTGACCACTTTGGCTGACAATCGTACGGGGCTCTCTTCATTATAGTGTGTGATCCATCCTGTTTGGACGTTTGACAGCCACCACCAGACAATTTTAAGTAGGCTGGGTACACACCAGCCGATAGTGGCGTGTATCAGTTGGTCGGCCAAAAATATCTTACTGTGTATGCGGGGCAGGCACGACCGAGCTTGGACGCCCGTTCAACCAGAACAGACGAACGGAAGATCGGGCCTGTTGGTAAATCACGGGCGATTATGTCGTTACCTATGGGGCTGCACGGTCAGTCGCGCAAACATCAGTCATTTTTCCCCATTGAGTGCTCGGTATTAGCAGCGCCCTCTATTAACAGAGGGAGCTAATACATTTTTTAAAAAGCCCTAGATATATACATTTGTGCCCAACCATTAGTGCAGCTAGTGCCCTGCGCAAATGATCGGGTACCTACTACCGGATCAACCCATGGGTGAAACTTAGGAAAACAAGCAGGGTCCAAATGGTTGTGTTCCTCCTTCAGCCCTCAGTTGCCTCCAGGGGGCTTCAGGAGAGCTCAGATTGGGAAATTTGAGACCTAAAAGGGTAACTGGTCTACACACCAAGGGCTTTCATATCTAAGCACTTTGTATTATCTTGAAATTGATCCAATGCCGACACTTCTAGCCGCAGCCCTAATCCAGTTATGATGGTGTATGAGGGTAGAGGGTCAGAGCAACCAGCCCAGTGATGTCAGCGTGCTGAAGGATTCGGGATAACTTGATTGGTGCTGCAGCTAGAAGGGTCAGCATTGGATCGAGTTAAAGGTAATCCAAGGGGCTTTCATTGTGTGTACGCCACATCCCATGGAGAACATACAAACTCCTGGTGAATGTAGCTAACGGAGGATTTAAACCGCCCACCAACCTGTATCTCACTATTCTTCCTCCCAATGGAGAGAAACTGGGACACACAGTTCCCTTACATTGCTGGAATAATGTGAAGGTGAAGGATTCCTTAAATAATTAATCAGGTGGTGCAACCGATAAGGTAAATTCTACGGCATTTAAATACATTTCCAACATCCTACTTCTCCACGATCAAGGACCCTGAAATGTGCATAAATTGAAAAGTTTAAACGCAGTTATCTTAAAATATGTCGATGGCGGTTGATATTCTCCGTTTCTGCCCGAGGCTCCTGAATGCACATAAAGTACAGAACAACCTATAGGGCTCATCATGCGTGGCAGCATTGGGGTCCTGGTAAATCCAGATACGGATTGTAGAGCTCTCCAGTGTTCCGTGGTTGCTATGGGGACGGGAGATTTTCTTAAAGCATTTCAGCACAGTCATGTCATGTTAACTATTAAACATCGACAGCAAAGCTGCAGTGAATTCCCGATTACGGCTTCTCCTACTGTAAGAGTCACCGTGGGGTCTGGTATCTACCATGGGGCATTGCTGTTCCCCTCCCGGGAATCAGCATCATTTTAATTTAAAATTTAGACGTGTTTTTTTCGGATTCCACCATTAAAGGACAACTATAGTAAAATGATTTTGCTAAAAAGTAAATTTCCCAGGGAAATAGGTTGGAAAACGTGCTCCTACCTCCCTGGGCGCTCAATACGAAAAGTGGAGAGCTGTCCAATGGTCAGCTTGTGTTGCATCTGACAGCTCACTGCCCTTGTCTCTCCATACCAAGTGTTAAGGTGACTATACATTAGGCCAATTTTATGTACAATCTGACATACAATCCGACATTTCCATCGATTGGCCGAAGAATTGTACATTTCCCGATCTTATTATGTGACATTAGATCGTAATATCGATCGTAATTACGATCGGGAAAGTCGCTTTTTTTTAGTTAATTGGTAAAATGATCATGGTGTTTTCTGAAGTTCTGATTAAATATAAATGTAACCTGACAATGGACGACATTAGACATTAATCACCAAACAAATTAAATTTGAATAATTAACATTGTACATCTGTCTATCAAAGTATTGGTCGGTTTAAGATTGTAAGTACAACCGTAATAGTGTATGGCCACCTTTACTGTCTCTCCCATCTCTATAGACAACCATGTGCAGAATAATGAGTGGTCCGCTTCATAGAGACACCCCCCAAATATAGCTGTACTTTATCCGTGTTTTCTTCTTTTTTGGAACATGTAGGAATATTTATTGCTTTTCTTCTTATGAATTGTACTGTGAACATCCATTATGTAACAATTACACATGTTTTTCCTGAATTATTATTATATTTAGTGTGCCCATATTGTGCCTTCTATTCATAGTCCTCTGCAGCTGGGCATCCTTGGTGACATTACACCCTTAAACTTCTTTCAGGACAAATACTGGCTGTAGCAGAGGGAGGGGTCTGCAATGGTTTTTATTTAACTCTAAATATTGTGAATCCTGTTCCTGTAATATTTAGTTTATTTGACCTTTAATAATGTTTCATTATTTCCTTATACGGACAGTGTAATTCTATAAGGGTGGGCTAATCTACAGTCAATTAGCGATGAGTCATAGTTTTCAAAGGGGTGTCAAAAAAAATTAGTTTTAAAAATTCCGTGTAGAAAATGTGAAAATCGGTGTCTAGAAAAATACGAGGTGAATGTCGGAAAAAATCTATTGGGTTTAAATCGGATTTTGGGTTTCTGCAGAATTTCGACACATTCCGTAGGACAATTGGCCCAAATTATTCTGAAACACAAAAAGACTCCGGTCTACGTTATTGTTTTAACTAACCAGGGATGCTATCAGAGTTTTCTGGGCTTATCTGGCTCCTAGTAGACAATCTTCTGCCCTAGGCAAGTATGGATTCTAACAGGGAGATTCAATAAACATTCTTATCGTTAAAAATGGTGCTAATTTTGCCCCAACCAATCAGATGTTATTTAACATTTGAAAGCTAACATCTTGGTTGATTGGGGCAAAATAAGCATCATTTTTAACGATAAGCAGGGTTATTCAATTAAAGTTCTTGCCGTTTAAAATGGTGCTAACCAATCAGATGTTAGCTTTCAAATGTTAAATAAGATCTGATTGGTTGGGGCAAAATTAGCACCATTTTAAACGATAAGAACTTTTATTGAATCTCCCTGAAGAAATTTTATTGAATAACCCTGTAAATGACCCAGTACAGACCAATATCCTGCGCACTGCTGATAGAGGCCCTGGATAGAACTGCACCTTATTGAGGCAGGATGTTAAATTAATGGTAGTGAAACGAAAACCCCCAATATATGAATATCTACAACAGAATAACTACAATAGACAAGTCCAAAACTGTAATTCTCTGTTTGAATTGCATGAATCTATCCAGGTTTATTTCAATGGCTCTTCTGATTGGTTCTACTTCTAAGCAGATCTAGACCAATCATATTTTAGACACAATCGCATTGAGATTTTAGAATTTCTCTATGCATAAATGTATGCACGCAGATTTCTATCTACATTCACTGACACACTTTATTTCGTATAACTCTTTAGGGATTAGCATCTGGCCTGATTTCTGTTAACATCACACATCTGTCTGTTTTTCGCTGGAACTGTTGAAGTCTGTACGATTACAGAAATAAAATTCTAGAAATTTCCTGCTGTAGATTCTGTTTCGTTTCAATGTTTTTCTGTGTTTGGTGAAATCTCACATGCTCAAATGACTATTTACTGGGTCAACGTGGGATGGAAATCTTACGTTTAGATGTAGAAACCTCTGATCTGTTAGGATAGAATTAAAAAGACTAATAATTGCTGATTCCGAGGAACTATAAGTAATGCAGTTGGCTTGTGTGAAACATTATGAAATAATTGGCTAGTAATATTCAATGCTGCATTCTATAGACATGTCACAGAGTAAAATGGTTACTGTAGATTGGAACACTGAAAGGCCATACAGCTATTTCATGGAATGTTGACCCTGTGACCATAGGAAGCCCTAAAAACTGATTAAACCATAGAGTGCCAAGGAATTGATCTTTCTTACACGATGGTGAAGCAACAAGATTGTGCTTTGTGCTTGTTTATAGAATACACAAAGAAAAAAGCAACCAGGTGCCCTCATAGACTATGTACAAATCCCTTTATTTAGTATTAATGGGGCTATTAGAAGACCATATAAAGTGAACATTATAAACTGTCCCAGACCAGTCATAGCGACAAAGAAATGCACATCTTAGTATAGCCATCCAAGGTAAAATGTTCTACGCTCTCTCATCTAGTATGGGCTAAAATAACACCCAAGCTCATGGGGGAAAGAGAAAAAAACAAGAGGATCGGAATAGAATGGAACATACAAAAGTGAGGGTTAGTAAAGCGGATGTAGACAGGTGTAAGCCCGACAGTCTGGGAGTTCAGAGTTCAGTCAAAGGTTCAGTCATAAACACGCAAGATTATCGTCCGAAACAGAAATTCACCGTGGGTATCCATTGTGGTTGGGGGGTCACAGGTCGTGGCCTAAATCATATGTAAGAGCCTCTACACAATTTTATACCTGCTTGTGGAGGTTTTCATCTGTCAGGTCATGGTGTATCTGTGGTATTCAGTTATCAACTGGACTTGATTGGGACACATTCCAGGGTTTAATTACCAACAGATTCTTGCACAAGTCATTCTGAATTGAGAGATCCAGTCAGATAATTAGTGATATGTCTTCAAGAACAAAACTTCCAGTCTAGTTTATCTAACTAAATACAAAGCTAACTTCATACTTGGTAATACTCACATCATTTGTGACTTCTACAAACAATGAGTCTCACTCATTAAAGCATACACATTTATTAGTTACTTTAAAATATATTGCCTTTTCTGCCACTACACATGGCTTTCTTATATATTGTATCAGAACAGTTAGGAACATTTCGGATTACTCTGGTCTTTTGTCAGAGTGATAGATAGATAGATAGATAGATAGATAGATAGATAGATAGATAGATAGATAATAGATATATAGATAATAGATAGATAGATAGATAGATAGATAGATAGATAGATAGATAGATAGATAATAGATAGATAGACAGACAGACAGACAGACAGACAGACAGATAGATAGATAGATAGATAGATAATAGATATATAGATAGATAGATAATAGATAGATAGATAGATAGATAGATGATAGATAAATAATAGATGTATAGATAATAAATAGATAGATAGATAGATGATAGATAGATAGATGATAGATAGATAGATAGATAGATGATAGATTGATAGATAGATAGATAGATAGATAGATAGATAGATAGATAGATAGATAGATAGATAATAGATAGATAGATAGATGATAGATAGATAGATGATAGATAGACAGATAGATAGATAGATAGATAGATGATAGATTGATAGATAGATGATAGATTGATAGATAGATAGATAGATAGATAGATAGATAATAGATAGACAGATAGATAGATAGACAGATGTGTTACCATAATATCCCTGCACGTAGAAACACATCACAGGTGAAGGCACCTAGAGGCAGAGGGACATGGTTAAAACATCTGGATTGCAGATTGGACACATTTGCTTTAGATACAGCACCATCGCCATGAAAATGTAAATCCTGGCATGCAAAATCAATGCACATCTAGTATGTTGGTTGTCTATTGCTGATCTTCTAGACTGGCACTTCCCTTCTTGGATGCATTTTCTTTTGTAAGGATTATCCTTGACTGTGGCCTATAGGAATAGTTTTTGTCTTTGCGCCAGTTAAAGCTTTGCACATTTGATTGATGAGGCTGTAGGCTGGTTCACAACAAGAAGATTAGACTTACCATACCTGCTTCCAGCTCGTTTGTTTGGAATCTTCCGTTAAGGATACTACATACCACTACGGCCAAGTGGTTCTTGGAAGCGTGAGTGCGCCGCGCAACAGTCCAGGGGTAGAGCACCTGTAAGTACTTACCAATTAAGACCCGACATTTTGTTTCACATACCTACAACAAGTCAATGTTCCCTCTAACCTCAAATTGGCTGTGTGTGCTGAAATATATTTTCTGTGCACATGCAAAGTTACATTTTGTGCGCTCCATAACGCAGCACTTAGATTCCAAAAGATTTTTATGTGCGCACCACTTTAATCTGTGTGCGCAGGCTTGCAGAGTTGTGTGCCCGCACAGCTTAGAGGGAACACTGCCACAAGTTCCTATGTACCACAAGTTCCTATGGACCAGGATATTAAACATCTTGTGACAATACAGAATTACAATAAGTAATTACTATTGGTAGAAACGGCTGAAAGATAATATTCTTGTGTCTTCATTTAACGTTTGTTTTTTTAATTCTTACTTTCTACCATCTAAAAATCTGGGCACATTCAATGGCGTCCTGCCACTTGCCTGCAAAATATTTCTATCACGAATTTATTTAGAATAACATTATTACCTTTATGGTCACAATAACCCAACATGATATTACAATCCCCAAATCCATAGACAGAGGCAAAATAGTCCTAGGTTAACTGTACTGTGTAATTCAATTACCAATTTATTTTTTTTTCCCCAAAGAAATCAACAGACCAAGGTCAGGCTGCCCTTAGCAAATATTTCCTAGTAAGGAATGCAGAGAGAGAATATTAGAAACAAGGTATCGTGATGGAACGGAGAACTTGTCAACATTCCAGGAATCACATAGTGAATAAAACTGGGAGATGTTTCCCATAAAAATCCAGATATTTGGAAAAGCCGACCCCTGCTATTACAGACCGAATATCATTATAAAGTTCATCATAAAGAATAGACCATGGGAGTCCCATTAAGAACATCATTATGAACAGGTGTCTATGTGGAGACCCTTTAAGAACATTTTATAAAAGGATAAAGAGTGTGCGACGGTTACATTATGGAAATAAATACAGCAAAGAGCAAATAAAAATGCAGTATAAATGTCAAATATGCTTTCGATTTAATGTATACAAATAAAATGTAGTTTATAGACACCTGGCAGTCAATTATTCATCAAATTCAGAATACCAAATGGAAAAAGATGGTTCCAATGGGAAGAATCTAATCGGCTTCTAGTTGAGAGGCAGAAAAACTACTTTTAATGACCTTATAAACATTCTATAAACAATATGAATCTTTTTAAATGCTAAGGACATGTACACACGTCCTAATGCTTTGGCCTCAATCAATCCTCAGCCCAGTATCTTGGTCAGGTGGGTTAGGGACTTAGGGCCATATTTATAAAGACGCATATAACTTTCTAGTGATACCGTGCCTTTAACGATCGTAGTAAATCTACAATAAGGTGATCGTAGATTTACAATTTCCATAGAATACCATACAGTAGTTTACCTAAGATCACTATTGGGTATATCTGTAATATTCATCCATCCAGGTCATGGTATATCTGTAATATTCATTCATCCAGGTCATGGTATATCTGTACTATTCATTCATCCAGGTCATGGTATATCTGTAATATTCATTCATCCAGGTCATGGTATATCTGTTGTATTCAATTAGATCAACTGGACTTGAAATTTAGTTCTTGAAGACATTTCGCTAGTCATCCAACTGGATCTCTCAATTCAGAACGACTTGTACAAGAATCTGTGGCAATTATGTATTATGTATTGATCTAATTGAATACAACAGATATACCATGACCTGGATGAATGAGAACCTTCACAAGCATATCACTATTGGGTCTGCAGCAGAGAGAAATACTTTGTAAATGAATCTAGCTAATAGCCATGAAGCTTGGAGATATCATCACCTCTCAAAACAAATTGGAATTTTCTGCCATCTTCATCCTGGTGTTGCCTTCTTTGTCCAAATATCAGGTGTCAAGTGACACCGTCTTCACTCAGGCGTTGTCTTCACTCAGGCGTTGTCTTCACTCAGGCGTTGTCTTCACTCAGGCAATGTCTTCACTCAGGCGTTGTCTTCACTCAGGCGTTGTCTTCACTCAGGCAATGTCTTCACTCAGGCAATGTCTTCACTCAGGCGTTGTCTTCACTCAGGTGTTGTCTTCACTCAGTCAATGTCTTCACTCAGGCGTTGTCTTCACTTGGGTGTTGTCTTCACTTGGGTGCTGTCTTTGTCCAGGTGTGTATTACAATCGGAAAAACTACCGCTTTATTGATTTCAATGGGAAGATTTAAAAATTGGTAAACCCCAAGAAGATAAATATATAGCAAATACAGTTTTATTCATAGACCTATAAAACCTATAATACACCAGCTATAAACCAATATCTTGTGAAATATAAAAAAAAGAAAGTCTGTCCAGCCTAATATCTCATATACCGGTAAGACATAAAATCAATAACAAATTAATATTGCGGTTTATATACTGTATACATTCATATTATCATTTTTTTATTCTTATATTGACACTCCTGATGGGAGGGCTGTTTTGCAGCCGAGGGGGGATCCAGGCTAGTACCCTGCTATATGTGTGGATCAAATTCGAGAGAGCGTTAATCTGTTTGTTTTATACCAATTACTCAATGGTGGTTAAAAAATATCAACTTTATAGCTGCATCGACCATTTACGTCAGGGCCACAAACCACTTTCACCATTGGAAAAACCACACTACAAGAGGTAGTTTTTCTGATCATGATAAGAATTTAACGGACTTTGCCGATAATGAATCTTTATTAATATGGCCCTAAGAGGCTGAATTCAGAGGTAAGAGACAAATGGTTTTAATAAGTGAAACTTATTAGAACTGTGGAGATACCCTTATAGTTTGGCTTTTGTTCTACTTTAATCAGTTAGTTCAACCTATTGAAGAGTGTAGTGTCTATGTGGCTCTGACCACTCATTACCAATTACACAAGGCCCATAGTGCCACCCAGTGGCAATAACAGGTGTAATTCACATGCCATGCATTCTTAATCTAGCTCATGCGCCCACAATTTGATGCGTCAGCCATTGAAAAGTTTTGTGTTGGATTAGGCTGTGCCATGTTTTCTTTGTCATACAAACCAAGAGATGGTAACAAGATTTATTCCATTATCATAAGAAAATTAGGATGGAGGGAAAGGAAAAAACAAAATAGCAGAATAAATTAATTGAGAAAATGATTAAAATGATCAGAATAAACATGAAAAGAGATTTATGGTCCACAGCGGGAACCAATTATTAAAACGATTTAACAAACGATTTAAACACTTACCTTTCCTGCCTACTTCCTAACTAAAGGTAGACCTGTATTTGTAATCCATAAAGCTCTATAAGAGACAGACACGGGCAGTGACTAAGGGCCCGTTCACTCTAGATCAGTTTGTAACAGAGGGCAGACAGTAAAACCCAATATTGTTCACCCATGCGTGCCTTCCGTTCCGTTCCAACCTGTTTTAAAAAATGCACCACTGCACGCATTTCTGTCCATGTAAAATGGATGAAAACGTGGTACAACGGATAACAAAGCACGCGTTTGTGTTTCTGTCTATTTTTCGAAAAAGATGACTGGGGCTTCCTGTGATGTCATTTCTGGTCCGCGGGCAATAGGAAACACGATGAAAAATAGCAAATCACCAGAAAATCGCAAGAGCTCTCTCCACAACACTATCTACTACCTCTCTCCACAACACTCTACATACCTTTCTCCAGAACACTCTACTACCTCTCTCCACAACACTCTACATACCTCTTTCCACAACACTCTACGTACCTCTCTCCACAACACTCTATGTACCTCTCTCCACAACACTCTATGTACCTCTACACAACACTCTACATATCTTTCTCCACAACACTACCTCTCTCCACAACACTATCTGCTACCTCTTTCCACAACACTATCTACTACCTCTCTCCACAACACTATCTACTACCTCTCTCCACAACACTATCTACTACCTCTCTCCACAACACTATCTGCTACCTCTTTCCACAACACTATCTACTACCTCTCTCCACAACACTATCTACTACCTCTCTCCACAACACTCTACATACCTCTCTCTACAACACTCTACTACCTCTCTCCACAACACCCTACGTACCTCTCCACAACACTATCTACTACCTCTCTCCAGAAAAGCTCCTGAAACTCCCACACTCCCAGGAAGTGACAAGTGTTCTTTGGTTCAGCCACTTTTAATTTGAAAAATGCAATCAAAAACACCTTTAAAGGCAATTCATTCATCCAGGTCATGGTATATCTGTAATATTCATTCATCCAGACCATGGTATATCTGTAATATTCATTCATCCAGACCATGGTATATCTGTAATATTCATTCATCCAGACCATGGTATATCTGTAGTATTCATTTATCCAGATTATGGTATATCTGTAATATTCATTCATCCAGGTAACAATATATCTGTAATATTCATTCATCCAGGTCATGTTCATGGTATATCTGAAATATTCATTCATCCAGGTCATAGTATATTTGAAATATTTATTCATCCAGGTCATGGTACAGTATATCTGTAATATTCATTCATCCTGTTCACGATATATCTGTAATATTCCTTCATCCAAGTCATGGTATATCTGTAATATTCATTCATCCGGGTCATGGTATATCTGTAATATTCATTCATCCAGGTAACAATATATCTGTAATATTCATTCATCCAGGTCATGTTCATGGTATATCTGAAATATTCATTCATCCAGGTCATAGTATATCTGAAATATTTATTCATCCAGGTCATGGTACAGTATATCTGTAATATTCATTCATCCTGTTCATGATATATCTGTAATATTCATTCATCCAAGTCATGGTATATCTGTAATATTCATTCATCCAGGTCATGGTATATCTGTAATATTCATTCATCAAGGACATGGTATATCTGTAATATTCATTCATCCTGGTCATGGTATATCTGTAATATTCATTCATCCTGGTCATGGTATATCTGTAACATTCATTCATGAGGTTATGGTATATCTGTTATATTCATTCATCCTGTTGATGGTATATCTGTAATATTCATTCATCCAGGTCATGGTATATCTGTAATATTTATTCATCTAGGTCATGGTATATCTGTAATATACATTCATAAAGGTCATGGTATATCTGTAATATTCATTCATCCAGTTCATAGTACCTCTGAAATATTCATTCATCCAGGTCATGGTACAGTATATCTGTAATATTCATTCATCCTGTTCACAATATATAGAGGGGATAAAGAATTTTTCATAATGCCACATTTATAGGTGACACACACTGATAGGATAATGGCAGGCCACAGGCAGTTTATTTTGTGTTCGGAAGTCATACTAAATTTACAAATTAGTGAGATGATCATAAATATAGATTGCTTGTAATGTATGCATTGCTCAGATGTGATTATAAACAGGGCCCTATGAATAATTCACCCCCTTTTATAAAATATATGGATATTAATAATCGGGAGATCAATAGGCAGATCCAGGTCATGGTATATCTGTAATATTCATTCATCCAGGTCATGGTATATATGTTATATTCATTCATCCTGTTCATGGTATATCTGTAATATTCATTCATCCAGGTCATGATATATCTGTAATATTCATTCATCCAAGTCATGGTATATCTGTAATATTCATTCATCCAGGTCATGGTATATCTGTAATATTCATTCATCCAAGTCATGGTATATCTGTAATATTTATTCATCCAGGTCATGGTATATCTGTAATATTCATTCATCCTGGTCATGGTATATCTGTAATATTCATTCACCCAGGTCATGGTATATCTGTTATATTCATTCATCCTGTTCATGGTATATCTGTAATATTCATTCATCCAGGTCATGGTATATCTGTAATATTTATTCATCCAAGTCATGGTATATCTGTTATATTAATTCATCCTGTTGATGGTATATCTGTAATATTCATTCATCCAGGTCATGGTATATCTGTAATATTCATTCATCCAGGTCATGGTATATCTGTAATATTCATTCATCCAGGACATGATATATCTGTAATATTCATTCATAAAGGTCATGGTATATCTGTAATATTCATTCATCCAGTTCATAGTATCTCTGAAATATTCATTCATCCAGATCATGGTACAGTATATCTGTAATATTCATTCATCCTGTTCACGATATATCTGTAATATTCATTCATCCAAGTCATGGTATATCTGTTATATTCATTCATCCTGTTGATGGTATATCTGTAATATTCATTCATCCAGGTCATGGTATATCTGTAATATTTATTCATCCAGGTCATGGTATATCTGTAATATTCATTCATAAAGGTCATGGTATATCTGTAATATTCATTCATCCAGTTCATAGTATATCTGAAATATTCATTCATTTAGGTCATGGTACAGTATATCTGTAATATTCATTCATCCTGTTCACGATATACCTGTAATATTCATTCATCGAAGTCATGGTATATCTGTAATATTCATTCATCCTGTTCACGATATATCTGTAATATTCATTCATCCAGGTCATGGTATATCTGTAATATTCATTCATCCAGGTCATGGTATATCTGTAATATTCATTCATCCAAGTCATGGTATATCTGTAATATTCATTCATCCAGGTCATGATCTATCTGTAATATTCATTCATCCAGGTCATGGTATATCTGTAATATTCATTCATCCTGTTCATGGTATATCTGTAATATTCATTCACTCGAGGTTGGTGGCCCAAAGCGGAGCTGGTGTCGCCAGATGGAAGAAAGAAGATGCCGCCCAAGGGCTCTTTTTAGAGCTGGCGGGGGTCCCAGTTCGAGCTGTGGGACCCCCAACAAAGGCACTTATCAGTGCCGCATGGGCCCTTAAAAGGAATGAGGAGGGCGTTCCCGGTACAGGCTGCAAAACCCCCAAAGCGCCCATATCAGGGCCAAAAGGGCACTTATTAGTGCCACAAAGGCCCTGATAGGGCTGGGGAGGGGGGTCCCGGTTCGAGCTGCGGGACCCCTTAAGGCCCAAAGGTCCTTCTCAGGGCTGCAAGGGCACTTGTAAGTGCCACAAGGGCCCTGATAGGGCCGGGGAAGAGGGGTCCTGTCAGAGCCCCCGCTGGAGGGTCCCTCCACCTTTCCCAGCGGGTCCCTCCCCGCGAGAGTACGGAGCAGGGGTCTGAGAGGGGCTGCTGGGAAGGGGTCACGTGGCAGGTGGTCGCGAGGTGGGTGTGCCCCCCGCACTCGGTGAAACGGCCATGAGTAACGCCGCGCATCAGGTACTGATGCTTTATAAATAGAAGCGGGTGGTAACAGATATGATGTTAACGAAGCATTAACTTTTCGCGGCCGGGTTTCGCCCTTTCATAAAACACTTTAATAGAGATTTTGGCAAAAATGTGAGTACATATAAAAACATATAAAAAAAGAGATGGGGGCATCCTTGGCGGATTCCATTTAAGATAAGGGCACTATCTGAATGAAACCATTTATCTTGATCGAGCTGAATAATCTCTTTATAGAGCCTATCACTATGTATATGAAAGTGGGTCCAATTCCTAGGTGTTCTAAGGTCTTTTGAAGGAATTGCCAGTTTTCCCTATCAAATGCCTTCTCAGTATCCTTAGCTAGGAGGCACATGCAGGAGTGCTCTGTCCATGAGGCAAGTTAAAACATCGCTCAGGACACTGGCAACCCCTGCAATAGAGGTTTATGTATGTGCCACACCCTCACCCATAGAAAGCAATAGCAAGGGGGCAGCACCAGAACCATTTTGTTTCAGATGCCTTTACCCCTTGAAGTGTACCTGGGTAAATGGGGATGTGTTGTTGTTTGGTGTAGTTTATTAAGGAGATGTGTTTAGTATTGTCCATGCCCTCTCTTCCTGGTATGAACCCAACTGGATAGTTGGATATGGCTCCAGGTTCGCATAATGTCTGGTATGTGTAACACTAGTATTTTAGCTTATATTTGTAAATCTAAGGACTGATATTGGTCTGTAGCTATTTCACAGTGGGTTTCAGGATCACTATGTGTGCTTCCATTGATTGTGATGTGAATGGATGTTCTGGGGATATACTCTTGCACGTGTTTTAATATAGAGGACATTCCGTTTGTGCAAACTTAATAGAACATAACTGAAAAGCCACCTGGCTCAGGGCTTTTCCCTGTTTTAATTTTTGAAATTGTTGAAGAGAGTTCAGCAGTTGTAAAAGGGGAATTCAGATGTTGCGGACGTATGTGTGGTATTTTTGGGAGAGAATATCTATGAAGGTAGGAGTCAATATCACCTGTAGAAGGGGTATGAGTGGGTTGAGAGAGGTTCTGAACTGAATAGAATTAGGTGTAGAATGCCTGAAATGCTGCAGATATATCCTCCAACCTGGTCACCACTATTTTATCTTGTAATTTGAGTTTAGGAAGTATTTACATTTTTAAATTTTAGAGAGGTGGCCCAAAGGTCTGCCACATTTATTGCTAATTTCTTAAATAGAGCGGTGGGTGTGGTCTTTTATATGGGTCGATGTATCATCTAGAATTTGTAATAGTTTTTGGAACGCTAAAAGGAGAGATTGTTTATGCTCTGTAGATCTATGGATTTTATGTTTGGACTCCAGGGTCTGGATTTCTGGTACGAGTTTCAGTCTTCTGGTTTTGATTTTTTTAGGCTTGAGCCATGAATTATGAATAATCTCCTCACCACATTTTAAAGGACAACAAAAGGTTTCCCCCACACACCCCCTTCCATTAATAGTACTCAAGTATACAAATGTACAGCTTGCCCATGCAGTGTGGTATGATAATACCCCTTTTCCTTGAGATTGATGGGAGTGAAAACATTTCCTCAGAAGTCCTAGATTAACCCAGAGCTTTATAACAACCATCTAAGATAAGCCCAAGTAATAATGTGCAATGTTATCTTTATTTATTTTTTCACATCATTTATAGTCCAAATCGAAATCTGTCTCCCCTCTGATTCTACAAAGCTCGAGCACAGAATCATCAGTCAAAGATAAAACACATTCGAAAAATCCATCTTGGTTTAAACAATGGAAAATGTGGTTTCATACTGAACTTGTGCTTCAAAAGAGCTTAGGTACTGAACACGCATCATACCAGAACAAAAGGTTTCACTCAAGATGGAAACCAAGGGCTCCCAGCTTAGTGTGTGTAGATCACGGACTATGATAAACCTCACAGACATAAACATAGGAGGGAGTTCTAAAGGACTATTACATGTAATCAAAACCCAAAATGACTCACTTACCACATTGTACAAACCAATGCACCAGCGTTCAAATAGAACTTGTCCAGAAAATCCATTAACAACAGCAAACCAAAGCTGAAACACAAGACAGAGACACAATATTACATTTTGATATTTGCCTAAATGTTTCCATATATTGAAAGGAGATGGATGGAATGTAGACCACCAGCTGGGTCCAGCTGTGGAATGATTGTCCTTAGACATAATTATCAGAATTGTTTTCAAGGCGTTTTATGCACACCCGGCTGTTATGACAGATCTTACCTGAAATGAAGGAACTCACTGGAGAACAACTATTTCTACTAAAGTGGTGTATATACCATATGCTTTTAGAAGCTACATCACATTACTCATTGTTAGCAGATGTAAACAATAGAAAAGTGATATTGATTAAATGCACAAAAACAGTTTGCACCCTTTCCCGAGAAAGCCATAAAAAAATATTGCAATGTCTTAAAAATATTTGTAGCATGGCTAGATCAAACAAGACAAAAATTACCATGCGGTAAATCTGTTGTTAGGGTAATCGAGGGTACTTAGGGTATAGCACATATATTATGCGCGAAGATATCTATCATCTGTGCGGACATTAAAATCAAATTGTGTGCACTACATAACATACTACATTAACCTATCTCCACCCAGATTTTTGTGTGTGCTTTATTTTAATCTGAGTTAACTTTGTTAGGGACCTTTGGAAAAATAGTAAAATAAATATATCAATGCTCCCAACCATTTTATGTCATTAGCTTTAAGATATTAAGGGAAATAATCTTGGGTTTTCTATTTTGCAGTTTTCAGTAAATGTTATATAGAGATGTTAGCATGTTTGACCCACCCAACAAGCAATCAATAGAAATTAATGTTAGGAACATTCCAAGGAAGTGAAGCATCCTGGGAAGAAGCATAACATGACACGACAGCTCACCACTGACCATAGCAAAGGGTATGAAATTAATAACTGTTTTCAAAAAGACAATATTTAGCACACCTAGGTGTTTGTAATATAGATTAAAGGAGAACTAAGCTTAATTTTTTACAAACCTAATGTGAAAGTTTTTCTCCCCAGAACACCTATACATTGTAAGATTCTTCTCTGGTACGTTGCATTTAGCACATGTGAGAAATAGATTCTGTAAATAAGAAGGTTTCCATGTTGTTGCCAGTACAACCCACAGCCCAAGTCATCAAATAGCCAAACCCCCTGACCCCAGTATTCACTGTCTCTATGCACACAGTGTTTTCTATACAGATGTCTACATATGGAATCCCTGATAAGACTTTGAAAGCTGCTTGTTACCCTGCAGTTTATTTACCAGTCAGTGTGAGTTGCTGGAAAATAAACTGCAGGGTAACAAGCAGCTTATCATGGACTTTCATATTCCAAATTATTAAATTATTTGTTTCCTAACAAAAGATAAAGCTTCCAAATGTACATGGATTCTCTGCTTATTGAGTGTTGGCACACCGGATAAGGCACCAGGTTTAAAAAAAAATACAGTTCTGCCCCAGACATAGCTTTTTTGTTTCTATTAAATTCCATGCAAGTTTGAATCCCCAATCTTACCATTATTTTTTGTTTCCATGATGTTCCTAGTACAATATTCTACATGTACCAATGATTTAAATAGTGACTCTCTTAGCCTAGAGGTAAGACTTCTGTTTTTAGCAAGACAGAGTAAATGTACAAGTTGCAGGTTCCATTCCCCACACTTTTATTTTTGCTGAAATGTTAGTATTCTGTTTCTTACTTCCATGCTATCTCTGAAATACACTGTAAAGATTGCTTTTCTTTTTGTATGAAAATTAAAGAATTATATCATTGTTAGAACAGGAGTCTTGAATGTGTTTGAAAACAAAAAACTGAAATCCCTGTTCTGTGTCAGGGAGAGGGAGGATCTCTGTGCTATAATGTGATTGGCTGTCAGCTTCTAGGGAGCAAGGCTGTAACTTCCTTGTTTTGATCTGTTAAGCTCTACAGAGCATGTGCCTGTACATAGACACTTAGCTGGGGATTTACCCAGCTACGGTGGATTGTGGGAGCTGACCCCTAGAACTCACAGGTTATTTTCATAAATCACCCAATGGCCACAGAAATGGGAGAGGTGAGACACAGCTTGTTGTATGTTTGTGAATGTACTCTGTCTATTGGGACAATGTTGGATGGAGACTTTAGTTCCCCTTTAATCATTTTAATAATATTTTATTTCAGAAAAAAACTCCCAAATAAGTTCTATTTTTAAAGCGCAAGTGCGAAGTGCTGTGTCCATATTAAGTCTGTTTAGTGTACCTTGTCAAATGTCCATGTTGATGTGTGGACAAAGAGTTTGCAATGGCTATCACAGGAAATGCTCTGTTCCTTTGGTGAAAAAACAACTCCGAGTCTTCATCACTAATCACTCAGATGTCAATTCCACTAAAAAACTCCATGTGGCCAGAATGTTTTCTATGTTTTTCCGGCTGCTCCTCTATTCACTTTCAGTTTATTTTTACAAGTGTATTGTCTTATTAAATTAACTTCACATGGCTTGGTTTAAACTTATCTAATAAAACCATTCACAGCTCAACTACTGAATCTATTCTGCAGACTTTCCAGTGCTGGGTCAGTTTAGGTCTGCAGACGTTGTCCCCATAGGATTCCTAATAATGGAAAAAAACAAGCCACTGTCTTTCTAAAGTCTTTTGCCCCTTAATGGAAAAGAAAATCAATTTTGATTCACCTTGGGGTTTCAGCTCAACGGAAAAAAATGTTCAAAACATCTCAACAATGTTTGGCAGTTAAAGAAAACAGCATGACGGGTAATTAGAGAGGCAAAAGCCCATAAGAGCTACAGTGCCTGTATGCTCCTTAGCAGCTGCGTTCGCTCGTCCTGCTCAGCATAATCAGACGGACAGAGCAGTTTAATGATGTTCCCTTGGACTTCACAAAGCAAATATCTGTGGTTTGCCAGCTCACAGAGGAGACAGGCAGATAAATTTAGCTCTGGATATGGTTTAAACAAAGGTGGCATCAGTTGAGGGGCCCCTTTAAAAAATATGTTATCTGTAAAAGTAAATAGAATTTCTTTATTTATTACTCTTTACAATAACTTGTTACCTTATTTTAAATTGTCTCCTCTGGTTTACCAGACTTGTTAACGCACCATGGGATGATTAATCTGCAACAACCAATTAGATGGCATGTAACTGCATGGGCAAACGTTTCACTCCTTATTGCATCACCCTCCCTGTTTCAGTGAATATGTGGCTTGTATTCTGATTGGGTGCGTTCACGGGTTTTAACGCCATTGGAGAGTTCCATTTGTTTGCATAGCCAATGAAATTTTTACATTGTAATAATACCTGTTAATCCTCTAATAAACAAACCAACATTCAATGCTGTGTCATTAGCACAAAGGACAGGTAAGTGTTCCCTTCTGTAAACATTCAATATGGCCAACTTTTCTTTATCAAACATAGGTAACTGCAATATTGTTCTAATGACATGTAAGCACTGTTTTTAGCAGATGGCACCACCTGCCACCTAAAACACAGACATCATAAACAGGTTAACAGTGACAATATTTGTTGCAGCAATAAACCAAAGCAGATCACGCTGTGCCTAGTGTTGATATATACAGAATGTCTCTATAAGAATAAATGACTAGGATTTACCAACTAGGCTAATGAAAAACTAATTTCCTAAATAGATAATGAACAATTAACCCCCTAATTTGCATTTTTCAATACTGATTTTATTTTACATTACATTACTACATTAGGTCCATAGATCCAACAGACATTTGCTGTTGATAAAAGCTCAACATGTCCAAGGGGGAGACCATTAAAGGGATAAGAGTATAAAAGAACAGAAAGTGGTTACTGATACAGAACATTCCACACATAAAAGATAATAATGTTTAATGTCATTTGGAATAAAACCTGCTGGACACCTCAGATGCAGGTAAACATGTTTTGTACATTTTATTTCAGGAAAGCAAATTTTCCCATGTTAAAAGATGCTCTTCAGCAGGTCAGCTGGGATTATATATTATCAGGTAAAGGTACTGAACAGAAGTGGACTTTAAAGATGATTTTAAGCCATTTTACATCTAAATTTATACCCTTGGGAAATAAATGTATATAAAAAAAAAGTCTGCACCCATGTGGCTTAATTCTGATGTAAAGAGGGAAATGGAATAGAAGAAAAAGGCATTTAAAGCCTTTAAGTCAAATGAAAAGGAAAGAGCCATTAGGGATTATAAAAACTGTAACAAGGATTGTAAGAAAGCCATTACCGTAAAACAGCTAAAATAAATAATGAATTTAGGATAGCTGAACAAAGCATCACTAACCCTAAACAATTTTTTAAGTATATTAATAGTAAGAAGATGAAGACTGAAAATGTGGCACCATTAATTAATGGGGATAAGTTAGTTAGGGCTAGGCCACACTGCTGCGTTTTTTGTACGTTTGCGCATGTGTTTGCGTTTTTTCAGATCATTGAAAATGCGGCAATGCACCGAAAACACGTGTTTTTTGGGTGCATTGCGATTGCGTCGCATGCGTTTTTCTATACCTAATGAAGAAAATGCATGCGCAAACGCAACAAAACCGCACATGAAATCGCATGCAATTCCGTGTGCGATTGTGTTTGCGGCGCAGTGTGGCCCTGCCCTTATGGAGGATGGTGATAAAGCAAATGTCTTGAACAATTTTGTTTGCACTGTATACACTAAAGAAGATCCAAATACAGATAGCATAGAGTATAGTAGCAATAATAGTGTAAAAGATGCAGGTGCACTTGGGTTAACTGGGGATATGGTGCAGAAATAACTAAATAAGGTTAATAGGAATAAACCCCTTGGACAGGATAAAATACATCCTCAGGTCCTTAGAGAGCTAAGTTCAGTTTTATCTAGGCCATTGTTTCTTATTTTTGTAGATTCCCTCATGTCTGAAAGCGTGCCTCTGTATTGGAAAAAAACAGATGTAATTCCAATATTCAAAAAGGGTAGTCGTTCACAGCCTAGTAATTATAGGACTGTAAATCTGTTGTAGCAATTAGATCAACTGGACTTGAAATGTAGTTCTTGAAGACGTTTCGCTAGTCATGACTGGCTTCTCAATTCAGAATGACTTGTACAAGATCTGTGGCACTTATGTACCCTGGAAAATCCCAATTAGCATATCACAGCCAGGTGTTAAGGGTGTGATTAGATAGTGGTAAGAGGTGTTATAGGAACGCCCAGAGTAAGTGTTAAAACAGCAGTACATGGCAGACAGTTGTGTCGAAACCCCCCACCTCTATTTAGGCTTGGTTTCTTATTTCATAAATGGCCTCCTTAACACCTCTCTTGAACCAGTCACGTTCCTTCGCCAGTATGTTACTGGCGAGAACGGACTGGTCAAGAGAGGTGTTAGGAGGCCATTTATGTGAAAATAAAGAACCAAGCCTAAATAGAGTGGGGGGGTTCGACCCAACTGTCTGCCATGTAAATGTGTTTTAACACCTTACTCTGGGCGTTCCTATAACACCCTTAGCCACTATTCTATCACACCCTTAACACCTGGCTGTGATATGCTAATTGGGATTTTCCAGGGTACATAAGTGCCACAGATTCTTGTACAAGTCATTCTGAATTGAGAAAGCCAGTCGGATGACTAGCGAAACGTCTTCAAGAACTACATTTCAAGTCCAGTGATCTATTGAATACAACAGATATACCATGACCTGGATGAATGAGAACCTTCACAAGCCATAGGCCTGTAAGTTTAAATCAGTGGTGGGGAAGATACTGGAAAGTTTGATAAAGGAACATATTTAGAGTATGGTTCAGGTCTGACCTAATAAGAAATAATCAACATGGATTTAGGAGGAATAGATCTGGCAAACTAACTTGCTTGGCTTTTATAAGGAAGTGAGTAGGAATTTAAACTCTGGCATAGCAGTAGATGAGATGTAGTTTTGCTAAGGCTTTTGATACAGTCCCCCCCATAGGCAACTTTTGTATAAGCCAAGGTCTGTTGGGCTGGGGTGGTACATTTTTACATGGATAGAAAGTTGGTTGTTGGATTGGATGCAAAGAGTGTTGTTATTGGGGCTTGATCAATATGGACTAAAGTTTTAAGTGGGTGCCACAGCAGGTAGCAAGCAGTGCCAGGCAACAACACAAGATATTGTCTTGTATAAACAGAGGTATGGATTCAAGGGTGAAAAATATTATTCTCCCTCTTTACAAAGCATTAGTAAGGCCTCATTTGTAATATTCAGTAAAATTTTGGAATCCTGTGTACAAAAAGTACATCTTGGAATTGAAAAAGGGTTCAGAGAAGGACAACTAAATTAATAAAGGGAATGGGGGAGCTTGAATATGAAGACAGATTGGATAAGTTACAATTAAAGGGTATGTCCAGCAAAAAAGTATGTTTCTAAATGATTTACTGAAGAACAGGAGGTAAATGCACTATCTCTTACCTCCCGTTCTTCAGTAAATCTTCCAGGAGAGGAGGAGACACTTACCCGCGGACCTGCTCCAGCACCGAAATCCCGTGCATACTCAATTTTCAGTAAGAGAAGGTACAGCATCACTTTAACTTATATGCTTATTGTGACATAAAAGTAGACAAACATTTGGGGCACACTTCACCTGATGAAGGTTATGCACCCGAAACGTTGTCACACATATATAAGCATTAAAGGCCAACTCCAAAAGTGACTTACAAACTGACAGGAATTGCTTTTTTGAGTATTTTTGCAATTTATTACTTTTTAATAGTTTTGAGGATATTACATTTCCTGCTCTGAAACCTGTGACACTCCCTCCCGGTGTGTGAAAGCAAAAAAAAAGAAAAATGTACACACCTTACACACTCCCTGCTGTGGGCGTGCTCTATTAGATATATGATGATGATGGAAGCTCACACAAAACATAAATGCCTGTTAAAGAATTAATATTATGACCTCAATCAAATTATGACCTTAACTTCAACTATCAAGTGGAAGGGGTGTATAGGGGTGAACTGAATCATTTTCTCTATCAAGAAATCCTAGTGTGCTATAAACAATGGTCTAACATGTAAGAAGAAATACACTAAGAGGGGTACACACGATGAAATTTCGGTCCGATCGACCGATAGTTCAGTGTATCGGTCGATCGGACCGAAATTATCGCATCCGAAAGTGCCCATGTCCGATCGACCGTTCGTCCGAATCGGAGGAAAGGACGATCGGACAGGGTGGAAAACCTTGTCCAATTGTGCGGTCCTCTATGGACCGCACGATCGGTCGTGGTGACTATCGGACGCGGCTGCTTTTGCCGCGACCGACAGTCCTTCCTCCTGGCCGACCGTTCGAAGTATCGGTCGGTCAGGAGGAAAAATCGATAGGTGTGCACCCAGCTTTACAGGGAGATTCAATAAAAGTTTTTATCGCTTAAAATGGTGCTAATTTTGCCCCAACCAATCAGATCTTATTTAACATTTGAAAGCTAACATCTGATTGGTTGGGGCAAAATTAGCACCATTTAAACTTTAAGAACTTTTATGAATAACCCTGTAGTGCTTCATGCCCTTAACAACAGTTTGCTTCCCCTTACCTTTGTGTTAAATCCATCTGCATTCTGAGTAATTTGTAGAGCTGTGGATATCTTAGATGCTGTCTTGGCTGCAGGATCGCTCGCAGATTCCCAAAGTAAAAGGTGGTAAGGCAGTAAAAATCTGTTAAGGCAACAAATAATATTCATTAAAAAAAAAGGATAGCATAAAAGGAAACAGAGAGTGCTAAACAGTTTTGTTTTAATAATGCTAATGAAATGTTTAGGGCTTATCAGCAGCTGTTTTTATGCAGTTCCCTGTTATATGGAAACAGTGCAGGCGTTTTGTGCCTTTTAGAATCATACTGGATGAACGTGTAATAGAGGGGATTTAGACTTTTTTATAATGCCACATTTATAGGTGACACACACTGATAGGATAATGGCAGGCCACAGGCAGTATTTTGTGTCGGAAGTCATACTAAATTTACAAATAAGTAAGATGATCATAAATATAGATTGCTTGTAATTGATGCATTGCTCAGATGTGATTATAACAGGGCCCTAGAATAATTCACCCCCTTATAAAATAGATGGATATTAATAATCAGGAGATCAATGGGCATATAAAAGTGCAAGGCCCACGGCTAAGGTGACTTCCTATATCGCTATATGTTAAAGTAGAGGGTGCATCCAGGTCATGGTATAAGTGTAATATTCATTATCAGGGATGGTATAATCTGTAACATTCATTCATCCAGGTCATGGTATATCTGTAACATTCATTCATCCAGGTCATGGTATATCGTATATTCTATCATCCAGTCATGGTATATCTGTAATATATTCATCCAGGTCATGGTATACTGTAACTTCATTCATCCAGGTCAGGTATATCTGTATATTCATTCATCCAGGTCATGGGATATCTGTAATTTCATTCATCCAGGGCATGGTATATCTGTAATATTCATTCATCCAATAGTATCAGTCATCGTATGGATATCTACTATTCATTCATCCAGGTCATGGATATCTGTACTATTCATTCATCCAGGTCATGGTATATCTGTAATATTCATCATCCAGGTCATGGTATATCTGTATATTCATTCATCCAGGTCATGGATATCTGTAATATTCATTCATCCAGGTATGGTATATCTGTACTATCATTCATCCAGGTCATGGTATATCTGTAATATTCATTCATCCAGGTCATGGTATATCTGTAATATTCATTCATCCAGACCATGGTATATCTGTAATATTCATTCATCCAGACCATGGTATATCTGTAATATTCATTCATCCAGACCAGGTTATCTGTAGTATTCATTTACCAGATTATTGATATCTGTAAATTCATTCATCCAGGTAACATATATCTGTAATATTCATTATCCAGGTCATGTTAAGGTATATCTGAAATATTCATTCATCCAGGTCATAGTATATTTGAAATATTTATTCATCCAGGTCATGGTACAGTATATCTGTAATATTCATTCATCCTGTTCACGATATATCTGTAATATTCCTTCATCCAAGTCATGGTAATCTGTAAAATATCATTCATCCGGGTCATGGTATATCTGTAATATTCATTCATCCAGGTAACAATATATCTGTAATATTCTTCATCCAGGTCATGTCATGGTATATCTGAAATATTCATTATCCAGGTCATAGTAATCTGAAATATTATTCATCCAGGTCATGGTACAGTATATCTGTAATATTCATTCTCTGTTCTGATATATCTGTAATATTCATTCATCCAAGTCATGGTATATCTGTAATATTCATTCATCCAGGTCATGGTATATCTGTAATATTCATTCATCAAGGACATGGTATATCTGTAATATTCATTCATCCTGGTCATGGGATCTGTAATATTCATTCATCTGGTCATGGTATATCTGTAACATTCATTCATGAGGTTATGGTATATTGTTTATATTCATTCATCTGTTGATGGTATATCTGGAATATTCATTCATCCAGGTCATGGTATATCTGTAATATTTATTCATCTAGGTCATGGTATATCTGTAATATACATTCATAAAGTCATGTATATCTGTAATATTCATCATCCAGTTCATAGTACCTCTGAAATATTCATTCATCCAGGTCATGGTACAGTATATCTGTAATATTCATTCATCCTGTTACAATATATAGAGGGGATAAAGAATTTTTCATAATGCCACATTTATAGGTGACACACACGATAGGATAATGGCAGGCCACAGGCAGTTTATTTTGTGTTCGGAAGTCATACTAATTACAAATTAGTGAGATGATCATAAATATAGATTGCTTGTAATGTATGCATTGCTCAGATGTGATTATAAACAGGGCCCTATGAATAATTCACCCCCTTTATAAAATAATGGATATTAATAATCGGGAGATCAATAGGCAGATCCAGGTCATGGTATATCTGTAATTTCATTATCCAGTCATGGTATATATGTTATATTCATTCATCCTGTTCATGGTATATCTGAATATTCATTATCAGGTCAGATATATCGGTAATATTCATTCATCCAAGTGCATGGTATATCTGTAATATTCATTCATCCAGGTCATGGTATATCTGTAATATTTATCATCCAGTCATGGTATATCTGTAATATTATTCATCCAGGTCATGGTATATCTGTAATATTCATTCATCCTGTCATGGTATATCTGTAATTTCATTCACCCAGGTCATGGTATATCTGTTATATTCATTCATCCTGTTCATGGTATATCGTAATATTCATTTATCCAGGTCATGGATATCTGTAATATTTATCATCCAAGTCATGGTATATCTGTTATATTAATTCATCCTGTTGATGGTAATCTGTAATATTCATTCATCCAGGTCATGGTATATCTGTAATATTCATTCATCCAGGTCATGGTATATCTGTAATATTCATTCATCCCGACATGATATATCTGTAATATCATTCATAAGGTCATGGTATATCTGTAATATTCATTATCCAGTTCATAGTATCTCTGAAATATTCATTCATCCAGATTGGTACAGTATATCTGTAAATTCATTCATCCTTTCACGATATATCTGTAATATTCATTCATCCAAGTCAGGTATATCTGTTATATTCATTCATCTGTTGATGGTATATCTGTAATATTCATTATCCAGGCATGATATCTGTAATATTTATCATCCAGGTCATGGTATATCTGTAATATTCATTCATAAAGGTCATGGTATATCTGTAATATTCATTCATCCAGTTCATAGTATATCTGAAATATTCATTCATTTAGGTCATGGTACAGTATATCTGTAATATTCATTCATCCTGTTCACGATATACCTGTAATATCATTCATCGAAGTCATGGTATATCTGTAATATTCATTCATCCTGTCACGATATATCTGTAATATTATTCATCCAGGTCATGGTATATCTGTAATATTCATTCCTCCAGGTCATGGTATATCTGTAATATCATTCATCCAAGTCATGGTATATCTGTAATATTCATTCATCCAGGCATGATCTATCTGTAATATTCATCATCCAGGTCATGGTATATCTGTATATTCATTCATCTGTTCATGGTATATCTGTAATATTCATTCATCGAGGTTGGTGGCCCAAAGCGGAGCTGGTGTCGCCAGATGGAAGAAAGAAGATGGCCCAAGGGCTCTTTTTAGAGCTGGCGGGGGTCCCAGTTCGAGCTGTGGGACCCCCAACAAAGGCACTTATCAGTGCCGCATGGGCCCTTAAAAGGAATGAGGAGGGCGTTCCCGGTACAGCTGCAAAACCCCCAAAGCGCCCATATCAGGGCCAAAAGGGACTTATTAGTGCCACAAAGGCCCTGATAGGGCTGGGGAGGGGGGTCCCGGTTCGAGCTGCGGGACCCCTTAAGGCCCAAAGGTCTTTCAGGGCTGCAAGGGCAGTTGTAAGTGCCACAAGGGCCCTGATAGGGCCGGGGAAGAGGGGTCCTGTCAGAGCCACCGCTGGAGGGTCCCTCCACCTTTCCCAGCGGGTCCCTCCCGCGAGAGTACGGAGCAGGGGTCTGAGAGGGGGCGCTGGGAAGGGGTCACGTGGCAGGTGGTCGCGAGGTGGGTGTGCCCCCCGCACTCGGTGAAACGGCCATGAGTAACGCCGCATCAGGTACTGATGCTTTATAAATAGAAGCGGGTGGTAACAGATATGATGTTAACGAAGCATAACTTTTCGCGGCCGGGTTCGCCCTTCATAAAACACTTTAATAGAGATTTTGGCAAAAATGTGAGTACATATAAAAACATATAAAAAAGAGAGGGGGGCATCCTTGGCGGATTCCATTTAAGATAAGGGCACTATCTGAATGAAACCATTTATCTTGATCGAGCTGAATAATCTCTTATAGAGCCATCACTATGTATATGAAAGTGGGTCCAATTCCTAGGTGTTCTAAGGTCTTTTGAAGGAATTGCCAGTTTTCCCTATCAAATGCTTCTCAGTATCCTTAGCTAGGAGGCACATGCAGGAGTGCTCTGTCCATGAGGCAAGTTAAAACATCGCTCAGGACACTGGCAACCCCTGCAATAGAGGTTTATGTATGTGCCACACCCTCACCATAGAAAGCAATAGCAAGGGGGCAGCACCAGAACCATTTTGTTTCAGATGCCTACCCCTTGAAGTGTACCGGGTAAATGGGGATGTGTTGTTGTTTGGTGTAGTTTATTAAGAGATGTGTTTAGTATTGTCCATGCCCTCTCTTCCTGGTATGAACCCAACTGGATAGTTGGATATGGCTCCAGGTTCGCATAATGTCTGGTATGTGTAACACTAGTATTTTAGCTTATATTTGTAAATCTAAGGACTGATATTGGGCTGTAGCTATTTCACAGTGGGTTTCAGGATCACTATGTGGCTTCCATTGATTGTGATGTGAATGGATGTTCTGGGGATATACTCTTGCACGGTTTTAATATAGAGGACATTCGTTGTGCAAAACTAATAGAACATAACTGAAAAGCCACCTGGCTCAGGCTTTTCCTGTTTTTAATTTTTGAAATTGTTGAAGAGAGTTAGCAGTTGTAAAAGGGGAATTCAGATGTGCGGACGTATGTGTGGTATTTTGGGGAGAATATCTATGAAGGTAGGAGTCAATATCACCTGTAGAAGGGGTATGAGTGGGTTGAGAGAGGTTCTGAACTGAATAGAATTAGGTGTAGAATGCCTGAAATGCTGCAGTATATCCTCCAACCTGGTCACCACTATTTTATCTTGTAATTTGAGTTTAGGAAGTATTTACATTTTTAAATTTTAGAGGGTGGCCCAAAGGTCTGCCACATTTATTGCTAATTTCTTAAATAGAGCGGTGGGTGTGGTCTTTTATATGGGTCGATGTATCATCTAGAATTTGTAATAGTTTTGGAACGCTAAAAGGAGAGATTGTTTATGCTCTGTAGATCTATGGATTTATGTTTTGGACTCCAGGGTCTGGATTTCTGGTACGAGTTTCAGTTTCTGGTTGATTTTTTAGGCTTGAGCCATGAATTATGAATAATCTCCTCACCACATTTAAAGGACAAACAAAAGGTTTCCCCACACACCCCCTTCCATTATAGTACTCAAGTATACAAATGTACAGCTTGCCATGCAGTGTGGTATGATAAACCCTTTTCCTTGAGATTGATGGGAGTGAAAACATTTCCTCAGAAGTCCTAGATTAACCCAGAGCTTTATAACAACCATCTAAGATAAGCCCAAGTAATAATGTGCAATGTATCTTTATTTATTTTTTCACATCATTTATAGTCCAAATCGAAATCTGTCTCCCCTCTGATTCTACAAAGCTCGAGCACAGAATCATCAGTCAAAGATAAAACACATTCGAAAAATCCATCTTGGTTTAAACAATGGAAATGTGGTTTCATACTGAACTTGTGCTTCAAAGAGTTAGGTACTGAACACGCATCATACCAGAACAAAAGGTTTCACTCAAGATGGAAACCAAGGGCTCCCAGTTAGTGTGTGTAGATCACGGACTATGATAAACCTCACAGACATAAACATAGGAGGGAGTTCTAAAGGACTATTACATGTAATCAAAACCCAAAATGACTCACTTACCACATTGTACAAACCAATGCACCAGCGTTCAAATAGAACTTGTCCAGAAAATCCATTAACAACAGCAAACCAAAGCTGAAACACAAGACAGAGACACAATATACATTTTGATATTTGCCTAAATGTTTCCATATATTGAAAGGAGATGGATGGAATGTAGACCACCAGCTGGGTCCAGCTGTGGAATGATTGTCCTTAGACATAATTATCAGAATTGTTTTCAAGGCGTTTTATGCACACCGGCTGTTATGACAGATCTTACTGAAATGAAGGAACTCACTGGAGAAAAACTATTTCTACTAAAGTGGTGTATATACCATATGCTTTTAGAAGCTACATCACATTAATCATTGTTAGCAGATGTAAACAATAGAAAAGTGATTTGATTAAATGCACAAAAACAGTTTGCACCCTTTCCCGAGAAAGCCATAAAAAAAATATTGCAATGTCTTAAAAATATTTGTAGCATGGCTAGATCAAACAAGACAAAAAATTACCATGCGGTAAATCTGTTGTTAGGGTAATCGAGGTACTTAGGTATTAGCTATAGCAATATTATGCGCGAAGATATCTATCATCTGTGCGGACATTAAAATCAAATTGTGGCACTACATAACATAATACATTAACCTATCTCCACCCAGATTTTTGTGTGTGCTTTTATTTAATCTGAGTTAACTTTGTTAGGGACCTTTGGAAAAATAGTAAAATAAATATATCATGCTCCCAACCATTTTATGTCATTAGCTTTAAGATATTAAGGGAAATAATCTTGGGTTTTCTATTTGCAGTTTTCAGTAAATGTATATAGAGATGTTAGCATGTTTGACCCACCCAACAAGCAATCAATAGAAATTAATGTTAGGAACATTCCAAGGAAGTGAAGCATCCTGGGAAGAAGCATAACATGACACGACAGCTCACCACTGACCATAGCAAAGGGTATGAAATTAATAACTGTTTCAAAAAGACAATATTAGACACCTAGGTGTTTGATATAGATTAAAGGAGAACTAAGCTTTTTTTTCAAACCTAATGTGAAAGTTTTTCTCCCAGAACACCTATACATTGTAAGATTTTTTCTCTGGTACGTTGCATTTAGCACATGTGAGAAATAGATTCTGTAAATAAGAAGGTTTCCATGTTGTTGCCAGTACAACCCACAGCCCAAGTCATCAAAATGCCAAAACCCCTGACCCCAGTATTCACTGTCTCTATGCACACAGTGTTTTCTATACAGATGTCTACATATGGAATCCCTGATAAGACTTGAAAGCTGCTTGTTACCCTGCAGTTTATTTACCAGTCAGTGTGAGTTGCTGGAAAATAAACTGCAGGGTAACAAAGCAGCTTATCATGGACTTTCATATTCCAAATTATTAAATTATTTGTTTCCTACAAAAGATAAAGCTTCCAAATGTACATGGATTCTCTGCTTATTGAGTGTTGGCACACCGGATAAGGCAACCAGGTTTAAAAAAAAATACAGTTCTGCCCCAGACATAGCTTTTTTGTTTCTATTAAATTCCATGCAAGTTTGAATCCCCAATCTTACCATTATTTTGTTTCCATGTGTTCCTAGTACAATATTCTACATGACCAATGATTTAAATAGTGACTCTCTTAGCCAGAGGTAAGACTTCTGTTTTAGCAAGACAGAGTAAATGTACAAGTTGCAGGTTCCATTCCCCACACTTTTATTTTGCTGAAATGTTAGTATTCTGTTTCTTACTTCCATGCTATCTCTGAAATACACTTGTAAGATTGCTTTCTTTTTGTATGAAAATTAAGAAATTATATCATGTTAGAACAGGAGTCTTGAATGTGTTTGAAAACAAAAAACTGAAATCCCGTTCTGTGTCAGGGAGAGGAGGATCTCTGTGCTATAATGTGATTGGCTGTCAGCTTCAGGGAGCAAGGCTGTAACTTCCTTGTTTTGATCTGTTAAGCTCTACAGGCATGTGCCTGTACATAGACACTTAGCTGGGGATTACCCAGCTACGGTGGATTGTGGGACTACCCCTAGAACTCACAGGTTATTTTCATAAATCACCCAATGGCCACAGAAAGGGAGAGGTGAGACACAGCTTGTTGTTGTTTGAATGTACTCTGCTATTGGGGCAATGTTGGATGGAGACTTTAGTTCCCTTAATCATTTTAATAATATTTTATTTCAGAAAAAAAATCCCAAATAAGTTCTATTTTTAAAGCGCAAGTGCGAAGTGCGTGTCCATATTAAGTCTGTTTAGTGTACCTTGTCAAATGTCCATGTTGATGTGTGGACAAGAGTTTGCAATGGCTATCACAGGAAATGCCTGTTCCTTTGGTGAAAAAACAACTCCGAGTCTATCACTAATCACTCAGATGTCAATTCCACTAAAAAACTCCATGTGGCCAGAATGTTTTCTATGTTTTTCCGGCTGCTCCTCTATTCACTTTCAGTTTATTTTTACAAGTGTATGTCTTATAATTAACTTCACATGGCTTGGTTAAACTTATCTAATAAAACCATCACAGCTAACTACTGAATCTATTCTGCAGACTTTCCAGTGCTGGGTCAGTTAGGTCTGCAGACGTTGTCCCCATAGGATTCCTAATAATGGAAAAAAACAAGCCACTGTCTTTCTAAAGTCTTTTGCCCTTAATGGAAAAGAAAATCAATTTTGATTCACCTTGGGGTTTCAGCTCAACGGAAAAAAATGTTCAAAACATCTCAACAATGTTGGCAGTTAAAGAAAACAGCATGACGGGGAATTAGAGAGGCAAAAGCCATAAGAGCTACAGTGCCTGTATGCTCCTTAGCAGCTGCGTTCGCTGTCCTGCTCAGCATAATCAGACGGACAGAGCAGTTTAATGATGTTCCTTGGACTTCACAAAGCAAATATCTGTGGTTTGCCAGCTCACAGAGGAGACAGGCAGATAAATTTAGCTCTGGATATGGTTTAAACAAAGGTGGCATCAGTTGAGGGGCCCCTTTAAAAAATATGTATCTGTAAAAAGTAAATAGAATTCTTTATTTATTACTCTTTACAATACTTGTTACCTTATTTTAAATTGTCTCTCTTGGTTTACCAGACTGTTTAACGCACCATGGGATGATTAATCTGCAACAACCATTAGATGGCATGTAACTGCATGGGCAAACGTTTCACTCCTTATTGCATCACCCTCCCTGTTTCAGTGAATATGTGGCTTGTATTCTGATTGGGTGCGTTCAAGGGTTTTAACGCCATTGGAGAGTTCCTTGTTTGCATAGCCAATGAAATTTTTACATTGTAATAATACCTGTTAATCCTCTAATAAACAAACCAACATTCAATGCTGTTCATTAGCACAAAGGACAGGTAAGTGTTCCCTTCTGTAAACATTCAATATGGCCAACTTTTCTTTATCAAACATAGGTAACTGCAATATTGTTCAATGACATGTAAGACTGTTTTTAGCAGATGGCACCACCTGCACCTAAAACACAGACATCATAAACAGGTTAACAGTGACAATATTTTGTTGCAGCAATAAACCAAGCAGATCAAGCTGTGCCTAGGGTTGATATATACAGAATGTCTCTATAAGAATAAATGACTAGGATTTACCAACTAGGCTAATGAAAAACTAATTTCCTAAATAGATAATGAACAATTAACCCCTAATGCATTTTTCAATACTGATTTTATTTTACATTACATTACTACATTAGGTCCATAGATCCAACAGACATTTGCTGTTGATAAAAGCTCAACATGTCCAAGGGGGAGCCATTAAAGGGATAAGAGTATAAAAGAACAGAAAGTGGTTACTGATACAGAACATTCCACACATAAAAGATAATAAGTTTATGTCATTTGGAATAAAACTGCTGGACACCCCAGATGCAGGTAAACATGTTTGTACATTTTATTTCAGGAAAGCAAATTTTCCATGTTAAAAGATGCTCTTCAGAGGTCAGCTGGGATTTATATTATCAGGTAAAGGTACTGAACAGAAGTGGACTTTAAAGATGATTTTAAGCCATTACATCTAAATTTATACCCTGGGAAATAAATGTATAAAAAAAAAGTCTGCACCCATGTGGCTTAATTCTGATGTAAAGAGGGAAATGGAATAGAAGAAAAAGGCATTTAAAGCCTTAAGTCAAATGAAAAGGAAAGAGCCATTAGGGATTATAAAACTGTAACAAGGATTGTAGAAAGCCATTACCGTAAAACAGCTAAAATAAATAAGAATTTAGGATAGCTGAACAAAGCATCACTAACCCTAAACAATTTTTTAAGTATATTAATAGTAAGAAGATGAAGACTGAAAATGTGGCACCATAATTAATGGGGATAAGTTAGTTAGGGCTAGGCCACACTGCTGCGTTTTGTAAGTTTGCGCATGTGTTTGCGTTTTTTCAGATCATTGAAAATGCGGCAATGCACCGAAAACACGTGTTTTTTGGGCATTGCGAGTTGCGTCGCAGCGTTTTCTATACCTAATGAAGAAAATGCATGCGCAAACGCAACAAAACCGCACATGAAATCGCATGCAATTCCGTGTGCGATTGTGTTTGCGGCGCAGTGTGGCCCTGCCCTTATGGAGGATGGTGATAAAGCAAATGTCTTGAACAATTTGTTGCACTGTATACACTAAAGAAGATCCAAATACAGATAGCATGAGTATAGTAGCATAATAGTGTAAAAGATGCAGGTGTACTTGGGGTAACATGGGGATATGGTGCAGAAATAACTAAATAAGGTTAAAGGAATAAACCCCTTGGACAGGATAAAATACATCCTCAGGTCCTTAGAGAGCTAAGTCAGTTTTATCTAGGCCATGTTCTATTTTTGTAGATTCCCTCATGTCTGAAAGCGTGCCTCTGTATTGGAAAAAACAGATGTAATTCCAATATTCAAAAAGGGTAGTCGTTCACAGCCTAGAATTATAGGCTGTAAATGTTGTATTCAATTAGATCAAAGGACTGAAATGTAGTTCTGAAGATTTCGCTAGTCATCGACTGGCTTTCTCAATTCAGAATGACTTGTACAAGAATCTGTGGCATTATGTACCTGGAAAATCCCAATTAGCATATCACAGACGTGTTAGGTGGATTAGATGGCTAAGAGGTGTATAGGAACGCCCAGAGAATGTGTAAAACAGCATTGTACATGGCAGACAGTGTGGTGTCGAACCCCCCCACCTCTATTTAGGCTTGGTTTCTTTTTTCACATAAATGGCCTCCTTAAACACTCTCTTGAACATCAGTTCCTTCGCCAGTATGTACTGGCGAAGGAACGTGACTGGTTCAAGAGAGGTTGTTAGGAGGCCATTATGTGAAAATAAAGAAACCAAGCCTAAAGAGGGGGGGGTTCGACACCAACTGTCTGCCATGTACAATGCGTTTAACACCTTACTCTGGGCGTTCTATAACACCTCTTAGCCACTATCCTATCACACCCTTAACCACCTGGCTGTGATATGCTAATTGGGATTTTCCAGGGTACATAAGTGCCACAGATTCTTGTACAAGTCATTCTGAATTGAGAAAGCCAGTCGGATGACTAGCGAAACGTCTTCAAGAACTACATTTCAAGTCCAGTGATCTAATTGAATACAACAGATATACCATGACCTGGATGAATGAGAACCTTCACAAGCATATAGGCCTGTAAGTTTAACTTCAGTGGTGGGGAAGATACTGGAAAGTTTGATAAAGGAACATATTTTAGAGTATGGTTCAAGGTCTGACCTAATAAGAAATAATCAACATGGATTTAGGAGGAATAGATCTTGTCAAACTAACTTGCTTGGCTTTTATAAGGAAGTGAGTAGGAATTTAAACTCTGGCATAGCAGTAGATGAGATGTAGTTTGCTAAGGCTTTTGATACAGTCCCCCCATAGGCAACTTTTGTATAAGCCAAGGTTGTTGGGCTGGGGTGGTACATTTTTACATGGATAGAAAGTTGGTTGTTGGATTGGATGCAAAGAGTGTTGTTATTGGGGCTTGATCAATATGGACTAAAGTTTTAAGGGGTGCCACAGCAGGTAGCAAGCAGTGCCAGGCAACAACACAAGATATTGTCTTGTATAAACAGAGGTATGGATTCAAGGGTGAAAAATATTATTCTCCTCTTTACAAAGCATTAGTAAGGCCTCATTTGTTAATATTCAGTAAAATTTGGAATCCTGTGTACAAAAAGTACATCTTGGAATTGAAAAAGGGTTCAGAGAAGGACAACTAAATTAATAAGGGAATGGGGGAGCTTGAATATGAAGACAGATTGGATAAGTTACAATTAAAGGGTATGCCAGCAAAAAAGTATGTTTCTAAATGATTTACTGAAGAACAGGAGGTAAATGCACTATCTCTTACCTCCCGTTCTTCAGTAAATCTTCCAGGAGAGGAGGAGACACTTACACCGCGGACCCGCCCTATCGCCGAAATCCCTACGCGTCCTCGCTCCTTCGCACTGTGTGTGCATGCGCGCACAGTGCAAAGACTGGAGATGCGCTGGAGGCATCGGGGATTTCGGTGCTGGAGCAGGTCCGCGGGTAAGTGTCTCCTCCTTCCTGGAAGCTTTACTGAAGAAACTGGAGGTAAGAGTAGTGATATTACATCCTGTTCTTCAGTAAATCATTTAGAAACAAACTTACCTTTTTGCTGGACATACCCTTTAAGTATACTAGAGAAAAGGCGCTTGTGTAGGGATATGATTACTGTGTATTGTGTAAGTACATTAACGGGAAATACAATAAACGTTTCCCTGTGAGAACGGTAAAGCTATGGAACTGCCTTCCAGTGAACGTTGTGATGGCAGGTTCATTGGATAGTTTCAAAAGAAAGCTGGATGAGTTTCTGCAAACAAGGAATGTTGCAAGTTACTTGTATTGATATATAAAGTAGAGTTGGATATTTCCGA
Source organism: Hymenochirus boettgeri (assembly GCA_019447015.1). Taxonomy (NCBI): domain Eukaryota; kingdom Metazoa; phylum Chordata; class Amphibia; order Anura; family Pipidae; genus Hymenochirus; species Hymenochirus boettgeri. The sequence goes on along the minus strand of CM033470.1, from coordinate 304,765,525 downwards.
TTGCCACTTGGAGTCAGGAAGGAATTTTTTCCTCCTTCATAAATTTGGTGGGTTTTTTTTGCCCTCCTCTGGATGAACAGTTAGGCAGTAAATGAGGATATTGCTAGATGGGTTGGACTGGATGGACGTATGTCTTTATTTAACTGAACCTACAATTCCATTTGATAATGTGAACTCTGGGGGATGGGAGGTGGAGTGTGTGATCTTCTTTCACACTTTATTTTATGTTACTTTTTTAATTATTTGTTTTATTAATGCCAACAATATAGATATTTGTTGTTACAATTGTACATCATCAAAGTATTGATATATTGTTATTTGCACATACATTGGTACATTTTATTATCTATTCGGTTAGGATAGATAATCACAGTAATTTGTATTTTACAACAATCTTGCTATATTGTAGCCATTGTAACATTTGACAAAACAAATAAAAACAAACTAATAAATCTATATGAATCAACTAAATACTATCTTGACTCAATTATTGTGTTGCAGGTATATATTTTGATCATATATATCTTTTATTGGGGTGAGAGTCAGAGAAGGAAGAAAGATATTAGATGTTATATGTTTTGCTTAATAGGGTATTTTATTTGTCGATTTGTGTTATATCAGATGCTTCGAACCCTAGACTTGCCGAAATTTACCAGGGCACCTCCTGTGGGTATACATTATCCTTTGATACGGGAGTACAGTATTGATATTAACCAACAGGGGATATCAGTATCAGTTACCTCCTGCCAAAAGTGGGAAATTCTTGGGCAGTCCCATATCAGGTGCCAAAAGTTTGCTCCTGTGTCTCCACATTTGGGGCAGAAATCTGTCCTAGTGTGGTCTATTCCATGTATTTGAACAAGGTGCATGAATCCCTGATGAAGTATGTATAGTTGAATAAGTCTATTATTGGCAGCAGGTGATACAAGATTATCTGCCCCTGCCATGTCATTCCAGTCATTAATCTCTAGTGTCAGGATATATTGTTTCCACTTTTGTATAGTGTGTTCAATGTATGTTTGTGTTATACAAATAAAAAGGCTAGAGTATATTTTGGAAATTCCTTTGGAAACACTTATTGGAAGTACTCCAATAAGTGGGTGGTTAGTATATGGTACGGACAGAGTACCAAAGTGTGTTTTACAGCAGTGGTGGAGTTGAAAGTATCTAAATAAGTAATGCCTAGGTAGGTTATATTCAGATTGTAGCTGTTCGAATGAGAGAATTTGATCATTTTGAAAAATCTGGCCCATTTTAGTAATCCCCACAGCTTTCCACTCTGAAGCCCTGTAAAATGCGAATAGTTTAGAATAATCTCTATTATTCCAAAGTGGGGTGAAGAAGAAGGGACCCCTAATTCCCAATAGCAGAGATATTTCCTTCCATATCCTCCAGAATTGTGTGTGTAAGGCAGTTCCTGAACCTATCATATATTCATGTGGCATTTGTATGAAGGACATAAAATCACCATTAATGTATTAGTTTAGCATCTTTTCAGATATGGTTAAAGGACAACTAAAGCCTCAGAACAACACTGAACCAGGAGGAAGAACTCCTTGATATAAAACTAGTAATCTGTGTCTTACCTCTCATTTTGATACGGGCGCTGGGAAATTTACCTAAATAACATATGGTTTGTGCTTTACTTCACAGCATTCTAGTATCACACAGTTTGGTCAACGACCATTATGTTCTGCACATGCTCAGTCTTTAGCTTTGGCCAAAACTTGTTACAGTTGGTCACACCCATTAATCTCTAGCCAATCCTTTTAGAGGACAGATAAAGCAAGGAAGCATGTGACTGAGGTCTGGAGGTGTGGTCTGACACTGCACATACACACAGATACTTCATCCAGTTCTTAACAGGCTTACATTTACTTTAATACAATTTACTGGAGTGGTATTTTATAGCTTATTGGTGTTTTTAGGGGGGTTGTTTTCAGATTCTGAAGTATAAAAATTTGGGTTTAGTTCTCCTTTAAGTTTTCAGGATGGCACACTGAACTGTGGATGTAGTGAAACTGAGATGCAAGGTAGTAGAGGCGCCTCTGTTCTCCTTTGTCTGTTGTAGGTTGCTTAGCTTGATGCAGGTTCTAACTGAGCTCCATAAAAATTCTGTTATACTATTCACGGTGTTGAAGAAGTATTTAGGTTTATACTGTTTACCAGTGAGTGTTGTAAGATATTTTCAGGGAGATTCAATAAAAGTTCTTATCGTTTAAAATGGTGTTAATTTTTAATTTTGGTGTTAACATTTGTAAGCTTACATCTGATTAGTTGGGGCAAAATTAACACAATTTTAAACGATAAGAGGTTTTATTGAATAACCCTGATAGTATTTTAGGTATTATTATTATCTTGACCAGGTTTACTCTCCCTATCAAGTTCAGTGATAGAGATTTCCAGGTCTGTATTTTTGACTTTACCATGGACATCAGAGGTGTTATATTTAAATGATATAATTCAGAAGGGTTTGCAGGGATAGTCATTCCTAGATATTTAAACGAGTTGGATATCAATAGTGTACATGATTGTAGGGGCTGTAAGGAGGTATGAGGAACATCTAGCAGGCAGAGTACTGATTTCTGCCAGTTCATTGAGAGGCCCGAGTAATTTCCGAATGTGTTTACAATTTGCATAGCCATTTTTAAAGGGGTGCCCTCGCTCTCCAGGTAGAGTATCCCGTGGTCTGCATATAGCCCTATACGCTTGTCAGGAAAGTGTGTAGTGACTTGGCAAGAATGGGTTAACTATTGGTATTAGTTCTTGCAAATGACCAATAAAAATATCATTCCATCCTGGAACAGTCCTATTGTTTATATTACGATTGGTGAAGCATGGAACCAGATCTTCTTTTCTAGACAATGTGGGGCCGAACCGTGTACCTGGAATTCTCTTCAGCTAGGGGTCTGGTGGGTACCTTAAGAGGTCATTTTAAGGACAGTCATACATGCAAAATAATTGTATTTCGGTATTGGAATGTGTAAGATAGAAACCAATATTATATTTAGGAATGGAACAGAAGGCCCTTCAAAATGATACCCAACATGGAGACCTTATTCCCTTGCCAAGGCGAGTTATTAATATCTTGGGAAATATGGATTACACACCGGTCATATTTGGTATTGGAGGAATTGATAATTAATACTGGAGAGGAATATGTGGTCAATATCCCAATACAATGTACATATTACATTTATATGGAATCTGCCAACTGAGGGGGAATGAATGCTTTTGGTAGCCCCTATAACTTTGTTCATACTTTGGGACATGCCAAAACCGTGTGTATGGACCCGATATTTCTTCCCGCCCCGGGATACAGGACTTCTTCTAGTGAGTAGGGCTGTGAATATTTTTATCCTTTTTATTTATATAACTGTTGTACCTATGTATGTCATTTTATGGGAACACCATTTTCTTTTATTTTTGTATTTATGCACTGTCCAACCTTTTGGAATATTAAATCTAAAATTTAAAAAGTTTTGCTCTTGATGCTCTAAAAGAACTCTGTGAGCCTCTGATAAGTTTATATGTGGTGATTGTTTGCAGTGTAAATGCTAATTAACTCTGTGACTGCTTGTGAAGACTGATGTTAATTAACCAGTTAGTTGCTGGAGTGAATGGTGTAGTGTTAACCATTTAGCTGCCAGGACAGGGGTGTGCATAGTCAGTGAGATCAAGAGTGTTTTTGGGGCGTCTTTAAGGCCATAACTTAAAGTGGTGGCAGCTTGTACCGATTGATTGGTCAGATCCCGTGCCCAGCGAACTGGCGTTCATGACAACGCTCTTCCAGCTGACCCAATTGAAACCCTGTAATCAGGGGGTGTGATCTAATCTGTATCGCTAGGGCCTCAACGGCTATGGCAAAAAGATATGGAGAGAGAGGGCACCCCTGTCTAGTGCCTCTATTCAATCCAAATAGTTTTGAGTTAGTCCCATTTACTGAGATAGTTTCTGTTGGGGAGTTGTATAGGATTTGCATCCTTATTATAAATTGGGCTCCGAACCAACATTTTTGTAAACATGCCCATAGATAGGGCCATTCGATCTAATAAAATGCCTTGTGGGCGTCTAATGCACCCTTTTCCCTATATTATCATGGTCAACCACCAATTGGGTTAAGACTTTATGTAGGTTTATGGAAGTCGACTTACCTGGCATAATTTTGGATTGATCTTCATGTATGATAGTTTGAATTATGGATTGCAGTCTATTTGTCAATAGTTAAGTTAGGATTTTGTAGTCGGTGTTCAATAATGAAATGGGTTGGTATGAGCCACAGTCTGTTGGGTCTTTACCAGGTTTGAGGAGTTAAATAATCGTGGCTTCATATAGGAAATGGGGTAATTGATGTGCTTCGTAGGAGTGTTGGTAGGCTTTCAGAAGTTGTGGGGCCAGAATATTGTTTTACTTATATATTTTACTATCAGAAAACAATAATACCTCATAAATAATCAAGCCAACCTCTATGAATAATAGTAATATAACTAGGAAAAAAACAGATAGAGGAAAAACGGCTAATATAAAACTTTCATTGTATTTATTTATCTTATTAAAATCTATATCAAAAGTATCAAAAGGTAAATTTAGCCGAGTGCAAATATAATATTATAATCAGTGTGCAAAAGTCAAGTACATCAGGCATGCTAGTATAGCAGGCCTATACCCCACCTACACATATAAGTAAATCATACAGACTCCCATCCTCCCCAATACTTATCAGTCACAAAAAGTCAGTGTCGTCCGTGCACGGCAGTCAGGACATTGAGTAGAGTAACAAGGTAAGGATTAGATGGACAATGCCATAATTTTCGAGAGAGATTTGAGGGAGACCAGGTGAGGGAGCACCCCAAACGCGTTTCGCTCCAAGGGGCTTTTTCAATGGGCTACTTTCGGCGTTGACACGCCGAGTTTAATGTACGAGATCGGTCAGCTGATCGAACGTCACGGACATGTGACCGTGGCGTCCAATCACGCTGGAGCCAATCCAAAAACACTCTGCAGAGTTAACCCTTACTTCATAGTAATCAACTCAATATACATATTACAAAATACCCGTATAATATGTGTCACATAGTACTTTTAACGCTAATCCATCATGGCACAAAACAGACGGTCGTTCCTTATAATCAGGAGAAGCACACATTACAATGAAGGATCTATACAATGGTTATACGCTGAAGATAAACATCGAAGTTGTATATATAAGTATTTCAAAGTCCATTATAATCAGATATAGTTCGTCAGTAATATCCGACTATGTCACTGTCTATCAAAAACCATAGCTCTCTATTCTCCAACCAGATAAGTCAGAGAAGTATACCAACAGGAGAAGATCCAATATGGTAACAAAGAATCTGCGTTGCTTCCAGCAATTAGTCATATAGGGAACAGTGTCACATGTATCCCTAATCAGCGTGCTGTAAGTATGTACAGGAACCATATTCCAGAAAATCAAATCAAAAAGGTTGATCCAACTCAAGTAAACGATCCATCCATATTCAGCGTTGCTATAAGCTCGCCAAGAACCATATTCACAGGAATGACCAGGAACATATTACAGAAAATCAAATCAGGGAGGTTGATCCGAACTCAAGTAAGCGACCATCCATATTCAGCGTTGCTATAAGCTCGCAAAGGAACCATATTCCGGATACTCAGATCGTGGACAGTTAGAACTCAGATAGCGATCCAATTATAGCAACATCCAAACCAAAAGTCTATGAAGAAAAATCAGCAATCAGACAAAAGGGATAAAATCCATTTCTTCATTTAAGCCACCGGGATTTAGAGTTTTTAGGGTGAAAATACATCGAGTTTCTGCTCGTAATAGTGCATTTTCCAGGTCTCCACCTCTGATACTCATGCTCATCTCTAACAAACCCATACACCTTAGACCCTGTGTTCTGCTTGATGGGATTCCAAAAAATGTTTAGCCACGCTGGTAAGCGTGTGTCAGTAGTATTTTCTCTAGTCGCCAATCTAATATTAGACAGATGGATGCCAATCTAGATTTTAATAGTTGGCTGGTTTTCCCAACATAAATTTTGTTGCATGGACAAATCAATGCATATATCAGATTTTTTCGATTTACAGTAAAATACTTACTGACCTTGAATATATTCTTCCCATCTGAGCTAGAAACACTTGGTCGATTGTCCATAAAATGGCAGTAAATGCACCCCCCACAAGGGAAGGTGCCCGTCAGTCGTATACCCTCTGCAAAGCAACAGGTTTTCTGGAAAAATTACTTTTACCAGCTTGTCTCTGAGGTTCGGACATCTCCTCGCTGTAATAGAGGGTTTTATGGTTAAAAAGTTAGTTAGAGTCTGATCATTTGTAAGTAAATGCCAATTTTTTTGTATCACCTTTCTCACACACCCCATTGTGTGTTGTATTTAGTGAAAATCTCACCGTTTCAACAGGAGAGTTTGTAGGCCTTTTTGGAATCAGCAGGTCAGACTGTGAGAAACGTGAGGCCGCAAACCGACAAGTCTTCAGAAGTCTATTAGGGTACCCCCTATCATGTAGTCTGGTCTGTAACAATGTCGCCTCCCTCACATAATCCTCTTGTCTAGTACAATTACGTCTAACTCTCAGAAACTGGCTTGGGGATCCCTTTAGTAGAGATGGTGTATGTGCACTATCATAGTGCAATAGTGTATCGTGGCTGTCGCCTTTCTGAATAGTGATGTGATCAAGAATCCGTTCTCCTTTAGGACTAGCAGAACAAAATAATTATTTTTCAGTACAAATTCCAATAGCTTCATGATGAAATTGTTTCTTTGTGTATGTGAGTTATTTTCTGTATTCAGAAAATATTTTGTCTTTGACAGGAAGTACTACCTACAGACCCAGGGTGTAGCTATGGGCGCCAAATGTGCTCCAGCGTACGCAAATTTATTCCTGGGGTGGTGGAGAGGGAAATGTATCACTGAAGGTTATTCGTCGTATACTGTACACATTGAGTTGTGGCAGAGATATATAGACGATATCTTATCTTATGGAACGGAACATCCCAAAAGTTTTTGGAGTTCTCAATGTTTAAATACTAATCAGTTTAATATTTTTCCTGAACACCATATCTTCCCCACACAGGTAAATTTTTGGACCTGCTAGTCCTAAAGGAGAACGGATTCTTGATCACATCACTATTCAGAAAGCGACAGCCACGAATACACTATGCACTAATAGTGCACATACACCATCTCACTTAAAGGGATCCCCAGAAGCCAGTTTCTGAGAGTTAGACGTAATTGTACTAGACAAGGATTATGTGAGGGAGGCGACATTGTTACAGACCAGACTACTGATAGGGGGTACCCTAATAGAACTTCTGAAGACTTGTCGGTTTGCGGCCTCACGTTCTCACAGTCTGACCTGCTGATTCCAAAAAGGCCTACAAACTCTCCTGTTGAAACGGTGAGATTTATCACTAAATACAACACACAATGGGGTGATGTGAGAAAGGTGATACAAAAAAATTGGCATTACTTACAAATGATCAGACTCTAACAACTTTCAACCATAAAAACCCTCTATTACAGCGAGGAGAGTTCCGAACCTCAGAGACAAGCTGGTAAAAAGTAATTTTCCAGAAAACCTGTTGCTTTGCAGAGGGGGGGGTACGACGGACGGGCACCTTCCTTTGGGGGGTGCATTTACTGCCAATTTATGGACAATGACCAAGTGTTTCTAGCTCAGATGGAAGAATATATTCAAGGTCAGTAAGTATTTTAACTGTAAATCGAAAATACTGATATATGATTGATTGTCATGCAACAAAATTTATGTTGGGAAAACCAGCCAACTATTAAAATCTAGATTGGCATGCCATCTGTCTAATATTAGATTGGCGACTAGAGAAAATACTACTGACACCACGTTACCAGCGTGGCTAAAATTTTTTGGAATCCCATCAGAGCAGAACACAGGGTCTAAGGTGTATGGGTTTGTTAGAGATGAGCATGAGTATCAGAGGTGGAGACCTGGAAATGCACTATTACGAGCAGAAACTCGATGTATTTTCACCCTAAAACTCTAATCCCGGTGGCTTAAATGAAGAAATGGATTTTATCCCTTTTGTCTGATTGCTGATTTTTCTTCATAGACTTTGGTTTGGATGTTGCTATAATTGGATCGCTATCTGAGTTAACTGTCCACGATCTGAGTATCCGGATAGGTTCCTTTGCGAGCTTATAGCAACGCTGAAATGGATGGATCGCTTACTTGAGTTCGGTCAACCTCCCTGATTTGATTTCTGTAATATGGTTCCTGTGCATTCCTGTGATATGGTTCCTTGGCGAGCTTATAGCAACGCTGAATGAATGGAGATCGTTTATTGAGTTCGGATCAACTCCCTGATTTGATTTTCTGTAATATGGTTCCTGTGCTCTGTGAATATGGTTCTTTGGCGAGCTTATAGCAACGCTGAATATGGAGGATCGTTACTGAGTTCGGTCACCTTTTGATTTGATTTTCTGGAATATGGTTCCTGTACATATTACAGCGACGCTGATTATGGATACGATGTGACAATGTTCCCTATATGACTAATTGCTGGAAGCAACGCAGATATCTTTGTTACCATATTGGATCTTCTCCTGTTGGTAACTTCTCTGATTATCTGGTTGGAGAATAGAGAGCTATGGTTTTTGATAGACAGTGACATAGATGGATATATACTGACGAACATATCTGATTATAAGGACTTTTGAAATACTTATATACAACTATCGATGTTATGTCTTCAGCGTAATAACCATGTATAGATCCTTCATTGTAATGTGTTGCTCTGATTATAGGAACGACTGTCTGTTTTGTTCCATGATGGATTAGCGTTAAAATTACTATGTGACACATTATATTACAGGGTATTTTGTAAATATGTATATGAGTTGATTACTAGAAGTAAGGGTTAACCGCAGAGTGTTTGGATTGGCTCCAGCTGATTGGACGCCACGGTCACATGATCGTGACGTATCTGATCAGCTGACCGTATCTCGTACATTAAATCGCGTGTCAACGCCGAAAGTAGCGCCATTGAAAAGCCCCTTTGGAGCGAAACGCGTTTGGGGTGCTCCCTCACCATGGTCTCTCCTCAAATCTCTCTCGAAAATTATGGCATTGTCCATCTAATCCTTACCTTGTTACTCTACTCCATGTCCTGACTGCCGTGCACGGACGACACTGACTTTTTGTGACTGATAAGATATGGGGAGGATGGGAGTCTGTATGAATTTACTTATATGTGTAGGTGGGGTATGGCCTGCCTATACTAGCATGCCTGATGTACTTGATATTTGCACACTGGTTATATAATTATATTTGCACTCTGATAATTTACCTTTTGATACTTTTTGATACAGATTTTCATAAGATAAATAAATACTAAGTTTATATTAGCCGTTTTTCCTCTATCTGTTTTTTTCCTAGTTTATATATTACTAGGAATGCCATCAGGGCCTGGCAACTTACCAGAGTTTAAGTTGCCAAAGGCTGTTGTGATTTCTTCAAGGTGGAGGGGTCTAGATTTATTGGGTCTTGTCGTTTAACTGGGAAATTGTATTTGGTCTAGATAGGTGTCTAGTGTTGTGAAGTATAGTTTGATTCGGAGGTGTAAAGATTTTTATAGTAGTTAGGGGGTAGGAGGTGTGTAGAGTATCTGTTGTGGAGGTCACTAGTGTTTTTATTTATGTTACTATTAAAGGGATATTTTACCCTACAAAAAACTTTGGCTTTACTTGAAACATTACGTAAAAAATTGGTAATCTTACCTTATCCTGCTTGATATTTATTAGTTATAATGAGAAAGGGAAATGTAGCCTTAACTCTCCCTAAAGTATGTGTTCATTAGTGGTGTCACTCTAATGGAGCTTCATACTACAGACCATAGGGTATGTTGTACTGATGAAGACTCAATAAAGCCAAACCCATTCACTGACACTGGTTCTGCACTTACCGTGTAATGCTAAAAATCCTCAAATAAGGAATAGCATTAACCTATGAGCTATCCTGGTGACATGGAAATACTCAAAAGTCTACTCCTTTAAATTCTCTCAAACACGCAGGCCGCCCACACTGTCTATCTGACCTCTTACTTACTGTATATGTAGGGTACTCACAAGCTTAGTTAATTCTCCAAACAAGTGGAATAGAAATTCCTAATCCACGCATGACACAACAGTACTAATATATAATATTATACAGGTTTTTTTTTTATGGCAAGTAGCCTGCACCCATGGACCAATAGCATAGGGAGAAACTCTGTGCCATTTTTTCTATTCTGGTCTATGGATAGGGAATCAATGAAATCATTTTATACATTTAAAAAAAAGAAAACAATAGCACACATTTTGTGGTGGTGTATTATGAATCAATGGTTACAGGGGGAGAGGTGTTATACATTTACAATTAACAATTTATGTTACAATTATGGTGACATGTTATTGGTAATAACAGTTACTGGGATATGTTATTGCTCAGCTAATATAAAGTTTTTACTATGAGTTCCCTAATCATAACTATATCCAGGATCAGTGCAATCTCCTAGCCTGGCTGTACATCTCTATCCAATGTACCCTAGTCACATAGGCAGGCTGGATACACAAGCCCAGGATTCCCGGCATCCCCAGTATTTTAACTATAGCAAAATAGTAATGTAGGATAAGATGGGAGTCGTGTGAAGCATAACAGCTGCAGGCTACACAGCCACAGATGGGGAGTTTTTATTTAAATATTTTAATGATATCCATGTTAATTTGTTTTAGGGGAAAGTGTCTTTAATCCTTTTTTTCATGTCTAACTGGAATATCCTGGTGGACCCTTTGCTTCTCCAGATGTACCTCTAGCATGAAATAATTAATGGTATCGTAAGGTTATTCTCTTCATCATATAAACCAGCAGTGTATGGACTGTTTTATCGACTTGATGTGTTGTCTAATGTGAAATATTATGTGGAGGGCCTGGGATTAATATACGAAAAGGAGAACACAGGAACTTTGATTAAAGCTTGATTTTTAGTGATAGCCAGAGATAATGTTTAACAGGCCCTCAACTTCACAGGTTCCATCTACTATAAAATATTGATTTAAAAAATTAGCATTATTAAAATCAGTGAAAAAATGGTAAGTTCCCTCCTGTAAACAATCAATGCTGGAGCTATTCTTCTTTATCAAAAAGTAATCAATAGTTAACTCATTACAAAATATAAGAGGTGTCCCAGCATATTGCTCCTCAACCTATCTTGTCTTTGGGGGTTACAGCAATGCCCCCTCCTCTAGCTATTCCTTTGTACTATCAGCGTAGATAAACCTTTGCACTGAATAAAGCTTGTGCTCAATTATTGCTCAATATAATTTGGTCACTGGATGGTTAATATATAGACAGACATAATGAAGTTTGCCATTGGCAGAGAACAGATTGACCATAAAGACAAGCTATGACCTATACTGTCAACAGTATCAATGGGCTGCATAGAGAAATGTGTTTGCCAACCTGACCACAATTAGGATAGACTTCAAGAGCAGTTAGTACTGTAATCAAAAGCCAAAATCTGATTAAGGTGGTATGTGTTTAAGATGGGTGTTGTGGCGTGTGTTAGGATCAGTCAACATTATACCATTTCAGATGGCAATAGCACAGGTTTTGACGGAAGCAACAACTATCCAGGTCTTAAACAATATCAAAAGTTAAGACTGTAAACATACCCTTTGAATACCCTTTCTCTGGGAGGAGAAGGCCACTTAGAAGGCCTACATCTAGAACCACTGAGGTACCACTCAGCCCCATCCTTCCTAGGAGAAAGATGGTTATCTGGGACAAATATACATTGCAAATATTATAAAATAATAGCGGGTTCAATAGTTGGTTTCTGGTTAAAATCAGTCACTAACAATAGCATCCTGTATGTCTCTTCTAATAAGCTCATACTAAAACAATTGGAACACTGAGCTTTTCATCACAAACCAACCCCCCCCCAGTTGTTTGATTACTTGTCTGGCTGCCAGTCAATCCCAGCTGAGACTGATCTGCACTACAATTGCACTCCTTCAACACAGTGGATTCTTTCACCACAAAAAAACATAAAGATCCCGATTGATGTAAACACATTGACACTTTCATGATGGAATTTCTACAAAGGATCGGAGCATTACAATAAAATGGAAATTTAGTAGGTCATGTTAAAAGGGTCCAGAGGATCCCATGTATGACACAAACACTATATTAGAAGGCATTACATTTTAAGCTTAAAAAAGGAGGCATCACACGAGTGCTAACCAATGTAGCCATAATCAGTACACGAAATAGAAAGGACTAACTTGTTCAAATGGAATGAAATTATAGTTAAACTTTTTAATTAATTTATAAGTAATGCAGTCATGATATGTAAGTATCAATTTGGGCAACTCGCGTGTTTCATTTGTTTAAGTCCCTATCCGAGAGGTAGGAAATCCTGTTCCTTTCTCCTTGGATGGCTGCATGTATACGTGGTAAAAATTTCTTTGGTCCTTGTTTAAGGACAGCTTCAGGCAAGCACTAAAGTAGGTTCACACAGTACAGATTTCGAAAGATGACAGACAGGATCTGCAAGATCCTGCCTGACATCTTTCAAAGATCTTGCATACACATGTTCCCGATGTTCTCGCTATGAACCGCATCATGGGAGAACGATCGGGACTGTGTGTTTCCATCGGCCGCGCTAGACTCCTCTATAGGGAATCTGCACGGCCGATGGAAAATGTCGGTCATTCCCGAACAGGCGTTCGGCCGATTGTTGGCGGACCCGCGCGCTCGTTCGGAAACAAGTGTACACACAGTACCGATAAGCCCCGATACCGTCGGATCCGGCAGTATCGGGGCTTTATCATACTGTGTGCATCCAGCTTACACTCTGTCTCAACTACAACTCTCAGTGGCCAGGCAGTAAGCATAGTTGGAAGTACATTGTTGGTGTGGTAAAATTTTTAGAGCTCATTTAATTGAATACAGTGAGTGCTGACAGCAAACATAGTTAGGGACTTTTTTAATTCCAGAACACTGGGCTCCAGATACATTATCATCCTGTGATTTATTGTTTTCTTGCTAGATTCATACTTAAGTGAACCTAGAGGGTGATGGCAAACTGAGGGTAACTGGTGGTTTATATTACAGACAAATCCAGCACAGCAACAAGGAATGAGTCATAAAGACATTATCCAACTGAATCATTATCAATATTCTGCAGGAGCAAGTAGAAGATATCAATGTATTTTCCAAGTAGCTGCTGTTCTTAAACATTACAGTATAAACCATGACAGAGTCAGAGGAACTGATACTGTTTAAGGGGAACTGTGGTCCAAAAATGACTTTAGGTAAATTGATAGGAATTGCTCTCCTGAGCATTTTTGCAATTTATTTTTATTGTTTTGAAGATATTTACATTTTTGTGTGTGACATGGCAGCAGCATCACCAGGGCCCCTGCACTTCTGCTTCCTGCTCTAAAACCATGTCAGTGGATGACAGTCAATCTATTGGTGTCTCTCTCCTCCCCTGCAGCCCCCTCCTCTTGCAAGCCCCCTGGTCCGTCCCAATCATGGATCCAGGACTCTCCATTTGAGGACCCCCCTTGGCCCCTCCCTTACAGCCCCATGTGGGCCCGCCAACACGTGGGTGCCTTAGCCCCCCCCCCCACACTCGCTGGTGCCGTGGGCCACAGAAACTTTTCGGCAGAGTGAGAACAGAGTGGAGAATTCTGCCTGAAAAGGCTGTTTTCACACAGTGGGAGAGTAGGCTGTAGTTCCATTCCTTCTCGTGGGGATCTTCACACAGCAGGGGGGGGGGGACTTCCTGTCTCCTTCATATCACTGAAGTCTGAGGCTGTGCTCGCGGCAGCTAGGTGGAGAAGCGCCTTAGGAATGTCACGTCAGCCTCCCACCCATAACTTTCTGGTCAGAATTTCTTTATATCTTGGGTTGTGGAGCATGTAGAGAGGTGGTTGATGGCTAATTAAAGGTAAGAAACTGGCCTTTCATTTAAACTCAAACTTGTTTGGAGACCACAGTTCCCCTTTAAATAAGAATTTCAATGCTCCTGTCAATCCTCCCCCTATAAAAGTTCCCAGGGATAAGGACCTGAACTGCTTGAATCTTCACCTCTGGGATTGCAATAGTTCTAAAGTTATATTTCCTAAAGTTCATCTTGGAGGTCAGTCTTCTAATCAACCTTCCCTAGTGCTGTGGCCTATGGCAAGGTAGCTCTGCAAGACGCACATTTTTCCATTGGCTAAGTCCAGAGAGGAAGTGGGGACTAGAACGATGTAGCTGAACTTTAGATAAGTACCAGTAACCCACCAATTGTTTCTAGAATATCTCCCCCTAACAGATACTGTGCAGTATCTTTATTTTACAACTGCATTAGTATTTACCATGCCTTAAAATATCAACTGTCGGGCGACGTGCGTAACTGCCTCCCCACCCCGTGAGATTGGAGTCCGGGCTCCTGACCCCGATCAGCATGCGCAAGCGCAACAAAACCGCACATGAAACCGCATGCGATTGGTTAGGGGCGCGTGTGGACGTTGCCCTGAGAGTGAGGCACCTTATGGCCAGATTCCCTGTCCTCAATCACTGACATGGCAGACATCCATTTGTATATACAGCAGATCACAGGCAGACCAACCCCTAAATAAGGCTTTTGGTTGGGGTGCATGTCCTTTTTCTAATCCTTTGAATATTCCTCTGGCACCTATTAGTATGCCTGACCAAAAGAAATGATTAAATGACTGATCTCTATGGAAAGACTGACCTCTGGGACTGGTCCTTCCAACCACAGACTGACTTACATTGTCACCTGAAACCCTGATCTGGGGGCATCACTACTAGTCTTGATGTAAGCTTACATGCACGTTCACTTTATCTGCACCGCAGAAGTGACAATGAAATTGGAGGAGTTTTCTCTCACCATAGTGCACTATAATTTACAGTTACTGTATACACAGGTATTTAAAGGGTAAACTGAATTCCAATATAAACTATTTACAGTGAATGTGTTATTATCCAGATCCTTGCTTTACTTTGGCTCTATGTGTAATATATAGCAGCTTGGAAACATAAAGTAGCACAGCAGCCAGTAATAATCTACGGGATGTATCAGTTCAGCAGTTATATTTACCATTTTCTTTCATTAACATAAAAGGGCTGTGTCAGTTACGTAGGTGGCAGAAACGCAATTGGCATCTTACCAGATGTGAAAAGTAAAACACGTGTATGCAATAGAAAAAAATGTCTAATATTTATGCTTGTTCATGAACCTTCCTTTTACTGATCCAGAGCCATCTTTACACTGTTTTCCAAGAGCCAAAAACCTCCAACGTACCAGCCTTACAGCGCTATGAGGCTTATTTAATAAGAAGTGCAAACCTTTGCTTTTTTAGTAGTCTGCAGAAACCAATCAGATATTAGCTTTTGCTGGTCTTCATTAGTTAGTTATCATCTGATTGGTTTTTGCAGAACATTACAGAAGCCCTTATTCTTACAGTTTTACACGGCCCTACAGCCTGGGTTTATCAGGAGAGAGGAACAGCAAAACCCAATTCTCAGCAATGCATGTAAAACTTAATATCAAGGAACAAAAATATTTGTATTGGCTTCACAGCCACTACAGTTATGCAAATGGGTTTATTTTTCCAAGCTGCCCAAAATTAGATTCAACCCAGGGTAGGTGTATCTAAAACCATTGTAGAGGCAGTGGCGTAAATAGAAATCACTGCAGGGGGTAATTGGAATCATTGGACCCCCAGCAAGAATATGATTGAGGCCCCTAATCTATGTTCACCCAAAGGGGTTTCTGGAAGGAGGCTTGGGACATTTTTAAAAAGGTTTGTTACATTTTCACCTCCGTTTTGCCGTCTTTTTTGCCAAATTGGAACTTTTCCCAGTTTTTTAGACTATTTTCCAGCATTTACTTTAATATGATTGGAGATTTGCTTTTTTTAAGGTTTCTTTTTCCACTTTTTAAAATTGCGTTTTTTTTATTAAGGTTCCGATTTTCTTTATTACTAATAAAGTCAAATGTGAGAGCCTAAGGGAAATATTATAAAGGGGCATTATTTTTTGTTTTTGCCAACAGACTTCACAACAATTTTTAAACTTTCAACTTTTCTCTAAGTTATTAAAAAGGCGAATTTTCATCAAAAAAAATGATGTAGCAAAAAGTAAGCGTAATAATGGCAAAATGGAGGTGGCAAAAAGTTAAGTTCAGCACATAGGATGGTAAATAGGTAACACTCCTTGGTGCATTTCAGTAGTTGTGAAATTGGTTGATAAACACTGAACACCTATCTTTGTTATTAAAAATAGCCTAATTACACACGTGCAGGGTTAATAAAAGGGTCAATAAAAGTCTTATCGTTTAAATGGTGCAAATTTTGGCCCAAACAATCAGATATTATTTAACATGTTGAAAGTTCATCTGATTGGTTGGGGCAAAAATTACCACATTTTAAATGATAAGCAGGGAGATGTAATAAAAGTTATTGTTAAAATGGTGCTAATTTTGCCCTAACTAAACAGAATTATTAACATCTTGAAAAACAATGGATTGGGTGGGCACAACTTAGCACCATTTTTAAGGATAAGAACTGTTTTTTTCAACAAAAAATATGATAATAGTGTAGTTTTAAAACTCACCAGGGTAATTTCTCTATTTTATTAATAGGACATTTTTTAGTATTGCTTATTTCAGCAAACTACAGCTAATTATCCAACCAGTTCCATTAATATGGGGAACATACCATCGTGCTGTGAGAGAAATAGTCATGTTAATGGAACATTCCAGTCAGTAATGATGTTTGCGGAAAATTTGGTAAAACTGCAAAAAATGCAGAAAAGGGAGAAAAGGAGCAAAGGGTGAAAATTCCCCTATTAAAATGCTGGCTTAAATAAAAAAAAAAATACAAAAAGCTAAAAGGAGCACCCTCTGGTTGTTAATGGGCGAACATTAGAGAAGAAGTTCTCTTTTTAGACCACACTTAAACACAATAAATAAGGTGAGGACTGTGCCACACATCGCAAATCGATACTTTGATGCAAAAATGAGCAAAAAAATAAGGGAAATATCAATCTTTGTCATTGCGATGTCTGCGATAAATAATCTATAAAAGCGATCGTTTTAAATTTGCCCCTATATCGACATTGGAAAATAAGAAGATGGAGTCCCCATCGCTCTGGGGCCCCTGTGGTTGCTCCCATGGTAGTTACGCCCCTGTGTAATAGCTGCAAATGAAATTATATGAGCTGGTAGTCTGTCTGTAGGTAAAAAAAGATGTGTAAGACAATATTATTAAACTATGTTAGCAAAGGAAAATTATACAAAGGTCTGATCCATTCTTGAGCAACTTTAACACAAAATTGGCTTAAAAAATTGGTCTTACCAAAAATTCTGGGTATTACTTTGCCCGACAATGAAATGGAACCGTTTCTAAACGGAGAACGATATCCTTTAAACTATGCCGTTATAAATGTTACTACAAATATTGTTAGATTGTGTACAGTCGTAATGGCCCAGCTGTAAAGTAAAGGGCCATCATAGTGAAAAAAACACATTTGTGCCCATGCCAAAGTTAAATTCAGACTCGGTGAGTGCCTTCTCTACCTCTGTCAGTGACTCTGGTTTTCCATGGTGTCAGTCTCTCTGCACGCACTCTCTTCCCTCCCTCTGTAACCTCCTCTGTCTAACTCCAGCTAAACACAAACTTATTCATGTGCAGAGTAGGAGTTAAAAGTAACATCTGAAAAACATGCCCACGCACAGTGGCCAAATAAAGAAGCTGTCCTGGAGAACGGGAAGAGAGAAGAAGAGAAGGAGAACAGTATAGTTACTAATGGAATACGATCTCTCTCTGTGGACCCATCATTAATCAGTGAAAGCTATGAAGAAGGGTGTCACAGTGCGCCTACTCTGCAGTCAGCCAGTCAAAGCTACATCTCCCCCTGCTAATGTTCTGTTTGTAACAGAGCAGGAGGAGGGAGGGACTTGAAGCAGGGAAGAGGATCACGTCACAGATTTGATTGACAGTACACGTAGGGGTTCAGGAATGCAATCACATATTCGTCTAACTTGGTATCTCAGTACAGAAAGGGAATCTGAAAAAAGTTGAAGACATCTGGGGTGCATACTCAATTTTCAGTAAGAGAAGGTAAGCATCACTTTAACTTATATGCTTATTGTGACATAAAAGTAGACAACATTTGGGGACACTTCACCTGATGAAGGACTTATGCACCCGAAACGTTGTCAACATATATAAGCATTAAAGGCCAACTCCAAAGTGACTTACGAAACTGACAGGATGCTTTTTTGAGTATTTTTGCAATTTATTACTTTTTTAACTAGTTTTGAGGATATTACATTTCCTGCTCTGAAACCTGTGACACTCCCTCCCGTGTGTGAAAGCATAAAAAAAAGAAAAAATGTACACACCTTACACACTCCCTGCTGTGGGCGTGCTCTATTAGATATATATGATGATGGAAGCTCACACAAAACATAAATGCCTGTTAAAGAATTATATTATGACCTCAATCAAATTATGACCTTAACTTCAACTATCAAGTGGAAGGGGTGTATAGGGGTGAACTGAATCATTTTCTCTATCAAGAAATCCTAGTGTGCTAAAACAATGGTCTAACATGTAAGAAGAAATACACTAAGAGGGGTACACACGATGAAATTTCGGTCCGATCGACCGATAGTTCAGTGTATCGGTCGATCGGACCGAAATTATCGCATCCGAAAGTGCCCATGTCGATCGACCGTTCGTCCGAATCGGAGGAAAGGACGATCGGACAGGGTGGAAAACCTTGTCCAATTGTGCGGTCCTCTATGGACCGCACGATCGTCGTGGTGGACTATCGGACGCGGCTGCTTTTTGCGCGACCGACAGTCCTTCCTCCTGGCCGACGTTCGAAGTACGGTCGGTCAGGAGGAAAAATCGATAGGTGTGCACCCAGCTTTACAGGGAGATTCAATAAAAGTTTTTATCGCTAAAATGGTTGCTAATTTTGCCCCAACCAATCAGATCTTATTTAACATTTGAAGCTAACATCTGATTGGTTGGGGCAAAATTAGCACCATTTAAAACTTTAAGAACTTTTATGAATAACCGTTAGTGCTTCATGCCTTAACAACAGTTGCTTCCCCTTACCTTTGTGTTAAATCCATCTGCATTCTGAGTAATTTGTAGAGCTGTGGATTATCTTAGCGATGCTGTCTGGCTGCAGGATCGCTCGCAGATTCCCAAAGTAAAAGGTGGTAAGGCAGTAAAAATCTGTTAAGGCAACAATAAATATTCATTAAAAAAAAAGGATAGCATAAAAGGAAACAGAGAGTGCTAAACAGTGTTTGTTTTAATAATGCTAATGAAATGTTTAGGGCTTATCAGCAGCTGTTTTTATGCAGGTCCCTGTTATATGGAAACAGTGCAGGCGTTTTGTGCCTTTTAGAATCATACTGGATGAACGTGTAATAGAGGGGATTTAGACTTTTTTATAATGCCACATTTATAGGTGACACACACCTGATAGGATAATGGCAGGCCACAGGCAGTATTTTGTGTCGGAAGTCAACTAAATTTACAAATAAGTAAGTGATCATAAATATAGATTGCTTGTAATTGATGCATTGCTCAGATTGTGATTATAACAGGGCCCTAGAATAATTACCCCCTTTAAAATAGATGGATATTAATAATCAGGAGATCAATGGGCATATAAAAGTGGCAAGGCCACGGCTAAGGTGACTTCCTATATCGCTATATGTTAAAGTAGAGGGGCATCCAGGTCATGGTATAAGTGTAATAATTCATTATCAGGGATGGTATAATCTGTAACATTCATTCATCCAGGTCATGGTATATCTGTAAACATTCATTCATCCAGTCATGGTATATCGTATATTCTATCATCCAGGTCATGGTATATCTGTAATATATTCATCCAGGTCATGGTATACTGTAACTTCATTCATCCAGGTCAGGTATATCTGTATATTCATTCATCCGGTCATGGGATATCTGTAATTTCATTCATCCAGGGCATGGTATATCTGTAATATTCATTCATCCTATTATATCAGTCATCAGGTATGGATATCTGGACTATTCATTCATCCAGGTCATGGATATCTGTACTATTCATTCATCCAGGTCATGGTATATCTGTAATATTCATCACCAGGTCATGGTATATCTGTAATATTCATTCATCCAGGTCATGGATATCTGTAATATTCATTCATCCAGGTCATGGTATATCTGTACTATCATTCATCCAGGTCATGGTATATCTGTAATATTCATTCATCCAGGTCATGGTATATCTGTAATATTCATTCACCAGACCATGGTATATCTGTAATATTCATTCATCCAGACCATGGTATTATCTGTAATATTCATTCATCCAGACCATGGTATATCTGTAGTATTCATTTACCAGATTATTATATCTGTAAATTCATTCATCCAGGTAACATATATCTGTAATTTATTCATCCAGGTCATGTTAATGGTTATCTGAAATATTCATTCATCCAGGTCATAGTATATTTGAAATATTTATTCATCCAGGTCATGGTACAGTATATCTGTAATATCATTCATCCTGTTCACGATATATCTGTAATATTCCTTATCCAAGTCATGGTATATCTGTAATATCATTCATCCGGGTCATGGTATATCTGTAATATTCATTCATCCAGGTAACAATATATCTGTAATATTCTTCATCCAGGTCATGTTCATGGTATATCTGAAATATTCATTATCCAGGTCATAGTAATCTGAAATATTTATTCATCCAGGTCATGGTACAGTATATCTGTAATATTCATTCTCTGTTCTGAATATCTGTAATATCATCATCCAAGTCATGGTATATCTGTAATATTCATTCATCCAGGTCATGGTATATCTGTAATATTCATTCATCAAGGACATGGTATATCTGTAATATTCATTCATCCTGGTCATGATCTGTAATATTCATTCATCTGGTCATGGTATATCTGTAACATTCATTCATGAGGTTATGGTATATTGTTTAATTCATTCATCGTTGATGGTATATCTGGAATATTCATTCATCCAGGTCATGGTATATCTGTAATATTTATTCATCTAGGTCATGGTATATCTGTAATATACATTCATAAAGGTCATGTATACTGTAATATTCATCATCCAGTTCATAGTACCTCTGAAATATTCATTCATCCAGGTCATGGTACAGTATATCTGTAATATTCATTCATCCTGTTACAATATATAGAGGGGATAAAGAATTTTTCATAATGCCACATTTATAGGTGACACACACGATAGGATAATGGCAGGCCACAGGCAGTTTATTTGTGTTCGGAAGTCATACTAAATTACAAATTAGTGAGATGATCATAAATATAGATTGCTTGTAATGTATGCATTGCTCAGATGTGATTATAAACAGGGCCCTATGAATAATTCACCCCCTTTATAAAATAATGGATATTAATAATCGGGAGATCAATAGGCAGATCCAGGTCATGGGTATATCTGTAATTTCATTATCCAGTCATGGTATATATGTTATATTCATTCATCCTGTTCATGGTATATCTGAATATTTCATTATCAGGTCAGATATATCGGTAATATTCATTCATCCAAGGCATGGTATATCTGTAATATTCATTCATCCAGGTCATGGTATATCTGTAATATTTATCATCCAGTCATGGTATATCTGTAATATTATTCATCCAGGTCATGGTATATCTGTAATATTCATTCATCCTGGTCATGGTATATCTGTAATTTCATTCACCCAGGTCATGGTATATCTGTATATTCATTCATCCTGTTCATGGTATATCGTAATATTCATTTATCCAGGTCATGGATATCTGTAATATTTATCATCCAAGTCATGGTATATCTGTTATATTAATTCATCCTGTTGATGGTAATCTGTAATATTATTCATCCAGGTCATGGGTATATCTGTAATATTCATTCATCCAGGTCATGGTATATCTGTAATATTCATTCATCCCGACATGATATATCTGTAATATCATTCATAAAGGTCATGGTATATCTGTAATATCATTATCCAGTTCATAGTATCTCTGAAATATTCATTCATCCAGATCTGGTACAGTATATCTGTAAATTCATTCATCCTTTCACGATATATCTGTAATATTCATTCATCCAAGTCAGGTTATCTGTATATTCATTCATCTGTTGATGGTATATCTGTAATATTCATTCATCCAGGCATGATATCTGTAATATTATCATCCAGGTCATGGTATATCTGTAATATTCATCATAAAGGTCATGGTATATCTGTAATATTCATTCATCCAGTTCATAGTATATCTGAAATATTCATTCATTTAGGTAATGGTACAGTATATCTGTAATATTCATTCATCCTGTTCACGATATACCTGTAATATCATTCATCGAAGTCATGGTATATCTGTAATATTCATTCATCCTGTCACGATATATCTGTAATATTCATTCATCCAGGTCATGGGTATATCTGTAATATTCATTCCATCCAGGTCATGGTATATCTGTAATATCATTCATCCAAGTCATGGTATATCTGTAATATTCATTCATCCAGGCATGATCTATCTGTAATATTCATCATCCAGGTCATGGATATCTGTATATCATTCATCTGTTCATGGTATATCTGTAATATTCATTCATCGAGGTTGGTGGCCCAAAGCGGAGCTGGTGTCGCCAGATGGAAGAAAGAAGATGGCCCAAGGGCTCTTTTTAGAGCTGGCGGGGGTCCCAGTTCGAGCTGTGGGACCCCCAACAAAGGCACTTATCAGTGCCGCATGGGCCCTTAAAAGGAATGAGGAGGGCGTTCCCGGTACAGGCTGCAAAACCCCAAAGCGCCCATATCAGGGCCAAAAGGGACTTATTAGTGCCACAAAGGCCCTGATAGGGCTGGGGAGGGGGGTCCCGGTCGAGCTGCGGGACCCCTTAAGGCCCAAAGGTCCTTTCAGGGCTGCAAGGGCAGTTGTAAGTGCCACAAGGGCCCTGATAGGGCCGGGGAAGAGGGGTCCTGTCAGAGCCCGCTGGAGGGTCCCTCCACCTTTCCCAGCGGTCCCTCCCGCGAGAGTACGGAGCAGGGGTCTGAGAGGGGCGCTGGGAAGGGGTCACGTGGCAGGTGGTCGCGAGGGTGGGTGTGCCCCCCGCACTCGGTGAAACGGCCATGAGTACGCCGCATCAGGTACTGATGCTTTATAAATAGAAGCGGGTGGTAACAGATATGATGTTAACGAAGCATAACTTTTCGCGGCCGGGTTCGCCCTTCATAAAACACTTTAATAGAGATTTTGGCAAAAATGTGAGTACATATAAAAACATATAAAAAAGAGAGGGGGGCATCCTTGGCGGATTCCATTTAGATAAGGGCACTATCTGAATGAAACCATTTATCTTGATCGAGCTGAATAATCTCTTATAGAGCCATCACTATGTATATGAAAGTGGGTCCAATTCCTAGGTGTTCTAGGTCTTTTGAAGGAATTGCCGTTTTCCCTATCAAATGCCTTCTCAGTATCCTTAGCTAGGAGGCACATGCAGGAGTGCTCTGTCCATGAGGCAAGTTAAAACATCGCTCAGGACACTGGCACCCCTGCAATAGAGGTTTATGTATGGCCACACCCTCACCATAGAAAGCAATAGCAAGGGGGCAGCACCAGAACCATTTTGTTTCAGATGCCTACCCCTTGAAGTGTACCGGGGTAAATGGGGATGTGTTGTTGTTTGGTGTAGTTTATTAAGAGATGTGTTTAGTATTGTCCATGCCCTCTCTTCCTGGTATGAACCCAACTGGATAGTTGGATATGGCTCCAGGTTCGCATAATGTCTGGTATGTGTAACACTAGTATTTTAGCTTATATTTGTAAATCTAAGGACTGATATTGGGCTGTAGCTATTTCACAGTGGGTTTCAGGATCACTATGTGCTTCCATTGATTGTGATGTGAATGGATGTTCTGGGGATATACTCTTGCACGGGTTTTAATATAGAGGACATTCGTTGTGCAAAACTAATAGAACATAACTGAAAAGCCACCTGGCTCAGGCTTTTCCTGTTTTTAATTTTTGAAATTGTTGAAGAGAGTTCAGCAGTTGTAAAAGGGGAATTCAGATGTGCGGACGTATGTGTGGTATTTTGGGGAGAATATCTATGAAGGTAGGAGTCAATATCACCTGTAGAAGGGGTATGAGTGGGTTGAGAGAGGTTCTGAACTGAATAGAATAGGTGTAGAATGCCTGAAATGCTGCAGTATATCCTCCAAACCTGGTCACCACTATTTTATCTTGTAATTTGAGTTTAGGAAGTATTACATTTTTAAATTTTAGAGGGTGGCCCAAAGGTCTGCCACATTTATTGCTAATTTCTTAAATAGAGCGGTGGGTGTGGTCTTTTATATGGGTCGATGTATCATCTAGAATTTGTAATAGTTTTGGAACGCTAAAAGGAGAGATGTTTATGCTCTGTAGATCTATGGATTTATGTTTTGGACTCCAGGGTCTGGATTTCTGGTACGAGTTTCAGTTTCTGGTTTGATTTTTTAGGCTTGAGCCATGAATTATGAATAATCTCCTCACCACATTAAAGGACAAACAAAAGGTTTCCCCACACACCCCCTTCCATTATAGTACTCAAGTATACAAATGTACAGCTTGCCCATGCAGTGTGGTATGATAAACCCTTTTCCTTGAGATTGATGGGAGTGAAAACATTTCCTCAGAAGTCCTAGATTACCCAGAGCTTTATAACAACCATCTAAGATAAGCCCAAGTAATAATGTGCAATGTATCTTTATTTATTTTTTCACATCATTTATAGTCCAAATCGAAATCTGTTCCCCTCTGATTCTACAAAGCTCGAGCACAGAATCATCAGTCAAAGATAAAACACATTCGAAAAATCCATCTTGGTTTAAACAATGGAAATGTGGTTTCATACTGAACTTGTGCTTCAAAGAGTAGGTACTGAACACGCATCATACCAGAACAAAAGGTTTCACTCAAGATGGAAACCAAGGGCTCCCAGTTAGTGTGTGTAGATCACGGACTATGATAAACCACAGACATAAACATAGGAGGGAGTTCTAAAGGACTATTACATGTAATCAAAACCCAAAATGACTCACTTACCACATTGTACAAACCAATGCACCGCGTTCAAATAGAACTTGTCCAGAAAATCCATTAACAACAGCAAACCAAAGCTGAAACACAAGACAGAGACACAATATACATTTTGATATTTGCCTAAATGTTTCCATATATTGAAAGGAGATGGATGGAATGTAGACCACCAGCTGGGTCCAGCTGTGGAATGATTGTCCTTAGACATAATTATCAGAATTGTTTTCAAGGCGTTTTATGCACACCGGCTGTTATGACAGATTTAATGAAATGAAGGAACTCACTGGAGAAAAACTATTTTACTAAAGTGGTGTATATACCATATGCTTTTAGAAGCTACATCACATTAACTCATTGTTAGCAGATGTAAACAATAGAAAAGTGATATGATTAAATGCACAAAAACAGTTTGCACCCTTTCCCGAGAAAGCCATAAAAAAATATTGCAATGTCTTAAAAATATTTGTAGCATGGCTAGATCAAACAAGACAAAAAATTACCATGCGGTAAATCTGTTGTTAGGGTAATCGAGGTACTTAGGTATTAGCTATAGCATATTATGCGCGAAGATATCTATCATCTGTGCGGACATTAAAATCAAATTGTGGTCACTACATAACATAATACATTAACCTATCTCCACCCAGATTTTTGTGTGTGCTTTATTTAATCTGAGTTAACTTGTTAGGGACCTTTGGAAAAATAGTAAAATAAATATATCATGCTCCCAACCATTTTATGTCATTAGCTTAAGATATTAAGGGAAATAATCTTGGGTTTTCTATTTGCAGTTTTCAGTAAATGTATATAGAGATGTTAGCATGTTTGACCCACCCAACAAGCAATCAATAGAAATTAATGTTAGGAACATTCCAAGGAAGTGAAGCATCTGGGAAGAAGCATAACATGACACGACAGCTACCACTGACCATAGCAAAGGTATGAATTATAACTGTTTCAAAAAGACAATATTAGACACCTAGGTGTTGATATAGATTAAAGGAGAACTAAGCTTAATTTTTTCAAACCTAATGTGAAAGTTTTTCTCCCAGAACACCTATACATTGTAAGATTTTTTCTCTGGTACGTTGCATTTAGCACATGTGAGAAATAGATTCTGTAAATAAGAAGGTTTCCATGTTGTTGCCAGTACAACCCACAGCCCAAGTCATCAAAATGCCAAAACCCCTGACCCCAGTATTCACTGTCTCTATGCACACAGTGTTTCTATACAGATGTCTACATATGGAATCCCTGATAAGACTTGAAAGCTGCTTGTTACCCTGCAGTTTATTTACCAGTCAGTGTGAGTTGCTGGAAAATAAACTGAGGGTAACAAAGCAGCTTATCATGGACTTTCATATTCCAAATTATTAAATTATTTGTTTCCTACAAAAGATAAAGCTTCCAAATGTACATGGATTCTCTGCTTATTGAGTGTTGGCACACCGGATAAGGCAACCAGGTTTAAAAAAAAATACAGTTCTGCCCCAGACATAGCTTTTTTGTTTCTATTAAATTCCATGCAGTTTGAATCCCCAATCTACCATTATTTTGTTTCCATGTGTTCCTAGTACAATATTCTACATACCAATGATTTAAATAGTGACTCTCTTAGCCAGAGGTAAGACTTCTGTTTTAGCAAGACAGAGTAATGTACAAGTTGCAGGTTCCATTCCCCACACTTTTATTTTGCTGAAATGTTAGTATTCTGTTTCTTACTTCCATGCTATCCTGAAATACACTTTAAAGATTGCTTTCTTTTTGTATGAAAATTAAGAAATATATCATGTTAGAACAGGAGTCTGAATGTGTTTGAAAAACAAAAAACTGAAATCCCGTTCTGTGTCAGGGAGAGGAGGATCTCTGTGCTATAATGTGATTGGCTGTCAGCTTCAGGGAGCAAGGCTGTAACTTCCTTGTTTTGATCTGTTAAGCTCTACAGGCATGTGCCTGTACATAGACACTTAGCTGGGGATACCCAGCTACGGTGGATTGTGGGACTGACCCCTGAACTCACAGGTTATTTTCATAAATCACCCAATGGCCACAGAAAGGGAGAGGTGAGACACAGCTTGTTGTTGTTTGAATGTACTCTGTATTGGGGCAATGTTGGATGGAGACTTTAGTTCCCCTTAATCATTTAATAATATTTTATTTCAGAAAAAAAATCCCAAATAAGTTCTATTTTTAAAGCGCAAGTGCGAAGTGCGTGTCCATATTAAGTCTGTTTAGTGTACCTTGTCAAATGTCCATGTTGATGTGTGGACAAGAGTTTGCAATGGCTATCACAGGAAATGCCTGTTCCTTTGGTGAAAAAACAACTCCGAGTCTCATCACTAATCACTCAGATGTCAATTCCACTAAAAAAACTCCATGGGCCAGAATGTTTTCTATGTTTTCCGGCTGCTCCTCTATTCACTTTCAGTTTATTTTTACAAGTGTATGTCTTATAATTAACTTCACATGGCTTGGTTTAAACTTATCTAATAAAACCATCACAGCTAACTACTGAATCTATTCTGCAGACTTTCCAGTGCTGGGTCAGTTAGGTCTGCAGACGTTGTCCCCATAGGATTCCTAATAAATGGAAAAAAACAAGCCACTGTCTTTCTAAAGTCTTTTGCCCTAATGGAAAAGAAAAATCAATTTTGATTCACCTTGGGGTTTCAGCTCAACGGAAAAAAATGTTCAAAACATCTCAACAATTGTTGGCAGTTAAAGAAAACAGCATGACGGGTAATTAGAGAGGCAAAAGCACATAAGAGCTACAGTGCCTGTATGCTCCTTAGCAGCTGCGTTCGCTGTCCTGCTCAGCATAATCAGACGGACAGAGCAGTTTAATGATGTTCCTTGGACTTCACAAAGCAAATATCTGTGGTTGCCAGCTCACAGAGGAGACAGGCAGATAAATTTAGCTCTGGATATGGTTTAAACAAAGGTGGCATCAGTTGAGGGGCCCCTTAAAAAATATGTATCTGTAAAAGTAAATAGAATTCTTTATTATTACTCTTTACAATACTCTGTTACCTTATTTTAAATTGTCTCTCTTGGTTTACCAGACTGTTAACGCACCAGGGATGATTAATCTGCAACAACCATTAGATGGCATGTAACTGCATGGGCAAACGTTTCACTCCTTATTGCATCACCCTCCCTGTTCAGTGAATATGTGGCTTGTATTCTGATTGGGTGCGTTCACAGGGTTTTAACGCCATTGGAGAGTTCCTTGTTTGCATAGCCAATGAAATTTTTACATTGTAATAATACCTGTTAATCCTCTAATAAACAAACCAACATTCAATGCTGTTCATTAGCACAAAGGACAGGTAAGTGTTCCCTTCTGTAAACATTCAATATGGCCAACTTTTCTTTATCAAACATAGGTAACTGCAATATTGTTCAATGACATGTAAGACCTGTTTTTAGCAGATGGCACCACCTGCACCTAAAACACAGACATCATAAACAGGTTAACAGTGACAATATTTGTTGCAGCAATAAACCAAGCAGATCAAGCTGTGCCTAGGGTTGATATATACAGAATGTCTCTATAAGAATAAATGACTAGGATTTACCAACTAGGCTAATGAAAAACTAATTTCCTAAATAGATAATGAACAATTAACCCCTAATTGCATTTTTCAATACTGATTTATTTTACATTACATTACTACATTAGGTCCATAGATCCAACAGACATTGCTGTTGATAAAAGCTCAACATGTCCAAGGGGGAGCCATTAAAGGGATAAGAGTATAAAAGAACAGAAAGTGGTTACTGATACAGAACATTCCACACATAAAAGATAATAAGTTTATGTCATTTGGAATAAAACTGCTGGACCCCCAGATGCAGGTAAACATGTTTGTACATTTATTTCAGGAAGCAAATTTTCCATGTTAAAAGATGCTCTTCAGAGGTCAGTGGGATTTATATTATCAGGTAAAGGTACTGAACAGAAGTGGACTTTAAAGATGATTTTAGCCATTTACATCTAAATTTATACCCTGGGAAATAAATGTATATAAAAAAAAGTCTGCACCCATGTGGCTTAATTCTGAGTAAAGAGGGAAATGGAATAGAAGAAAAAGGCATTTAAAGCCCTTAAGTCAAATGAAAAGGAAAGAGCCATTAGGGATTATAAAACTGTAACAAGGATTGTAGAAAGCCATTACCGTAAAACAGCTAAAATAAATAATGAATTTAGGATAGCTGAACAAAGCATCACTAACCCTAAACAATTTTTTAAGTATATTAATAGTAAGAAGATGAAGACTGAAAATGTGGCACCATAATTAATGGGATAAGTTAGTTAGGGCTAGGCCACACTGCTGCGTTTTTGTAAGTTTGCGCATGTGTTTGCGTTTTTTCAGATCATTGAAAATGCGGCAATGCACCGAAAACACGTGTTTTTTGGGCATTGCGATTGCGTCGCATGCGTTTTCTATACCTAATGAAGAAAATGCATGCGCAAACGCAACAAAACCGCACATGAAATCGCATGCAATTCCGTGTGCGATTGTGTTTGCGGCGCAGTGTGGCCCTGCCCTTATGGAGGATGGTGATAAGCAAATGTCTTGAACAATTTGTTTGCACTGTATACCACAAAGAAGATCCAAATACAGATAGCATGAGTATAGTAGCATAATAGTGTAAAAGATGCAGGGTGACTTGGGTAACATGGGGATATGGTGCAGAAATAACTAAATAAGGTTAAAGGAATAAACCCCTTGGACAGGATAAAATACATCCTCAGGTCCTTAGAGAGCTAAGTCAGTTTTATCTAGGCCAGTGTTCTATTTTTGTAGATTCCCTCATGTCTGAAAGCGTGCCTCTGTATTGGAAAAAACAGATGTAATTCCAATATTCAAAAAGGGTAGTCGTTCACAAGCCTAGTAATTATAGGCTGTAAAATGTTGTATTCAATTAGATCAAAGGACTGAAATGTAGTTCTGAAGATTTCGCTAGTCATCGACTGGCTTTCTCAATTCAGAATGACTTGTACAAGAATCTGTGGCATTATGTACCCTGGAAAATCCCAATTAGCATATCACAGACGTGTTAGGTGGGATTAGATGTGCTAAGAGGTGTTATAGGAACGCCCAGAGAATGTGTAAAACAGCATTGTACATGGCAGACAGTGTGGTGTCGAACCCCCCCACCTCTATTTAGGCTTGGTTTCTTTTTTCACATAAATGGCCTCCTTAAACACTCTCTTGAACATCAGTTCCTTCGCCAGTATTACGCGAGGAACGTGACTGGTTCAAAGAGGTCTGTTAGGAGGCCATTATGTGAAAATAAAGAAACCAAGCCTAAGGGGGGGTTCGACACCAACTTCTGCCATGTACAATGCGTTTAACACCTTACTCTGGGCGTTCCTATAACACCTCTTAGCCACTATCCTATCACACCCTAACACCTGGCTGTGATATGCTAATTGGGATTTTCCAGGTACATAAGTGCCACAGATCTTGTACAGTCATTCTGAATTGAGAAAGCCAGTCGGATGACTAGCGAAACGTCTTCAAGAACTACATTTCAAGTCCAGTGATCTAATTGAATACAACAGATATACCATGACTGGATGGATGAGAACCTTCACAAGCATATAGGCCTGTAAGTTTAACTTCAGTGGTGGGGAAGATACTGGAAAGTTTGATAAAGGAACATATTTTAGAGTATGGTTCAAGGTTGACTAATAAGAAATAATCAACATGGATTTAGGAGGAATAGATCTGTCAAACTAACTTGCTTGGCTTTTATAAGGAAGTGAGTAGGAATTTAAACTCTGGCATAGCAGTAGATGAGATGTAGTTTTGCTAAGGCTTTTGATACAGTCCCCCCATAGGCAACTTTTGTATAAGCCAAGGTTGTTGGGCTGGGGTGGTACATTTTTACATGGATAGAAAGTTGGTTGTTGGATTGGATGCAAAGAGTGTTGTTATTGGGGCTTGATCAATATGGACTAAAGTTTTAAGGGGTGCCACAGCAGGTAGCAAGCAGTGCCAGGCAACAACACAAGAATTGTTCTGTTAAACAGAGGTATGGATTCAAGGGTGAAAAATATTATTCTTCCTCTTACAAAGCATTAGTAAGGCCTCATTTTTAATATTCAGTAAAATTTTGGAATCCTGTGTACAAAAAGTACATCTTGGAATTGAAAAAGGGTTCAGAGAAGGACAAACTAAATTAATAAGGGAATGGGGGAGCTTGAATATGAAGACAGATTGGATAAGTTACAATTAAAGGGTATGCTAGCAAAAAAGTATGTTTCTAAATGATTTACTGAAGAACAGGAGGTAAATGCACATATCTCTTACCTCCCGTT
This sequence comes from Hymenochirus boettgeri, assembly GCA_019447015.1. Lineage (NCBI taxonomy): Eukaryota > Metazoa > Chordata > Amphibia > Anura > Pipidae > Hymenochirus > Hymenochirus boettgeri. The sequence continues at coordinate 304,733,978 of CM033470.1, read as the reverse complement.
CTTCAGTAAATCTTCCAGGAGAGGAGGAGACACTTACACCGCGGACCCCGCCCTATCGCCGAAATCCCTTACGCGTCCTCGCTCCTTCGCACTGTGTGTGCATGCGCGCACAGTGCAAAGACTGGAGATGCGCTGGAGGCATCGGGGATTTCGGTGCTGGAGCAGGTCCGCGGGTAAGTGTCTCCTCCTCTCCTGGAAGCTTTACTGAAGAAACGGAGGTAAGAGATAGTGAATTACATCCTGTTCTCAGTAAATCATTTAGAAACAAACTACCTTTTTGCTGGACATACCCTTAAGTATACTAGAGAAAGGCGCTTGTGTAGGGATATGATACTGTGTATTGTGTAAGTACATAACGGGAAATACAATAAACGTTTCCTGTGACGAACGGTAAAGCTAGGAACTGCCTTCCAGTGAACGTGTGATGGCAGGTCATTGGATAGTTTCAAAAGAAAGCTGGATGAGTTTCTGCAAACAAGGAATGGTGCAAGTTACTTGTATTGATATATAAAGTAGAGTTGGATATTTCCGATTGCCACTTGAGTCAGGAAGGAATTTTTTCCTCCTCATAAATTTGGTGGGTTTTTTTTGCCCTCCTCTGGATGAACCGTTAGGCAGTAAATGAGGATTGCTAGATGGGTTGGACTGGATGGACGTATGTCTTTATTTAACTGAACCTACAATTCCATTTGATAATGTGAACTCTGGGGGAGGGAGGTGGAGTGTGTGATCTTCTTTCACACTTTATTTTATGTTACTTTTTTAATTATTTGTTTTATATGCCAAAACAATATAGATATTTGTTGTACAATGTACATCATCAAAGTATTGATATATTGTTATTTGCACATACTATGGTACATTTTATTATCTATTCGGTTAGGAGAGATAATCAACAGTAATTTGTATTTTACAACAATCTTGCTAATGTAGCCATTGTAACATTTGACAAAACAAATAAAAACAAACTAATAAATCTATATGAATCAACTAAATACTATCTTGACTCAATTATTGTGTTAGGTATATATTTTGATCATATATATCTTTTATTGGGGTGAGAGTCAGAGAAGGAAGAAAGATATTAGATGTTATATGTTTGCTTAATAGGGTATTTTATTTGTCGATTTGTGTTATATCAGATGCTTCGAACCCTAGACTTGCCGAAATTTACCAGGGCACCTCCTGTGGGTATACATTATCCTTGATACGGGAGTACAGTATTGATATTAACCAACAGGGGATATCAGTATCAGTTACCTCCTGCCAAAAGTGGGAATTCTTGGGCAGTCCCATATCAGGTGCCAAAAGTTTGCTCCTGTGTCTCCCAATTTGGGGCAGAAATCTGCCTAGTGTTGTCTATTCCATGTATTTGAACAAGGTGCATGAATCCCTGATGAAGTATGTATAGTTGAATAAGTCTATTATTGGCAGCAGGTGATACAAGATTATCTGCCCCTGCCATGTCATTCCAGTCATTAATCTCTAGTGTCAGGATATATTGTTTCACTTTTGATAGTGTGTTCAATGTATGTTGTGTGATACAAATAAAAAGGCAGAGTATATTTTGGAAATTCCTTTGGAAACACTTATTGGAAGTACTCAATAAGTGGGTGGTTAGTATATGTATGGACAGAGTACCAAAGTGTGTTTTACAGCAGTGGTGAGGTTGAAAGTATCTAAATAAGTAATGCCTAGGTAGGTTATATTCAGATTGTAGCTGTTCGAATGAAGAATTTGATCATTTTGAAAAATCTGGCCCATTTTATAATCCCCACGCTTTCACTCTGAAGCCCTGTAAAATGCGAATAGTTTAGAATAATCTCTATTATTCCAAAGTGGGGTGAAGAAGAAGGGACCCCTAATTCCATAGCAGAGATATTTCCTTCCATATCCTCCAGAATTGTGTGTGTAAGGCAGTTCCTGAACCTATCATATATTCATGTGGCATTTGTATGAAGGACATAAAATCACCATTAAGGTATTAGTTAGCTCTTTTCAGATATGGTTAAGGACAACTAAAGCCTCAGAACAACACTGAACCAGAGGAAGAACTCCTTGATATAAAACTAGTAATCTGTGTCTTACCTCTCATTTGATGAAGGCGCTGGGAAATTTACTACATAAAACATATGGTTTGTGCTTTACTTCACAGCATTTGTAATCACCAGTTTGGTCAACGACCATTAGTTCTGCACATGCTCAGTCTTTAGCTTTGCCAAAACTTGTTACAGTTGGTCACACCCATAATCTCTAGCCAATCCTTTAGAGGACAGATAAAGCAAGGAAGCATGTGACTGAGGTCTGGAGGTGTGGTCTGACACTGCACATACACACAGATACTTCATCCAGTTCTTAACAGGTTCATTTACTTTAATACAATTTACTGGAGTGGTATTTTATAGCTTATGTGTGTGTTTTTAGGGGGGGTTGTTCAGATTCTGAAGTATAAAAATTGGGTTTAGTTCTCCTTTAGTTCAGGATGGCACACTGAACTGTGGATGTAGTGAAACTGAGATGCAAGGGTAGAGAGCGCCTCTGTTCTCCTTTGTCTGTTGTAGGTTGCTTAGCTTGATGCAGGTCTAACTGAGCTCCATAAAAATTCTGTTATACTATTTCACGGTGTTGAAGAATATTAGGTTTATACTGTTTACCAGTGAGTGTTGAGATTTTCAGGGAGATTCAATAAAAGTTCTTACGTTTAAAATGGTGTTAATTTTTAATTTGGTGTTAACATTTGTAAGCTTACATCTGATTAGTTGGGGCAAAAATTAACACAATTTTAAACGATAAGAGGTTTTATGAATAACCCTGATAGTATTTTAGGTATTATTATTATCTTGACCAGGTTTACTCTCCCTTCAAGTTCAGTGATAGAGATTTCCAGGTTGTATTTTGACTTTACCATGGACATCAGAGGTGTTATATTTAAATGATATAATTCAGAAGGGTTTGCAGGGATAGTCATTCCTAGATATTTAAACGAGTTGGTATCAATAGTGTACATGATTGTAGGGGCTGGAAGAGGTATGAGGAACATCTAGCAGGCAGCGTACTGATTTCTGCCAGTTCATTGAGAGGCCCGAGTAATTTCGAATGTGTTACAATTGCATAGCCATTTTAAAGGGGTGCCCTCGCTCTCCAGGTAGAGTATCCGTGGTCTGCATATAGCCCTATACGCTTGTCAGGAAAGTGTAGTGACTTGGCAAGAATGGGTTAACTATTGGTATTAGTTCTTGCAAATGACCAATAAAAATATCATTCCATCCTGGAAAGTCCTATTGTTTATATTACGATTGGTGAAGCATGGAACCAGATCTTCTTTTCTAGACAATGTGGGCCGAACCGTGTACCTGGAATTCTCTTCAGCTAGGGGTCTGGTGGGTACCTTAAGAGGTCATTTTAAGGACAGTCATACAGCAAAATAATTGTATTTCGGATTGGAATGTGTAAGATAGAAACCAATATTATATTTAGGAATGACAGAAGGCCCTTCAAAATGATACCCAACATGGAGACCTTATTCCCTTGCCAAGGCGAGTTTATAAATCTTGGGAATATGGATTACACACCGGTCATATTTGGTATGGAGGAATTGGTAATTAATACGTGGAGAGGAATATGTGGTCAATATCCCAATACAATGTACATATCTACATTTATATGGAATCTGCCAACTGAGGGGGAATGAATGCTTTTGGCTAGCCCCATACTTGTTCATACTTTGGGGACATGCCAAAACCGTGTGTATGGACCCGATATTTCTTCCCGCCCCCGGGATACAGGACTTCTTCTAGTGAGTAGGGTCTGTGAATATTTTTATTCCTTTATTTATATTAACTGTTGTACCTTGTATGTCATTTTATGGGAACACCATTTTCTTTTATTTTTGTATTATATGCACTGTCCACCTTTTGGAATAATTAAATCTAAATTTAAAAAGTTTTGTCTTTGGCTCTAAAAGAACTCTGTGAGCCTCTGATAAGTTTATATGTGGTTGATTGTTTTGCAGTGTAAATGCTAATTAACTCTGTGACTGCTGTGAAAGACTGATGTTAATTAACCAGTGTAGTTGCTGGAGTGAATGGTGTAGTGTTAACCATTTAGCTGCCAGGACAGGGGTGTGCACTAGTCAGTGAGAATCAAGAGTGTTTTGGGGCGTCTTTAAGGCCATAACTAAATGGTGGCAGCTTGTACCGATTGATTGGTCAGATCCCGTGCCCAGCGAACTGGCGTTAATGACAACGCTCTTCAGCTGACCCAATTGAAACCCTGTAATCAGGGTGTGATCTAATCTGTATCGCTAGGGCCTCAACGGCTATGGCAAAAAGTATGGAGAGAGAGGGCACCCCTGTCTAGTGCCTCTATTCAATCCAAATAGTTTTGAGTTAGTCCCATTTACTGAGATAGTTTCTGTTGGGGAGTTGTATAGGTTTGCATCCTTATTATAAAATTGGGCTCCGAACCAACATTTTTGTAAACATGCCCATAGATAGGGCCATTCGATCTAATAAAATGCCTTGTGGGCGTCTATGCACCCGTTTCCCTATATTATCATGGTCAACCACCAATTGGGTTAAGACTTTATGTAGGTTTATGGGTCGACTTACCTGCATAATTTTGGATTGATCTTCATGTATGATAGTTTGAATTATGGATTGCAGTCTATTTGTCAATAGGTAAGTTAGGATTTTGTAGTCGGTGTTCAATAATGAAATGGGTTGGTATGAGCCACAGTCTGGGGTCTTTACCAGAGATTGAGGAGTTAAATAATCGTGGCTTCATATAGGAAATGGGGTAATTGATGTGCTTCGTAGGAGTGTGTGGTAGGCTTTCCAGAAAGTTGTGGGCCAGAATATTGTTTTACTATATATATTTACTATCAGAAAACAATAATACCTCATAAATAATCAAGCCAACTATATGAATAATGTAATATAATATAACTAGGAAAAAAACAGATAGAGGAAAAACGGCTAATATAAAACTTTCATTGTATTTATTTATCTTATTAAAATCTATATCAAAAAGTATCAAAAGGTAAATTTAGCAGAGTGCAAATATAATTATATAATCAGTGTGCAAATAGTCAAGTACATCAGGCATGCTAGTATAGCAGGCCTATACCCCACCTACACATATAAGTAAATTCATACAGACTCCCATCCTCCCCATATACTTATCAGTCACAAAAAGTCAGTGTCGTCCGTGCACGGCAGTCAGGACATTGAGTAGAGTAACAAGGTAAGGATTAGATGGACAATGCCATAATTTTCGAGAGAGATTTGAGGGAGACCATAGGTGAGGGAGCACCCCAAACGCGTTTCGCTCCAAAGGGGCTTTTTCAATGGCGCTACTTTCGGCGTTGACACGCCGAGTTTAAATGTACGAGATACGGTCAGCTGATCAGATACGTCACGGATCATGTGACCGTGGCGTCCAATCACGCTGGAGCCAATCCAAAACACTCTGCAGAGTTAACCCTTACTTCATAGTAATCAACTCAATATACATATTTACAAAATACCCTGTAATATAATGTGTCACATAGTACTTTTAACGCTAATCCATCATGGCACAAAACAGACAGGTCGTTCCTTATAATCAGGAGAAGCACACATTACAATGAAGGATCTATACAATGGTTATTACGCTGAAGACATAACATCGATAGTTGTATATATAAGTATTTCAAAAGTCCATTATAATCAGATATAGTTCGTCAGTATATATCCGATCTATGTCACTGTCTATCAAAAACCATAGCTCTCTATTCTCCAACCAGATAAGTCAGAGAAGTATACCAACAGGAGAAGATCCAATATGGTAACAAAGATATCTGCGTTGCTTCCAGCAATTAGTCATATAGGGAACAGTGTCACATCGTATCCATAATCAGCGTTGCTGTAAGTATGTACAGGAACCATATTCCAGAAAATCAAATCAAAAAGGTTGATCCGAACTCAAGTAAACGATCCATCCATATTCAGCGTTGCTATAAGCTCGCCAAGGAACCATATTCACAGGAATGCACAGGAACCATATTACAGAAAATCAAATCAGGGAGGTTGATCCGAACTCAAGTAAGCGATCCATCCATATTCAGCGTTGCTATAAGCTCGCAAAGGAACCATATTCCGGATACTCAGATCGTGGACAGTTAGAACTCAGATAGCGATCCAATTATAGCAACATCCAAACCAAAAGTCTATGAAGAAAAATCAGCAATCAGACAAAAGCCCTCACATAATCCTCTTGTCTAGTACAATTACGTCTAACTCTCAGAAACTGGCTTCTGGGGATCCCTTTAAATAGACTTCTGAAGACTTGTCGGTTTGCGGCCTCACGTTTCTCACAGTCTGACCTGCTGATTCCAAAAAGGCCTACAAACTCTCCTGTTGAAACGGTGAGATTTATCTTTTATATTAGCCGTTTTTCCTCTATCTGTTTTTTTCCTAGTTATATATTTTACTAGGAATGCCATCAGGGCCTGGCAACTTACCAGAGTTTAAGTTGCCAAAGGCTGTTTGTATTTCTTCAAGGGTGAGGGGTCTAGATTTATTGGGTCTTGTTCGTTTAACTGGGGAAATTGTATTTGGTCTAGATAGGTGTCTAGTGTTTGTGAAGTATAGTTTGATTCGGAGGTGTAAAGATTTTTATAGTAGTTTAGGAGGGTGTGTAGAGTATCTGTTGTGGAGGTCACTAGTGTTTTATTTTATGTTACTTATTAAAGGGATATTTTACCCTACAAAAAACTTTGGCTTTATACTTGAAACATTACGTAAAAAATTGGTAATCTTACCTTATCCTGCTTGATATTTATTTAGTTATAATGAGAAAGGGAAATGTAGCCTTAACTCTCCCTAAAGTATGTGGTTCATTAGTGGTGTCACTCTAATGGAGCTTCATACTACAGACCATAGGTCTATGTTGTACTGATGAAGACTCAATAAAGCCAAACCCATTCTACTGACACTGGTTCTGCACTTACTCGTGTAATGCTATAAAAGCCTCAAATAAGGAATAGCATTAACCTATGAGCTATCATGGTGACATGGAAATTACTCAAAAGTCTACTTCCTTTAAATTCTCTTCCAAACACGCAGGCCGCCACACTGTCTATCTGACCTCTTACTTACTGTATATGTAGGGTACTCACAAGCTTAGTTAATTCTCCAAACAAGTGGAATGGAAATTCCTAATCCACGCATGACACTAACAGTAATAATATATAATATTATACAGGTTTTTTTTTTATGGCAAGTAGCCTGGCACCCATGGACCAATAGCATAGGGAGAAACCTCTGTGCCATTTTTTCTAATTCTGGTCTATGGATAGGGAATCAATGAAATAATTTTATACATTTTTAAAAAAAAGAAAACAATAGCACACATTTTGTGGTGGTTTATTATGAATCAATGGTTACAGGGGAGAGGGGGTGTTATACATTTACAATTAAACAATTTATGTTACAATTTATGGTGAACATGATTATTGGTAATAACAGTTACTGGTGATATGTTATTGCTCAGCTTAATATAAAGTTTTTACTTATGAGTTCCCTAATCATAACTATATCCAGGATCAGTGCAATCTCCTAGCCCTGGCTGTACATCTCTATCCAATGTACCCTAGTCACATAAGGCAGGCTGGATAACACAAGCCCAGGATTCCCGGCATCCCCAGTATTTTAAACTATAGCAAAATAGTAATGTAGGATAAGATGGGAGTCTGTGAAGCTATTAACAGCTGCAGGCTACACAGCCACAGATGGGGAGAGTTTTATTTAAATATTTTAATGATATCCATTGTTAATTTGTTCTTAGGGGAAAAGTGTCTTTAATCCCTTTTTTCATGTCTAACTGGAATATCCTGGTGGACCCTTTGCTTCTCCAGATGTACCTCTAGCATGAAATAATTAATGGTATCGTTACCAGGTTATTCTCTTCATCATATAAACCAGCAGTGTATGGACTGTTTTATCGACTTGATGTGTTTCTAATGTGAAATATTATGTGGAGGGCCTGGGACTAATATACGAAAAGGAGAACACAGGACACTTTGATTAAAGCTTGATTTTTAGTGATATGCCAGAGATAATGTTTAACAGGGCCCTCAACTTCACAGGTTCCATCTACTATAAAATATTGATTTAAAAAATTAGCATTATTAAAAATCAGTGAAAAAAATGGTAAGTTCCCTCCTGTAAACAATCAATGCTGGAGCTATTCTTCTTTATCAAAAAGTAATCAATATTTAACTCATTACAAAAATATAAGAGGTGTCCAGCATGCTTCCCTCAACCTATCTTGTCTTTGGGGGTCTTACAGCAATGCCCCCTTTCCTCTAGCTATTCCTTTGTACTATCAGCGTAGATAAACCTGCTCTTGACTGAATAAAGCTTGTGCTCAATTATTGCTCAATATAATTTGGTCACTGGATTGGTTAATATATAGACAGACATAATGAAGTTTGCCATTGGCAGAGAACAGATTGACCATAAAGACAAGCTATGACCCCTATACTGTCAACAGTATCAATGGGCTGCATAGAGAAATGTGTTTGCCAACCTGACCACAATTAGGATAGACTTCCAAGAGCAGTTATGACTGTAATCAAAAGCCAAAATCTGATTAAGGTGGTATGTGTTTAAGATGGGTGTTGTGGCGTGTGTTAGGATCAGTCAACATTATACCATTTCAGATGGCAATAGCACAGGTTTTGCACGGAAGCAAACAACTATCCAGGTCTTAAACACATATCAAAAGTTAAGACTGTAAACATAGCCCTTTGAATACCCTTTCTCTGGGAGAGAAGGCCAACTTAGAAGGCCTACATCTAGAACCACTGAGGTACCACTCAGCCCCATCCTTCCTAGGAGAAAGCTGGTTTATCTGGGACAATATATACATTGCAAATATTATAAAATAATAGCGGGTTCAATAGTTGGTTTCTGGTTAAAATCAGTCACTAACAATAGCATTCCTGTATGTCTCTTCTAATAAGCCTCATACTAAAACAATTGGAACACTGAGCTTTTCATCACAAACCAACCCCCCCCCAGTTGTTTGATTACTTGTCTGGCTGCCAGTCAATCCCAGCTGAGACTGATCTGCACTACAATTGCACTCCTTCAACACAGTGGATTCTTTCACCAACAAAAAAACATAAAGATCCCGATTGATGTAAACACATTGACACTTTCATTGATGGATTTCTACAAAGGATCGGAGCATTACAATAAAATGGAAATTTAGTAGGTCATGTTAAAAGGGTCCAGAGGATCCCATGTATGACACAAACACTATATTAGAAGGCATTACATGTGTAAGCTTAAAAAAGGAGGCATCACACGAGTGCTAACCAATGTAGCCATAATCAGTACACGAAATAGAAAGGACTAACTTGTTCAAGATGGAATGAATTATAGGTAAACTTTTTATAATTAATTTTATAAGTAATGCAGTCATGATATGTAAGTATCAATTTGGGCAACTCTGCTTAGTTTTCATTTGTTTAAGTCCCTATCCCAGAGAGGTAGGAAATCCTGTTCCTTTCTCCTTGGATGGCTGCATGTATACGTGGTAAAAATTTCTTTGGTCATTGTTTAAGGACAGCTTCAGGCAAGCACTAAAGCTAGGTTCACACAGTACAGATTTCTGAAAGATGACAGACAGGATCTGCAAGATCCTGCCTGACATCTTTCAAAGATCTGCATACACATGTTCCCGAGTGTTCTCGCTATGAACCGCATAGGGAGAACGATCGGGACTGTGTGTTTCCATCGGCCGCGCTAGACTCCTCTATAGGGAATCTTGCACGGCCGATGAAAATTGACGGTCATTCCCGAACAGGCGTTCGGCCGATTGTTCGGCGGCCGCGCGCTCGTTCGGAAACAAAGGTACACACAGTACCGATAAAGCCCCGATACCGTCGGATCCGGCAGTATCGGGGCTTTATCATTACTGTGTGCATCCAGCTTTACACTCTGTCTCAACTACAACTCTCAGTGCCAGGCAGTAAAGCTATGTTGGAAGCTACATTGTTGGTGTGGTAAAATTTTTAGAGCTCATTTAATTGAATACAGTGAGTGCTGACAGCAAACATAGTTAGGGACTTTTTTAATTCCAGGAACACTGGGCTCCAGATACATTATCATCCTGTGATTTATTGTGTTCTGCTAGATTCATACTTAAGTGACCTAGAGGTGATGGGCAAACTGAGGGTAACTGGTGGTTTATATTACAGACAAATCCAGCACAGCAACAAGGGAATGAGTCATAAAGACATTATCCAACTGAATCATTATCAATATTCTGCAGGGAGCAAGTAGAGAGATATCAATGTATTTTCAAGTAGCTGCTGTTCTTAAACATTACAGTATAAACCATGACAGAGTCAGAGGAACTGATACTGTATTAAAGGGGAACTGTGGTCCAAAAATGACTTTAGGTAAATTGATAGGAATTGCTCTCCTGAGCATTTTTGCAATTTATTTTTATTGTTTTGAAGATATTTACATTTTTGTGTGTGACATGGCAGCAGCATCACCAGGTCCCCTGCACTTCCTGCTTCCTGCTCTAAAACCATGTCAGTGGATGACAGTCAATCTGCCCTGTGTCTCCTCCTCCCCTTGCAGCCCCCTCCTCTTGCAAGCCCCCTGGTCCGTCCCAATCATGGATCCCATGGACTCTCCATTTGCAGGACCCCCTTGGCCCCTCCCTTACAGCCCCATATGGGCCCGCCAACACGTGGGTGCCTTAGCCCCCCCCCCACTCGCTGGTGCCGTGGGCCACTCAGAAACTTTTCAGGCAGAGTGAGAACAGAGTGAGAATTCTGCCTGAAAAGGCTGTTTTCACACAGTGGGAGAGTAGGGCTGTAGATTCCATTACCTTCTCTGTGGGGATCTTCACACAGCAGGGAGGGGGAGGGACTTCCTGTCTCCTGTCATATCACTGAAGTCTGAGGCTGTGCTCGCCGGCAGCTAGGTGGAGAAGCAGCCTTAGGAATGTCACGTCAGCCTCCCACCCATTAACTTTCTGGTCAGTAATTTCTTTATATCTTGGGTTGTGGAGCATGTAGAGAGGTGGTTGATGGCTAATTTTAAAGGTAAGAAACTGGCCTTTCATTTAAACTCAACTTGTTTGGAGACCACAGTTCCCCTTTAAATAAGAATTTCAATGCTCCTGTCAATCCTCCCCCTATAAAAGTTCCCAGGGATAAGGACCTGAACTGCTTGATCTTCACCTCTGGGATTGCAATAGTTCTAAAGTTATATTTTCCTAAAGTTCATCTTGCTAGGTTCAGTCTAATCAACCTTCCCCTAGTGTCTGTGGCCTATGGCAAGGTAAGCTCTGCAAGACGCACATTTTTCCATTGGCTAAGTCCAGAAGCAGGAAGTGGGGACTAGAACGATGTAAGCTGAACTTTAGATAAGTACCAGTAACCCACCAATTGTTTCTAGAATATCTCCCCCCTAACAGATACTGTGCAGTATCTTTATTTTACAACTGCATTAGTATTTAACCATGCCTTAAAATATCAACTGTCAGGGGCGTAACTGCCTCCCCACCCCGTGAGATTGGAGTCCGGGCTCCTGACCCAGGATCAGCATGCGCAAGCGCAACAAAACCGCACATGAAACCGCATGCGATTGCGTTAGGGGCGCAGTGTGGACGTGCCCTGAGAGTGAGGCACACCTTATGGCCCAGATTCCCTGTCCTCAATCACTGACATGGCAGACATCCATTTGTAGATACAAGCAGATCACAGACAGACCAACCCCTAAATAAGGCTTTATGGTTGGGGTGCATGTCCCTTTTTCTAATCCTTTGAATATTTCCTCTGGCACCTTATTAGTATGCACTGACCAAAAGAAAATGATTAAAATGACTGATCTCTATGGAAAGACTGACCTCTGGGACTGGTCCTTCCACACCACAGACTGACTTACATTGTCACCTGAAACCCTGATCTGGGGGCGATCACTACTAGTCTATGATAAGCTTTACATGCACGTTCACTTTATCTGCACCGCAGAGTGACAATGAAATTGGAGGAGTTTTCTCTCACCATAGTGCATATAATTTACAGTTACTGTATACACAGGTATTTAAAGGGTAACTGAATTCCTCATATAACTATTTACAGTGAATGTGTTATTATCCAGAATCCTTGCTTTACTTTGGCTCTATGTGTAATATATAGCAGCTTGGGAAACATAAAGTAGCACAGCAGCCAGTAATAATCTACGGGGATGTATCAGTTTCAGCATTTATATTTACCATTTTCTTTCATTAACATAAAAGGCTGTGTCAGTTACGAGGTGGCAGAAACGCAATTGGCAATCTTTACCAGATGTGAAAAAGTAAACACGTTGTATGCAATAGAAAAAAATGTCTAATATTTACTGCTTGTTCCATGAACCTTCCTTTTACTGATCCAGAGCCATCTTTATCACTGTTTTCCATAGAGCCAAAAACCTACCAACGTTACCAGCCTTACAGCGCTATGAGGCTTATTTAATAAGAAGTGCAAAACCTTTGCTTTTTTTAGTAGTCTGCAGAAACCAATCAGATATTAGCTTTTTGCTGGTCTTCATTAGTTAGTTATCATCTGATTGGTTTTTGCAGAACATTACAGAAGCCCTTATTCTTACAGTTTTAACCTGGGTTTTATCAGGAGAGAGGAACAGCAAAACCAATTACTCAGCAATGCATTTAAAACTTAATATCAAGGAACAAAAATATTTGTATTGGCTTCACAGCCACTACAGTATATGCAAATGGGTTTATTTTCCACTGCTGCCCAAAATTTAGATTCAACCCAGGGTATGTGTATCTAAAACCATCTGTGAGAGCAGTGGCGTAACTAGAAATCACTGCAGGGGTGTAATTAGGAATCATTGGACCCCCCAGCAAAGAATATGATGAGGCCCCTAATCTATGTTTCACCCACAGGGGTTTTCTGGAAGGAGGCTATGGGACATTTTTAAAAAGGTTTGTTACATTTTCACCTCCGTTATTGCCGTCTTTTTTGCCAAATTTGGACTTTTCCCAGTTTTTTAGACTATTTTCCAGCATTTACTTTAATATGATTGGAGATTTTGCTTTTTTAAGGTTTCTTTTTCCACTTTTTTAAAATTGCTTTTTTTTTTATTTAAGGTTCCGATTTTCTTTATTTACTAATAAAGTCAAATGTGAGAGCCTAAGGGACATATTTATAAAGGGGCATTATTTTTGTCTTTTTTGCCAACAGACTTCACAACAATTTTTTAAACTTTCAACTTTTCTTCTAAAGTTATTAAAAAGGCGAATTTTCATCAAAAATGATGTAGCAAAAAGTAGCAGTAATAATGGCAAAAATGGCAGGTGGCAAAAAGTTAAGTTCAGCACATAGGATGGTAAATAGGTAACACTCCTTGGTGCATTTTCAGTAGTGTGAAATTGGTTGATACACACTGAACACCTATCTTTGTTATTTAAAAATAGCCTAATTACACACGTGCAGGGTTAATAAAAGGGTCAATAAAAGCTCTTATCGTTTAAATTGGTGCAAATTTTGGCCCAACCAATCAGATCTTATTTAACATTTGAAAGCTTACATCTGATTGGTTGGGGCAAAATTACCACCATTTTAAATGATAAGCAGGGAGATGTAATAAAAGTTCTTATTGTTAAAAATGGTGCTAATTTTGCCCTAACTAAACAGATCTTATTTAACATTTGAAAAACACTGGATTGGTTGGGGCAAACTTAGCACCATTTTTAAGGATAAGAACTTGTTTTTTTCAACAAAAAATATGATAAATAGTGTAGTTTAAAACTCACCCAGGGTAATTTTCTCTATTTTATTAATAGGACATTTTTTAGTATTGCTTATTTTCAGCAAACTACAGCTAATTATCCAACCAGTTCCATTAATATGGGAACATACCATAGTGCTGTGTAAGAAATAGTCATGTTAATGGAACATTCCAGTCAGTAATGATGTTTGGCGAAAATTCTGGTAAAACTGCAAAAAATGCAGCAAAAGGGAGAAAAGGAGCAAAAGGGTGAAAATTCCCCTATTTATAAATGGCTTTAAATTAAAAAAATTACAAAAATAGCTTTAAAATGTCACCCTCTGGTCTGTTAATGGGCGACATTAGAGAAGAATTTCTCTTTTTGATACCACACTTAACACAATAAATAAGGTGAGGACTGTGCCACACATCGCCACATCGATACTTTGATGCAAAAATGAGCAAAAATACAGGGAAAATATCACTCTTTGTCATTGTGATGTCCTGCGATAAATAATCTATAAATAGCGATCGTTTATAAATTTGCCCCTATATCTGACATTGGAAAAATAAGAAGATGGAGTCCCCATCGCTCCTGGGGCCCCCTGTGGTTGCTCCCCTGGTAGTTACGCCCCTGTGTAATAGCTGCAAATGAAATTATATGAGCTTGGTAGTCTGTCTGTAGGTAAAAAAAGATGTGTACAGACAATATTATTAAACTATGTAGGACAAAGGAAAATTATCAACAGGTCTGATCCATCTCTGAGCAACTTTAACACAAAATTGGCTTAAAAATATTGGTCTTACCAAAAATTCTGGGTATTACTTTGCCGACCATTAAATGGAACCGTTTCTAAACTGGAGAACTGAATCCCTTTAAACTATGCAGCTTATATAATGTATACTACATAATATTGTTAGATTGTGTTACAGTCGTAATGGCCCAGCTGTAAAGTTAAAGGGCATCTATAGTGAAAAAAACACATTTGTGCCCATTGCCAAAGTTAAATTCATGTACTCTGTGCTGCCTTTCTCCTACCTCTGTCAGTGACTCTGTTTTTCCATGGTGTCAGATCTCTCTGTCAGCACTCCCCCCTTCCCCTCCCCTCTTTACCTCCTCCATGTCTCAACTCCAGCTAACCAACAAACTTATCATGTGCAGTAGGAGTTAAAAGTTAACATCCTGAAAAACATGCCCACGCACAGTGGCCAATAGAAAGCAAGCTGTCCTGGAGACACGGAAGAGAAGGGAGAACAGTATAGTTACTACTGGAATACGATCTCTCTCTTTGTGACCCATCATTAATCAGTGAAAGCTATGAAGAAGGGTGGTCAAGTGCAGCCTTATCTCTGCAGTCAGCCAGTCAAAGCTACATCTCCCTCCCTGCTAATGTTCTGTTTGTAACAGAGCCAGGAGGAGGGAGGGACTTGAGCAGGGAAGAGGATCACGTCACAGATTTGATTGACAGTACAAGTAGGAGTTCAGGAATGCAATCACATATTCTTCTAACTTGTGTATCTCAGTACAGAAAGGGAATCTGAAAAAAGTGAAGACACTCTGGGGGTTGAGGAGAATTATGGAACACATGGAAGGAAAGTTAAAGGGCGGAAAAGTTAATTTTCTCACTATAGATTCCCTTTAAAACAGTATTTATCCTTGTGTTATTATCCAATGTATAAAGATATATATAACAATTCACCTTTATTTGACCAGTACTAAGACATGAAGCCATAACCCAAAGAATCTACAAGACCTACTCTTATCATTGATAAATATTATGCTACTTTCTTTTGTTAAGGACTCAGGTTAAAGGGAAACTATAGTGCGCATAAAGTTTTTTAAAAAGAGTTAAAATAAAAAGTACCCGAGACAGGGAGGTAGGATTGGTGCTTTTTATAATTTCTATGAGGAGCAGCAGGATGAAGAAAACTGCTGCCAGTCTTCCTGTATGCTTCAGCACTATCTTTAATATAGAATGGCCCAGGGCCATAACCTGGCAGATGAAAACTGTATGTGCTGTAGCTCCTCAACAAAATAATATTGGGAGGTGGGAATAATCAATCCTATCTCCCTGCCCCAGGTGCTTTTCATTTTTTAAAAGTACATTTTTACAGTATAGTTGTCCTTTAAGTACTAGTAATGCTTACAGCCTTATTACCAGGGAATAAATATGTGCAGATTTTGAAGCCAAAGGGGCCCCATTCAGCAAGGGAGGAAAAGAAAATGAAAAGGGATTCAACTTTTTGAATCCCTGTGCAAAATCTTACAGGAGAATATTGTGTAATATTAATAATAATGTAAATCTTAAAGGAGAATATTGTGTAATATTAATAATAATGTAAATCTTAAAGGAGAATAATGTGTAATATTAATAATAATGTAAATCTTAAAGGAGAATAATGTGTAATATTAATAATAATAATGTAAATCTTAAAGGAGAATATTGTGTAATATTAATAATAATAATGTAAATCTTAAAGGAGAATATCGTGTAATATTAATAATAATAATGTAAATCTTAAAGGAGAATATTGTGTAATATTGATGACAATAATAATGTAAATCTTAAAGGGCATCTATACCAAAAAAATGGCATTTTTTAAATTGACCATAACTGGAAACTATAATTCTTCCCAACCACCACTGTATCATTTTTTTGTTGATCTGCCCCCCATTTCTTTAGATATCCAATCTAAAACTTCTTATATTTCAGCTGTCAATCAAATTCCTTGCTCCCAAAATCTAGTCCTCTGTGAGCAGTTTTACTGTAGCTGGAATGGTGACAAGAGTTTTGACAGTTGGAATGCTGTATTCTGTGTGCAGGCTTGACAGTTGGTTTGTGGGAAAAAAGTCAGGTCGGATGGAAGTGGGAGTGGTTAAAAGAGGGAGGGGGGATACTGCTCCTAAACAAAATGTGTGCTGGATTGAAGGCATGCAGCAACACACGCAAATCAGAGTAAGTGCTACTTACATATATTCAATTATAGAAAGAGGCAAAGTCATTTTTTCAGTATAGTGTCCCTTTAAAGGAGAATTTATAGGTAACTGTATAAATAAAGTTTGCACAACTATTACTAATCCTACATCCAGATGGGGATCACATGGTGCATTAAATAATATATGGCGGTGCAGAGAAATTATACCAAATAATTCACATAGTAAATTTAGATTTTTAACATCATATAACATCAAGACATTCCAAATAAATATAACACATGTTGTGACATCACATTGTCTAATGCACGGATAGGCAACTAGTAGATCTCTAAATGTTTTAAAACTACAACTCCCAACATTCCTTAACTCTTATAAAGTAATGCTGGGGGTTGTAGTTTTCAAACATTTGGAGATCTACTGGTTGCCTATCCCTGGTCTAATGGGAATATTTAAAGGGAAAGTCCATCTTAAAATAAACAACTGGTCAATTATCTGCTACCAATTCCATCCTATATAATCAGCACTTTCTTAGATGCACTAATAACTAGATATTTAATGATAATTATTGTCCCCATTCTGGAAGAGGAAGCTGGCTTCTCCCCCCATAAAGTCTTGAAGGTTGTGACTGCTGACATCACAGCAAATTATTAACTGCTCCTTTCCTGGCTGCTTCCTATGCACATGCTCAAGTTCCTAAAAGCTCATTGAGCAAGAGGAGGAGCTGGCAACCTTTTCCAGAAATGGAGAGAATGACGGCAATACTTATCATTAAACATACAAGGGAGGAAGGAAGGGTGGTAAGATCTTGATAGCAGACTGATCACTGTTAATAATAATAATGCAACAGTGTACCTGCAGGTACCTCAAGCCAATAGAATGCCTTAACCCAATAAACATTGTAGCCACTGTTCCCCAGCCCCACTTGTTCCAGAGGCCAAGGGGCCTGCGCCTACGAAGGCTGTCATCTTCTGTACCTTCTGACTGCAGACAGCTAGTGACCACACTGCCCTGTCAAATCTATCAGTGACCGGTTCCCTCTAGCACTTGCATTTTATAACAATCAACACAAGTTTCTAACTTGTTAGGAACAAGGTGCCCGAAAAAATAGACTGAACTGAGAGGGTGAAGTTAAGAAACCACACTTGGCTAGCAAGGTAGGTATTATGGTATTAGAGAGTCAAGAATATGCATGCAAGCCAGGAAATATAAGACATGGGGCCCACCAGAAAGCATCAAGGGCCCACCTATATGTCATTTCCACTTTTCTCACTTATTTACATACCTGCATCCTATCCTATCTGACTCTATCTCATCTGACTGTAACCCTGGTATCCGGTTGGGCCAGCCTGACCCTGCCAGGACACGTCTGTGACTACCAGTATAGCTACACGGTTCTTTTGTTGAATTCTGTTTGAGCCCGATATTCCACGTTGTAACCGTGAAATTTCAATGCTGTAACTCAGCAGTAAAGTTCACCATTTTGCCAATTTGAAACGTCTATGCATTAATGCACAAAAACACAAAACATTAATTCTATTGGCGCCATTTCCCCAAATGAAATCGCACCCTAGTGTGAACGAAGCCTATATGTAAAATAAGGAATAGCCCAGCTTAAATCAGACACATCCCATTCACAGAAACCAAGTCCGTCAGTGCATATTCTGTTCAACCTTGAATCTGCATGGCGAGAACAGCTTGTCAGAACCACAAATATTTTCTCTCCATCCAGCCAAACCCTGATCTCCCCTTTCGACTGCGAAATAAACAGAACCCATAGACGTTTTACTGCTGCAATTAGGGAATCTTCCAAGTGAAAGGGGGAGAGAAAGTCAAGCTTGGCTCAATTAAAATGTTTGGATCCTATTTCTTTTTCGCATAAAATATTTCAAGACATTGTAGTTATTTCACTGTTGTAAAACATATAACAGCAAATGAGGTGCCATTCCAAACATACAAAGGCTACTTTGGGGAATTTAATATCCTTGAATAGTTTGATGGAATCTGAAATCAAAATATAAACACTGCCAATTACCTTGAAATAATTCCTAATTTTCTGTAACAAGCAAAGAATTTTCTTTAGAGACGTCAAATCATTGATAGCCACAAGGCACGTTGCTTATAACACTGGCAACATACACTTTTTCTTTTTTTAAATAAAGGCCCAATAAAGCTGAGTTTTTGGGGGTACTTAATTTAAGCATAGGGCGATTCATATACAGTACAGACATTTACAGTACAGATAAACAAAATGAGGGGATCCAACATTTGAAGAAATTACAAATGTACTGGACACCTCCTTACTGGAAAAAATCTACACAGGGGCTGATGCAATAAGAGGTATAAAAGTTTGCCTGTGCTATAACTCGGCTTATCAGTTGTTTAACTGCTACAGTATAGCTTGGGTAAACTTTTGCACCTCTTATTGCATCACTCTCATAGCCTGAAAGACTGATAAGAGGGCTTTGGGCAACAGTAGATGTTGCAAAATAATCTAACAAATTAAAGTTACAGCATACTGATCATACACATAAAAACAACACCATCACACACATATACATTAGTAATATAGTAAGTGAGATTGAATAAAGACATACGTCCGTCTAGTCCAACCTTCACACCCCACCAAACAGTTGATCCAACCCCCAGTTTAAAATGGCTGCCTCATTCATTTAGAAAGTTAAAAAAGTGGTAAATGAGATATTATCTGCAGCCCTTCAACTGACTGAATTATCAAAAAGATTTGGCTCAGAGATTGAGATCATGTGGAGGTAGTAAGCTTTGCATCTGGCTTTCAGGGTATCTTATTTGGTATTTTTATCATCACTTTAATTATTTTGGTGATTTTGAAGGAAACTGTCCCTTCAAATTTTACAAGGCTATGGCAAATCCCCTCCAATTCCTTTTTTGGTAAGGCTTTGTAATTTCTGAGTCTGTAAGGGGAAGAGGAAGGCTTGAGTTTTCATGAATATTAACCTACATAAACAATGTGATCCAATTATTTGTATGAGCCAATTTGTATTGAGTTCATGCCGGGAAAATATCACATTGATATATATCCAGATTTCAACACAGGTACTGCAAAGTTTAAAAAATGGCAAGGACTGGTGGAAACTCCTCTGTAATGTAACTAAGAACTGCGTGATACTGAGAATTAGATCACCAGACCGGAGACTATGAAACACTGTTCCGTGTCTGTTCCAAGAAATGTGTCTCTGTCCATCCACCTATGAAATTATGCTCAGTATGATACCTTATACCTTCCTTTATATGCGGCTGTTTAAAAGGAACTAAAGGCAAAAAACACAGGTCAATCAGATCACCAGGTCAAGGGTCCAAATCCCCCAGGAAATAGCAAAATAACAGAAAAATGTGTTTATATATATATCTATCTATCTATATATAGTAACAACGAAAGTCCCGCACTCACGCTATCATCTATCTTTTTGCCCTGGTGCTGTATTGTTAACAGGAAATGAGCACTCGCGGGTCCTTTCACCTCACCTCACCTGCAGTGCTCTATCTCCTGTTACCTAATATATATATATATATTATATATATTGAAGATCAAAAGGGCGCACTCACGGGCCGTCGTCAGAACGGGCGAATCTCGGGTGTGAGTATGCCCTTTTGATCTTCAATATACATCTATATTACGGACTGCACCCGGGCATTTTATAGGAGAGGAGTGCTAACCACACGATCTCTATTTATATATATATATATGTGTGTGTGTATTTGAGGTTGAATAAAGACATACGCCCATCTAGTCCAACCTATTCACATTTCTAGTTAATTCAGAGGAAATGAAGGGGGGGACAGCATGAAGGGGGTGGATTATTTGAATATATCTGAATCAGAATTATCCATGGATCAACTCCAATTTATGTATTAATACCATGACAACATGGAAATTACCCAGAAGTCTCCGTTCCATATTTGTATTAATACCAATAAAATGCAACATTTTTATTTTTAGAAACTATCCATGAACCTGCCATCGCCACGTCTAATGGAAGTTCCATAGTTTTACTGCAGTTTCATGCAAGCAGTGGGCCGGGTCTGAATGCTGGGGGAACAAGGCTCTGTAAGTAAAGTTAGGATTCTTTTTTTACAATCAAACATAGAGGTTGGGGTGGGAGAGGGTCCACTACATTACAGAAAAAAATATTTTAAGAGGTGGAGAAACCCTTTAACACAAGACTTATTTATGGTGTAGGTGACACAAGGATTGTTAAGTCCCAAATGCATCACCTTACATTTATCAACATTGAATCTCATCTGCCACACTGCTGCCCATTTTGATAATCTATCTAGGTCTGCTTGCAGCAAATACACATCATTTGAAGTTTCCAAAGTTCTGCATAATTTAGTGTCATCAGCAAAGACAGAGACCTTGCTCTCAATGCCCCCTTCTAAGTCATTTATAAACAGATTAAACAGAAGTGGCCCCAGTACAGAACCCTGAGGAACTCCGCTTAGAACTTTAGCCCACATAGATGTAGCTCCATTTACCACCACTCTCTTTTTGCGATCCAAAAACCAATTCTCTATCCATGTACAAATGTTTTATCTAGACTGGAGGGCTGACTAATTATACATGTAATTATATGCCTGAGACCCCATATATTGCTCTGCTTTTAGCGTGCTTCAATGTGCTGCCCAGACTGTCATTATGTAGTCTGCTAAACTTTAGACACTGCTGTGCTGCTTCTATTAATCTGACAGTCTGGGCAGGAGTTTGAAAGGAGCCAAGAGCATAACAATGTATGTAGTTTTATAGATAAAAAACATGCTACTCCCCTCCAATCACCTTTTAGCATGTCTGCCAAGGCAGGCAGCACATAGTTAAGCTTTAAACTGAGGCAGTGTCTCTAAAACCTCATTACTAACCACCCATTTTAATAAATCATTTTAGTTTAGGCGGTTGTGCATGTCAGCTCCCAGTGTCAGTAAAGGAAAGATGTTCAGCAGCAGAGGAGGAGTCTTCTGTTCCTTGCCCATGTTAGAGCTAGGGGCACACACTGTGCCGTTTAAGTACTGTAGCTAAATTACTAAAAGCTTCTGTGGCAGCCCAAATTTACTTATTAGAGACCAGCCCGGGGGCATTTTCCCTTCAGCCTACTGGGCCAGTCCTCCCCTGTTTAAAACAGAGCCATTTATAGTATAAGCAGCTCAGGGATTTTAAAGCCAAAAAGGCATCACCTTACATTTATCAACATTGAATCTCATGTTAGAATCTATCAAGGTAAGAATTCTCCTATTTTTTTTAATATACATGCCTCGCTATCCTCTATGGTAGTTCCTCCCCTCTTTCCTCCCACCACTAGCCTAGCTTGCCCCTGTGCTATCTACCCCAGTGAGATTAAGAGTACCCTCCCCTCAAACCTAGATTAAAAGCTCGCCCAACCATCTAGTCATCTTCTACTCCAAAACAGCTGCCCCACCATCAGTGAGGTGCAAACCATCCCTAGTAAAGAGCCAGTATAATGGACACTTGTTTTAATGTTCTAGAACACTAACTACTAATCATTAATGCTCACCTTCTACTACCAGTTCTCTCTGCAGCTACTGTAGGAACATCCCTCTGCTACATGTAATGAAATGCTAATGGAAGACACTAACAGATTTGGGTAAATGTTGAAAAACACACAGACCCTTTTCCTGGCTTCTACGCAAAGCGTCTTAGTGTCAGCCATAGCGTTTTATTCAGGTATCTCATTAGCATTTGAAACCTGGCACACTGTGTGCACTGTGTCAAATGTTCTTATGTGGACCTGGCCAGTAACATGGTAACTACAAAGCCAAAGAGTAAAATATTCCAAAACCATTGGTTTCTGTAATTTGTTACCTACACTTCAGTTAATTAAGAGTTATACACGATAGGTTGCAAGGAAACAAAGTTCCTTCTCCCCAATCACTGTGTATCTAAATACTATAAATGACCAATGCTTGTGCAATGTGCATTACAGGATCAAATAAAATAAGTGCTGTTGCTGAGACTGTGAACTTGGCAGATCCAATAGTAAGGCCGTTGTACTGAACAGAGACTTTTACAGGTGCTAGCTGGGTGACGAAGACATTTAAAGGCAAATAACACCTTTTTCAATTTTACTGCATCCTGAAACACGTTGTAGCAACCTTTATCTTCTTCTTACAGTCCCCTATTAGGCGAACAGTGAGGGCTCTATTCATAAACCATTCCATTTGTTTTTAGATCCAAATAACTTCGAACACCTTTAAATGGCTATCCACGTGCACTTAACTTTTTTTTTGTTATTATTTTCTTTATAACATCCCACAGTGCTGCCAAATACGGACCATGAACACCATCACTTATTATATGGGAGTTGTCTGCCCCATACTAGTTCAGGATTCACCCATATTTTCCCTTATCCTTCATTTTGGGTTTTATCTCAGTGCCAACCCCCCCGTCATATTGTAGTATTTTGTAGTTTACCTGATTCACATTGAGAATAGCATCATATCAAGTTACAGGGTGGGATGTTATCATTGGTTAAAAATAACTTTAAAAAGCCACCAACTACTGATATACACATCCTCCTCTACTGATCCCCCGTTAAAGCATAGACATTCCTCCTTTGCCCAGTAGATGGTTGTCTTCAAGCAAATAGGGAAGCAAAAAGTTGGCCAGGCCCACAAAATGGCGGATAGAAGAGGTGGTTATGATGCATTACCAAATAATAATATAGGTAAGGAAGAGGATTAATAAAGTTGAAAAACATCATTTTAGTAATAAATTACATTTATCTGTTGTGTAGGATATCCACTAACTATCATGTTCTCTTCCTTTTCTAATTATATGAAAAAGCAAGCAAGGAGTTTATGGGTGTTATAACAAAACGATTGTTAAAGGACAACTCCACCCTCATAAGAACATCTTTTAGAAAGAATGGTCTCTTTACAATATGTTGATATATTATAGTTTGTCCTATGAATTCATTACTGTATGCCTGCTATGCTTCTGGAGGCCTCATGGAAACTGAGCAATATAGAAACCTGTACTGAGCCTGTACTGAGCCTGGGCATGCTCAGAATAGGCAGCTAGGGGATTAACATTTAATCATTGGCTGTGATGTCAACTGTCAAATCCAAAACTGACAGTTGCTAACTGGAAGGACCAGGAAGCAGAAACAGGGGCAACAGGACATTGTGCAGGATTTCAGGTTAGACTTATATATTTCAGATTTTAAACTATTACCATTTATGGTTTTGGAGGATGATTTACCTGTATGTAAGTTTTAATTTTTGGGCTGGACTTGCCCTTTAATGTATGACACCATTATTATCCATAAATAATGCTACTATCATTTAGCAGCACCGATGCTTAATTAATGACCTTGTCCCTATGTAACAATAAACAACAGTGTCCTTATTTAACAATACTGGCCTATTGTAATACCGGTAGTTCATTTCTGGTTTTGTTGCTATTTACTATACACCTCAATAACGGAATGATACAATTGTTTACGGTATAGGCCGATTGTACGTGTCCATACGCAATGCCTTCTAGTAAAGGTCACCTGGCCATTTTAATCATTTTCTCTCTACATTTCTTCTAGAAGTAGCTATAGTAGAAATTGAATTATTACATGTTGTACTGTGTGTCTGCAGATTGCTGGTACACTGAGCCTTAAGAAGAATTATTCTAAACCAGACTAATTGTTTTCTTTAACCATTGTTTGCATACAAGGCAACTGCATGGGGAGCGAATGAAGCCTGATAATAAAGTAGCAGCATAGACATTAAAGGCTTTTACACAGGTGTGATTGCAGCACGCAACTGCCGCCGAACGGGTGTACCAAATAATGCAATCGTTTGGTAGGGTGCTGTTTGTTAATCCACCAATGACACCTGACCAAAAGTGTGATTATTGGCAGGTATGGCTGTTCATCTGCAGTCATGTGAAGGATCGAACATGTTTACCCAGATAAGTCCTGTATATACAATAAATAATTGTCCAACAAAACAGCTGTCAATGACTTTTTTGTAAATAATTGGTAATTTATAATTGGTCAAATTACGCAAACCAGCATGTGTGACATTATTGTAAACAGAAATTATCCAGGCTTTTTTCATAGGTTTTCCCTGATAATACGATCAAAATAATAGTCCAAACACTTGTGACCTGGAGGTTTCCTTTGCCTTTTTACATGATTAAATATTTTCTTCCTTTTGGCAGTTTCTGGAATTCTGATTTATCTGGGTTCTGATATATTTGTATTTACAGACAGATTTACATTCAGAACGATGCAGACATAACTTGTTATAATATAAATCACTCTGATAATCACAATGTATTAAATATATGTACCTAGTGAGAGTTGTGCAGTTGCCAAACTTTAGTTATTTGCTT
The DNA here is from genome assembly GCA_019447015.1 of Hymenochirus boettgeri. Lineage (NCBI taxonomy): Eukaryota > Metazoa > Chordata > Amphibia > Anura > Pipidae > Hymenochirus > Hymenochirus boettgeri. The sequence goes on along the minus strand of CM033470.1, from coordinate 304,708,882 downwards.
TGTTAGGCTGAGGCCACACTAAGCACATGTGCATGTACAATCGCACACGCTTTGTGCTCGCCGGTGTCAGTTTGCGCTGCAATCCCTGTAATTTTCAGGGATCGGAATGCATGCGAATCGCACCAAAAATGGAGATCGCATTCACTGGACATATTGTTTCCCAAGATCCTTCAGGGTAAAAGGGTTTTTCTTACAGTTAGTGTCTTTGCTTAAAGGGGAAGTTCAGTACAAATTATATATACTTTTCAGAAAAAAGAGCAGTGTTTTTCCATCCCAATGACCTTAATCTGCCAAATCAGAATTTTGTCTGTGTATAAATAAACCAAAATACTAACTTCCTGTTTGCAGGACCCCCAGTAGAGACCGTTATGGTCTTGCCCTTGACCCAGCGCCTGGGTTGATTCAGTTGCTCAGTAGAGATCTGAGCATCTTTGACCCATCCAACAGCCAATCAGTAGAAATTACTGTTAGGAACATTCCAAGTAGGTGGTGCATTCTGGGAAGAAGAAGGACCTTTAGAACCTGAAATGTCAGCTCACTAATGTCAACAGCAGGGAACAGCAAAGGGTATGAAATCAACAGATTTTTCCGAATTGGGAGAGAATTTGTAGAATAACTAAGGGCCATGTTTCTAAATGGCAGAAATTATCGCCGTAAAATTACCACAGCACATAGCCGCAGAAAAAACCCCACTATCACCATATTTATAATGGCGAACGGCATCGCGGCGAAATGTTTCGCGGCCGGGATGTGCGGTGCTAATTTGAACTATGTTCGCGGCGATGCACTAAGTACAATACCGCCGCAAATCCCGGAGTAGGGGGCTGGGAGGGGATGCTGGGAGAGGATCCCCGCCAAGACAAGAGCCCTTTGGGGCTTAAGGGGTCCTGCAGCTCGAACAGGGACCCCCTTCCTCAGCCTTATCAGGGACCTTGCGGAACTTACAAGTGCCTTTGGCGGGGGTCCTGCAACTTGAACCGGGACCCCCAGTGAGCGGCACTTAAAAAAGCCCTTTGGCGGCGTCTTCTTTCTGCCAGCCCCAGCGACAACAGCTCCACTGAGGCCGTCGACCCCTGCGAGGTACCCTTGCCCCCACCAGGGTACCCCCGGCGGCTTCAAGGAGACCGATGTTGCTGGCGTCTTGATCCGTTGCGACGTCTTCGGGCTGGCAACACCAACCCCACTGAGGTACCTCCGCCAAAGGCACTTCTCAGTGCCGCTAGGGCCCTTACAAGGGCCAGGGAGGGGGGTCCCGGTTCGAGCTGTGGGACCCCCGCCAAAGGCACTTGTAAGTGCCGCAAGGGCCCTAATAAGGCCAGGGAAGGGGGTCCCAGTTCGAGCTGCGGAACCCCTAAGCCCCAAAGGGCTCTTGTCAGAAGGGCACCCTCCACCCGCCCAGCGGGCCCTTCCCTCCCCCTCCATGCGAGAGTACGGGGCAGGGAACTGGGAGGGGATGCCAGGAAAGGATTGCCGCAGATGCTACACCCCGCCGCACCCCTCTGAGGAACGCGACTACCCGCGGCAATCCTTTCCCGGCATCCCCTCCCAGCCCCCTGTAATCTCGGCCGAGATAAGCGCAGCGCTTCAGCTTTATAAATAGAAGCGGCGGTAACTAGGCGTTAACTTTCCGCGGCCGCTTTCTGGCCATTTATAATTTGAGGTAAACTTGATCTTTGCAAAAATGGAAAAGCGGCCGCGAAAAGATAACGCTCGTTTATAAATATGCCCCTAAGAAGGCATTACACAAACTAACAATTTAACAAATATTGATAATTTCCACTGAACTGTCCCTTTAAGTCTGGGGGAAAATTCATATCAATGACTGGAGCCAATGCAGTGTCATTGTGTGGGATGAAGGCTGCAAGGCTAAGATTTCTACTCATGATGTTTCTATGAGGATAGATTGCCAAGCAAGTTGAAATAACCTGGAGCATATACAAAGCTCATTTTTGACTGGCACATGTATTGGAATTTTTACAGTTTTCTAACATTTTGAAACCTCTATTCATAAAAACCCCAACCTTTAAACGAACAGCGTTAGCACAAGACTGCAACTGGCAGAAATAAGGGAACCTAACATACATTCATCTGCATTTGGTTTTTATAATTGTAATATGAGTTAGAAAACTGCTAAACTTTACAACAGATGGAAAGGAAACGTGTGCCACAGTGGTCCGTGTGTAGTGTGAACGAGTCCTTACCATAACTTAGCATGCTCTGAACACTTGGCCAAATGTTTTGGAATGATTTCTTTCTGATTTGTTGATGACTTCTTTGTATAGATCACAATTAGAGATATTTATAGATTTTGTTTTAAAATCGTATTTTCGAAAAGTTTGAAAATTCAAAAACAAAACCAATAGAAAGAAGTCAATGGAAGCTAATGTTTCCGATCGGTTTCTGTGTTTGGTATTGAATTTGTGAAGGTTGAAATTAAATATTTGAAGGTTGAAATTGAATATTTGAAGTTTGATATAGAAAATTCAAAGGTTGTTATAGACTAGTCAATGTTACACATACAATATTCAATATCAAATATTACTAAATAGAATAATCATTAAATCCATCGAATACTCAAAGTTCCAAAAAGTTCCAGTTTCGAAAAATTCAGAAAGGTCCACAGAACTGGATGAACCCAGGTTCAGGACTAGAGCCACTTTATATCCACTGTTAGTAAGGATGATGCTGCCTTAATAAATCATCCTTCTTTCAGAGGAAACACGAACCCTACTCTTGGAATAACTATTCAACTCTTCAAGTATGAAGTTAGATCTATTCAACTCTTCAAGTTGGAGTTAGATGCCACACAAATCAGCCCATGCAGTTAGCTTTAAAAAGGAGACTAGTGAGATAACTTGCATGCAATGGTAGAATTTGTTTAGGTCTGTAATTCATTAAAAGTGTCATTACTAAAGAATGGGGTACATTTTAGACAAAATGTGTTGTGAAAGGAACATATACTCCCAAATACTGTTGAATAAAGCAATTTATAAACCATAGCGAATTATCTGGAAAACCAGCAGTCAAACAAATCTAACAGGTGTAATGGCATCCCATGACGTTATTTAGTAATCCCTACTGATATATCATTAAGCAAATGTTGGGGCTCACAGGGGAGGGGGGTCCCATCTGCCCTCTCCATGGACAGAACATTTCTAAGGAACAACCTTTCTGTAGGAGAATAGCAGATAACAAGTGTTGGACTGATCGTTGAACAATCTTTTATGTGTATGTAGCTTTAGTATGTACATTTCTCCATTGGCCTTAAGCTAGGAACACACCATGTGATTTTTTCGTTCTATCCGACCATTCGCCACTAGCGAGCAATAGGTATAAAGACACTTTTGGTCATGGCAAAAGTAGCCATGGCAGACAGTTCACGTAACTGAGCGCTTGGTCTATAGATGACCACACGATCGCCCACTTTTTTCCAGTCGCCTGTTTGTCCAATTTATGAATGAATGAATGGTTAGACCTCGATCCCCCGAGGGAAAATCCAATATTTTATGCAGATCTACCTACACACTGAAATGTCGGACGGCTGAAATATTGGATGGGGAGTACCCAGCCTTATTGGTAGGCATTAACAGCATAAACTAGAATGTTTTGTTTTGTAAAGAAATAAAATTGGATTATACTTTTCCTTTCAGAGTTTAGATTCAGAAGTAATATGGCCTTTCTATACTGCCATCAGTGCTTTTATATTATATCACAGTGTTTTAGAAACCAAGGAGCAGACTGTTTTGAGATTAAAGCATTGGGAAATTGTATTTTTGTTCCTTAGACAGCCCTCGTAAAAACTGTAGATTGTGCGCAAATGTTCTGGAATTTGTTTTTCCCACTTGACTTCTTCCAAAGAACTTTTCTCTACACCATTTCTTAAGCCAATTCCATTTAAAGTATGAAATCAACATGTCAATCAGCAGAGTTATGAAAAACCTCTGGGACAGTAAAGGCAAGAAAAGCCTTTATAGAAGTAATAAGTTCTGCAATAATAAAAAAGTAAAGAGTTACGTCTACACAGGGCTGTATGGAAGACGTGTGTTAAGGTTACACAAAACAAGATATAGGCAGTTTGCTAATTTCAGAACTAATGACCAGGCTATAATTCACACAACTGTCTTTTTGGATGGTTCCCTGTAAATCACAGTCAACTTCTCAAACTTGAAATTTTCATTAGCCACCGGCCTCTTTTGCTTTGTGTGAACGATGATCAACATAATTATAAGACGAGGCAGGATAGGCCATTATTATAAAGCCCATCAGTTATAAAATTGTTCAGCATACAATACTAAGTGCTTGGGGACCTGTCAGAGGATGCGGAAGAGGAGCGAGAGACCAGGTTAGTTGCTTAACTTCATTTACGGCTTGTGAACGTTTTATTACCTCCTGTTCTTCAATAAAAGTGAACAGCACAAAGTGGTTTTTAACCACTGGAGATACCCTTTAAATGATATCAGCCATTTTGTAGCTATTCTAATATAACCCATAGTCAGGTACATAATACAAAATATGACCTTATTATACCTCATGGCATTAGTAATCACTTAACATTTGGTATATCCATTTCAATGGTGCTCAATCAGCTATGTCATCAAAACTGATACATAAAGGGGAAGTTTAGCACAAATACATATGCTTTTAGGAAAGCGGTATCTTCCCATTTCATTGATCTTAATCTGCCCATCCAGAAGATATGTCTTTGCATAAATAAATGCTTCCAAAATACTGACTTACGGTTTGTAGGACCCCAAATAGAATCTCTGCCTGGGAAGAGGGACCATTACAGAGCCTGAGATGGCAGCTCACAACTGACCATACCAAAGTGGATGAAGTCTACTGATTTTTCATAATTTTTGGAAGAGGACATTTAGAATGACTAAGCATGTGCAATATAAACACATCAATTAAAAATTAATGATATTTTCCACTGAACTGACCCTTTTAAAAATATTTCTAAAGTGGAAAATTCTTTTTTAAATGATGTGTTTATATTGCACATTCTTTGTCATTCTATGTTCTCTTCCATTATGAAAAATCAGTTGACTATGTGCAACCTAGATTTAAATAAATGGGCAATACACTTCATGGAGTTCCATAACCTGGATAAATGGTGCAGCAGTGTATTATTATATAGTCACAGAACTCCTTAGTAACTACTTATCACCTTATACTTTACTACAGGGGTACATTAGTCCCCATACCATATAAACCAGGGGTAACCAATTACATTTCCCAGGCCACATGAAAAACTTGGATCGTCTGGAGCTCGACCTACAGATTCAACTCAATTCTCATTACAGAGATTGCAAAACTGTATTTTATAAAAAGATTTAATTAATATACCTGGTTCACTAGATGTGTTTTTATTATTAGTTGCCATTTTTAATAGGTGTGTAATATTTTAGATCCATTCCATCAAAGTCAATTAATTTTTTTTATAAAATAAACTTGGTAATAAAAATAAATCAATTATCCAGAATATTAAGATTTTTTTGGGTACAGGTCTAGTATTGAGGGGCCAGTCAGGGGCAGCCAATGGGCCGCATGTTGCCCCGGGCCTTACTTTGCCCAGGCCTGATATACCGTAAATAGATGAAGGATAAGTTATGTGGGTTATAATTTTCCCAGTGCTGAATAATAGCCCATATTAGTAAGAATGAAGATCATGATGAACTTTACAGACAGATCTAGAAATTTTCTCAGTCTCCTCATCAGCCCATCCAATAAAAACTTCTAAACTAAGAGTTACATCTACAAATCTTTTTGTGCTGTGTTTGTGTCATTTTGCATTTCTGTATTTTTTACTTCTGACAATGTAAACAATGTAATGTGGATTTAAGAAAAGTAAATTGATAAAACTTTATGCAAGAAAGTTTGTCTGACACTTCACATTCCTCTCGAAGATAAACACAATCCACTATAAATTGAGTACAACCCCTCCCATAAGAGGGAGCTGTTACACTGCAGGATCTGCCACACACAGTTTGATATTGTACATTTGGCTTGTTGTCTGTTTGGACCCTTTAATGGACAAGGGGAAAATACAGTTACAATTCCAAACATTTTTGGAGACAATCATATACCCTCTAAGAAGAGGACAGCTGGTGGTCTATAAAAAGCAATATAAAGCAGTAATCCAGAGAATATAAATGTAGAGCTGGCCATACACTTTACATACCATACAGCTTTCTTACTATTGTAGTTTTGTGGGGGCGATTAACCTACATATTCAGGGAGATTTAATATAAGTTCTTATAGTTTAAAATGGTGCTAATTTTGCCCCAGCCAATCAGATGTTACCTTTCAAATAAGATCTGATTGATTGGGGCAAAATAAGCACCATTTTAAAGGATAAGAACTTTTATTGAATCTCCCTGATAATCTTTAATTTGAGGAGTGAACAGCTATTAAAGCTGTATACAAAAGGGTTGCTAATTGTTAAACTATCCAGTGTCAGGTATTATATCTTGGTTTATTATACTGTATTGTATGTATGAAAACATGGTACAAAAAAGGTTTAAGGCTCGTACACACGTCCGATGTCTGCAGCGAGCAACGGCCCCCGACACCGTATCAGACGAAAATTGTGCGTGTGATGTAAATAGATATAATTACTGTATAAAGCACAGGCATCTGGGTACAGATACAAACATTAACTGTATGGCTTAATAAGATACTTCTCCTTACACACAGAAGCTGGAAATAATGTTCCCCTTTAATGGATAGATTAAAGGTGAAAACTCTCTGGAGCACAACACTGTTGTTTTCACCATAGTCTGAGTATGTGACACCCAAACAAATATTCAACCACCATACAAACCCTCTGTAGACACTGTTATGAAGATATTTAGCAAACCATGACCTCTGTCATAATTGTGGCTGACTTATTGCTAGGCAAAAACGTAAATATGGTTTGTTTAAATTATTAATGATGGCATGACTAATTAACAATGCGCCTAACACAAACATATTTCTAGTCAGTCTTTGTTTACTTCATTTCCTGTCTGTCTAAACCACTACCTGGGTGCTAGGATTTTGTGACTAACAGCCAGATTACGCTGAAATATATACAAACTGGAGTTGGAAAATGTTAACATTAATATCCACCTCTGCATATTACTAATATGTAATGGAAAAAAACAAACCTGCTAATTTTCACATTATTTAGCTAGGCAATAAAATAATAAATAAGTATGTCTGTTGTCAGAAATATCAGACATAGGCATGTCCAGCCCCCCACACAATCTATAAAACAGCTTGGTTGATCCGCCTATTATATAATATGTGTAGTTCTAAATTAGCATGTGTTGTCTTTTTATGCTGCATTTCCATAATAATTACCCATAACCACAAAGAATGAAGGGCTACAAATCTTGTAAATGTCATCTATATCTGCATCGACAATGAAAAAAGGTCTTTTAATAATTTATTCAACAAAGACTGTATGTAGCAGCAGTCACTACAAAATAGCACACCAACCAATGAAATAACTAAAAATTCTATGACACCCACAGTAAAACATAGCAAATGAACCATGAATGTTTGGAATCTGATGTTATGTTATGGTGATGTTATGGTAAATTGAGGGTACAAATATACTGCATTCCTGCTATAAGGACATAGCCTGTTATAAAAGCCAGTGGTTAGCATTGAGTAATTGGTTCAATTTCCCCCAATGGTACATCTGCAAGGTGTTTTTATGTCATCCCTGTGCTTGTGCAAGTTTTGCTCCCACAACCAAAAAATATACTGACTTTGTGTGTGTAATTTCCAGATAAACTGTAGAGTGTGCAATTCCACCAAACACAAGCCAATCAAACTGCAGTGCCTCGCAGATTTCCTCTGCAGAATTACAGTTGTTTTCTCCAAAATGATCCTGATTTAAGATGTTAAAAGCTATAGCTATCTACTAGTTAGGTAATATACGGCCCAATGTTACCTGTGGTGTACGGGGCCAATGTGGTACTAACAAAGTTATGTCTTACCTGACTGGGATCCTGCAATGTTTAAAGTCCTAAAGTACTAAACTTTTTTAGTACTACATCGGCCCCATACGCCCCTGTAGCAATGGAGTTAAGATTACTTCAAAATTGTTGCGCTAATCTAAACCATTTCTACATTGGCTACACCACACTATTTCACAAAAAGGCTGTAAAATGGGTAGTGCGATAATAGTTCAAAACCATCACTAACCCGATATTACTTTGGGTAGCGCAGGTTTTGCACTAATTTCAGCCAAAAATGGACGATATTGCATTGGCCCATAGAATTCATTTGTCCTCATATTTTAACATAAATTCCAATTTAAGAGGTCTGACATATATACAGTAGCCCTTAGTAGTACAATCTGGCTCCTCCTTCTCTTACAGTCTGAATGTTATAGAGCGTGTCTTACAATGGGACCAGTGTGGGTCTAAGGGAGAAAGTGGAGGTAGAATGACAAAAAGACTGAAACTCTGAAGAACTGGTATGAGGGGCCAAACCCAGGGGTGAGGGCCTAGCCGTTTAAGTCCTTACCCTGGTTACTTTTTATTTAAAAAATTATATTGGATTTCTTCTAAGATTTTTTTTCTTTTGCTAAAATTCCAAAGCAATGCAAACAGGCAATCAGTATAAAAAATTCTAAATATGTCTTTCACCTGGGCATCAAAATGATTCTGCATAACACAGCTCCATCTGCTTCAGACGTGCTTGGCTTTTATTTTCCAAAAGATTTTTTTTTTGCCTAATATGAAATTCATTACAAATAAGAGTGACTGCCTTATTAAATTACATTTCAATCCTGTCCCCTGAGACAGCTACTTCTTTCAAGGTGATTTTTCCATGTGAGTTTTCAATTTGTATGTGTAGTCTGTTCATAAAAGAGAAAAGAAAGTACAATGGATTCCACCTGCTTCTGTACAATGCCGTTATATCATTGTCATGCTGAGATGTTTGATTACATTAATCCTCTACAGGAAGGTGTTTTTTCCATTAATAAAACAGCATCATATAAAAATGGCCATAAAAAATAAAATGAATGCAGCAAAAAAGAGAAGGGTTTTCCATCAAGGATATAATAACAGCATTTACCTTTTAGAATTGGAGTATTGTATCCAAATTAGCTCCTTATCCATCCAGGTCTACAGTGTAGGGAACCTTAAGATTTTAGAGCTAATATAGAAACCACGGGGTAAAACACATGTAGGTTGTAAAACAGAAATGAAAGTGATTTCCAATTGTCCCTAAAAATTCAAGGTTATTACAAAATTTGGAAATCCAGAACTTAGATAAAGTTTTTGGGAACGTGTATTCCTGGGTTAGTCTACAGGACTTGGGTTATCACCAAAAAATATACGTTAGTCAGAAATCCAAAACCAGAAAAAATTGCATTGGAATCCATTTTTTTTGCTCATAAAAAAACATTTTGTTGAAATCATTTAATGCGCTTCTCTATACTTAATTTCAGCGTTAGTCAAAAACAAGCTTAACAAGATCTGAGTCTTTGTCCTTTATGGTAGGACAAAGACCTGCATAGTTCGTCAAATGAGCAGTATGGATACACTTACTGAAGGTTTCTGATCTAAGAAGCCTACTGCATAATGTATTAACTCTTGGCCTGTTGCCATTACAGCACAATTATCTCTAAAACACTGCCTAAGATCCCAGGACAGCACTTTCTACACAATTGAAGGTTCTCATTCATCCAGGTCATGGTATATCTGTTGTATTCCTATAACACCTCTTAGCCACAATCCAATCACGCCCTTAACACCTGGCTGTGATATGCTAATTGGGACTTTCCTGGGTACATAATTGCCACAGATTCTTGTACAAGTCATTCTGAATTGAGAGATCCAGTCAGATGACTAGCAAAACATTTTCAAGAACTAAACTTCAAGTCCAGTTGATCTAATTGAATACAACAGATACACTTTCTACACATGTGAAGGTTCTCATTCATCCAGGTCATGGTATATCTGTTGTATTCCTATAACACTTTTATAGTAACTACAATATGCAATACTACTAAAGGTCTTTCTTTCATGACTGCTCTAGTAAAAACTTATTTGGTTTTTAAACTTGTGGCTCATTGAGTAAAAAAACCCTTTTCCCATTATACAGGGGAATAAAGCATAATGGTATTTGTGACAGCTCCACTGTGCATTGGAGGCCAAACATGCTTCCAAACCACAGTGGCAATAAGCAGATGCTACATTGTTTAAACTGGTACAGTGGTTTATATGCTATCGATCAGGATTGAATTCGCTTTAGTAAGATTTCATCAGGGTTTCTAGTAAGTTTACAGTGATTCAAAGAAATAAATCGCAATGTACATTCAACAAAAGTATTGGTCCTTCTGTATACTGAGCAGACAGAAAGGGAGATTATACTATTCTATACTATATAGTAGTATATTGGGATTGGTGAGTATTGCCATGTGTATGGCTAGCTTTTTTTCCTGTGTGTTTATATAGGGTATAATGTAAAAAGGGCTACAATCTTCCAATGAAAGTTTTTCCTTTAATATTTTAATTGTAATCATCCTGTCTTTAACAGAGACATTAGATGGTATTAGATGGTTCCCAGTATTACACATGCACCACACTTGCTATCAATGTTAATTTGTTTCTGCTGTATCAAGTGCTGACATTTTCTGCTGGGCATCAGGTTAATCTAGGGCTATACAGTAGAGCTTGGAATACTTAAGTAGGATGGCTGTGTCCTTGTATGATTTCTGGTGTAGAATGGCTTATTGTCACAGAAAGATAAAGATAAGATCTGCAGACATACCATAAAAATCAGCATGAGAATTTCCATCCAAATCTAGGAATGTAATAGAATCTGGCAGTGACGAAGAAGATCGGATTTACAAGTGCAACCGAGCGGCTCCCTTTCGGAGACTCCTGCCAGACAAAACACATCCTGACCAGTTGGAACACGAAAAGGAAAAGATTGGGTTTTACTTGCAGTATCAGAAAGGAACATGTTCTGTACTTTATACATATGGTGAATATGCTACACAGGCCACGGTGGGACATTTGTGGCCATGGGAAACATTTGATAAAATGCATTTGAAATTCCTTCCCATGAGTTTAACGGTGGATTTGTCTAGATCCGTCTGTGCAGTTTTAACTCGGTAACCTTGTTTTGCCTTAAACTTTTGTTGCTTTTGGCTGCAGAAGAAGAGAAGGGAGAACCTCGGGCAATGCAATAAATGCTTAGAAAGTCTTACAATATATGAAAAGTTAACCCTACAATGTGTCATGAAAGACGGGTTACGGTTAGAATCTTTGTTTTGCTTGAAGTTTGAACATTCTAATATTAGGGTCTATGGAAAATCCCATAATGAGTTCATCTAAAGCACCTAAAGTGTGTGTGAATTCAGTTAGATCAACTTGACTTAAAGGGCAACTGTGGTCTCCAAACAAGTTAGGATTAAATGAAAGCCTGCAGTATATCCTTTATAATGAACCGACAATCACATCTCTGGCTTCAGCCTGTGAGAACTTTCTGCTTCCAGTAGCTTTAGTGACATCACCTTACCTCTGCCCGCCCCTCTGCCCCGGGGGAGAAGCATGCTCAGTAAGACTTAATGCTGGGGAAATCAGGAAGTAGCTGGGGGAAAAATTGACAGTTGAGAAGGGGAGCCTATTAATGCAGACAAGGGCTGGTTACATGACTACAAGCTGGTCACATGGCTAAAATCAGGAAGTGTTCAAGCAGGAAGTAATATTGCTGAACTTCTCAAGCAATAACTCACAAATTTTATCTTGAGATGTAATTTAGGTTTAATTTTGAAAGTACGGTGGAAGGCTTTTTATATAACCCTTACTAGTTTGGAAGAATTGGAGACCACAGTTGCCTTTTAAAGTTTAGCACTTGAATACATTTTACTAATGATCTGACTGGCTTTCTTTATTTAAAATGACTTCTACAATAGATTCTTGTACAAGTCTTTCTGAATGGAGTGATCCAGTTGGATGACTAGTTAAACATCTTCAAGAGCTAAACTTCAAGTCAAGTTAATTTCAGTTGACATAACTGAAAACCCCAAATTAACCAAAAGGGTCAGCTTTGAATGAAATTGTGGTCCTTAAACTTTAAAGTAGTGCATAAAATTTGATTCTCTTTTAACCAGGAAGTTATGTGCACCGATGCCTTGTGTCCAGGGTTCAGATCCACTGCAGGTTAAGGACAAAAATGCCAAAGGGTGACCAGCACTCCAAACATCACTCATGGCAGCAGTCTTCTTATAAAAGTTTCATCTTCATTTGTTGAAACATAGTAAAATCAGACTGACGCATTCAAATCCACCCTTATCTACATTTGCAGGTTTATATGTTCTCCCTGTGTTTGCTTTATTTTCTTCGATAATAAAGACATACTGATAGGATGCGTGTGTGATAGGGTAGAATGTAAGCCATGTCATTTGTTAAGTTCTATATAAGAAGTGCTGTATAAGTGCTATGTAGGAGCAGGGCCGGCCTTTGGTACGGGCGACCTGTGCGACCGCACAGGTTGCACTACCAGGGGGGCGCCAGCCGGGAATCTTAGGTCACTGACCTGTAGGTCAAAGTAGTGCATCAGTGCCGCAGCCCACCTAGTTACGATCCTGCAGATCATATCCTGCAGCACACATAAGCCTTACTTAAGATATTTGTATGCTGTGCTGTTCTGTCTGTGCATTTAGTATGTTACGTGTTACGTAATGATGTACACGCGATATATACAAACACGCACTGCAGATGATGAAAGACAGTAAGGGCAAGTGGGGGACTTGATTTGAAGCAGGCAAAGGCAAGCAGCATTCAATAGCATATTGTATGTGTGCAGGGAGGTGTTTTTGAGGGGGTGCTAGGCGCCAGTGACAAATCTTGTACAGGGTGCTATTTATCCTAAGGCCAGCCCTGTATAGGAGTATAGTAGTTTTGTGACGTGCTTGGAACCTGGCCCAGATGGCATTAACCTGATGCCCACTCCAATCTACCCACAGAAATTCCCAATGACAATTATAAACAGAGTAGATAGTTAGCAATATAGCATATATTACATTGCGTTTAGTTGCTGGGAACATTATACATATTGTAGTATTTTATATGCCCTGGTAAACCCTGTTAATATCAGTAAATGTAACAGTAACCTTTACTTTTCATGTTCCCATACTAACTTTCTTATGGGATGCTATATTCTGTACCCGTTTATAGTGTGTATCTGTGTATATTGTGTAACTCTTTGTGGAATGACTTGAATATTAAAGCAGTAGAATGATTTTAATTAAAACAAAAGATTTCATACCCACTGCAGTTGTGTATGTGTTTCTGACATTTCCCAGGCATTTCTATAAATTGAAAAGAAGAAAGAATCTCGAAATAATGCGCAGTGTCTTTTTTTTCCTATTTAGTTTAGCTGTGCCAATTCTCGTTTATGAATCCCAGGCATTATATACTGGCATACTGTATTACATGAATTAGATCATTTATTGCTGTACACCTAAATATTAATCTGATATATGCAGAATACTGAGGCAGCGAATAATAATAGTAATAAAATAAAAAATAAAAAAAAGTAAAAAATGGAAAGTCAGCCAATCATTAGCCACAGGATATATATATATAGTAAAATATACCATGTCCCAGTGTAAACATTGCAATGATAGTGTGTAAATATGTTAACCGCTGTTCCAGCAAAAGTTTGCCCTTGTTATTAATCTGCAGCAACCAATCAGATTTTAGCTAACTGCAGTAACCACGTAAAAAGCTAACTTCCGATTGGTTGCTGAAAATTAACAGCCCAAGCCCAACCTCAGTCCAATATTTGTAGTTTTAACTGAGCAGCATTTTTACATCAAAGCTATTGATGAATCACAGCACAGTGAATAAATCTAATGAATCCATTTTATTTTGGACCAACAACTTATTTTAACAGACAAGCTTTCCAGAAATACCCATTTCTCTTCCTTAGGTCAAGCAGATTGTTCTCAGTTCATTTCTGTAGACTATTACTCGTTTTTAGCTGTCAACTTTGACATAGAAAATACAACATGGGTTGAGTTTTACAATGCAATTCCTTTTGCGAGCCATATTTAAACTTACGAACATTTTTATGTGTTACTTGATACTACAAAGCAACGTGATACCACAGTGAATCCTTTCAGGATATAACAAAGCTTCAAAGGCAATTTGTGGGATTTACAAATTCTTTTTCCAGACTGGACACATTTCATACAGTTTGGTACATTAAGTACTCAAATGGCGTGTTGAATGTCAGAGCATTCATCCCCGTCACTTCATCCAATCAGGACAGTCCTAATTATTACATGACAAGAGGTTGAATTTAACAACCTGCCGAAGCAATTTAAAAAATGTACCGGTATATAAATACCAAAAACATTTTCTACATACAGGGAAAGACTCAACTTCTTCCCAATCCAAACATTTCTCTATTGTCAGTTACTATGGTAAGAGTAACATCTCTAAATAAAAGAGAGATAATAAGAAAAAAGGTTATAAGTAATAATAAAGTACACTATACTGCCTGTGCATATGCACCTTATTTTCCACAATAATGCTTTCATTTATAAATCGGAGGCTTTTTATTTGATGGAATTAGCTAGTTATACAGTATGCTGATTTTATTAATAGTTTGGGGAATGTCTGCCCTCCTCCCACTTAAATAATAACGTAGATAAACCAGGATGGCTCCACTGTAAACCAATTTATCTGATGTAGCATGAACCCGCCCTCTGAAGTCCCGTGCCCAGTCTATCATTGCCATGATTGATATTGGGGAAGCCATTGGCAGGAGAACTTTGGAGGACACGTATAGGCTACAGGAGCCAGTAGAACGGTCTAACTTAAAGGGGAACGGTGATCTCCAAACAAGTTGCTTTTAAATGAAATGTCAGGTTCATACCTTTAAAATGAGCCAACAACCTCCACTCTATGTGCTGCAGGGCCAAAGATATGAAGAAATCACTTATCAGAAAGTTAGGGGGTTGGAAGGTTCTAAATCTGCGATCACAATATTAGTTCCTCCTTATAATCTGCAGTTTGCACATGCTCAGTGCAGGAGAAATCTTAAGAATCCAAGAAGACATAGGGGCATATTTATAAAAGAGCGAAAAGCAGCGAAATGTTTTCGCATTCGCTTTTCGCATGGGTTTTCGCCAAAAAGACAGTTAACGCTATTTATAAAAGTAGCGTTAACGAATGGCGAAACCGTTTCCGCGAGCTATCGCTAAACCCTTTTCGCCTAACTTCGCAATGGTAATTTTAGCGAAAAGGGAGCAAAAAGGCATAACGCGATTTATAAAAGAGCGAAAGGTGGTTTTTGCGTTAAAAAGAGCGAAAGATTAGCGCGACCCTGAAGGTGGTGAAAAGTCATTGTTTGAGCGAAAAGGCATTCTAATGGGTAATATGCCTTGAAAAAGCGAACGCGCATTAGAAGGGCGATCGCGCATTAGAATGAAATATGCCTTGGAAAAGCGACATTAGAAAGGCGAACGCGCAGTAGAAAGGCGAACGCACATTAGAAAGGCGAACGCACATTAGAAAGGCGACCATGCATTATAATGGAATATGCCTTGGAAAAGCGAACGCACATTAGAAAGGCGACCGCGCATTATAATGGAATATGCCTTGGAAAAGCGATCGCGCATTAGAAAGGCGAATGTGCAGTGCAAAAGAATATTGTATTCCAATTGAGAAATTCTAAGAAGATTGACTAAATAAGACATGGCTGACTTCTTGGTAAATGTGAGGTGGCCATTTTGAACTTGACATCATTTTCTAGTGGGCTTTTCTGGTTTTGAATGGTTTTCGCAATGCAGTCTTCTTAGATGCGTTAAGTTTTCGCTGCGATACTTTTCGCTCTTTATCGCACCCGTTCGCCTTTTTCAGCCGCGAAGTGTGTTTTTTTCGCTTTTTTATAAATAAGGCGAAACGAAGCCCCAAATGGCGCTATTTTCGCTGCGATGTGCTGCGCTAATTATTTGGCGAAAAAGACAATCCTTTATAAATATGCCCCATAGAGTTACAGTTAATGAAGGAGGTGTGGGAGGGGCCATGGAGGTTTTAAGGGGACTTGAAAACCATGGGGGCCCACAAAGAGAAGGAGACACTGTGAAGAGGGACTGTCACATGGTTTCAGAGCAGAAAGCAGGAAGTGCAGAAGGTCTGGTAATGCAGATACCATATCAAACACAATAATATAAATATCTTTACAAAGCTTTGTGCAATATTGTCAATATTCAAGTTATCCTAAACTGGCAAATGCAATAAATTGCCTGGTAGAGAGCCACGCGGAGCACATATACAGCGGATTCTTTCTAACACTCTACCAAGATAAGCAGATTGTTCTTTAATCTAATCAGAGAGACACCTAGGAATTCTAGCATTGTGGATGTAACACAATGAACCTGTCTTGTACTTTGTTGAATGATGTGATAAATTAAAGGGTATGTCCACCCCCCAAAACCAACTTTGGGGGTAAGGTAGGTAACCCCTACCCACCTCCAACAGCCACAATATTTCACTAAAAAAGTGCCCCAATTTCTACTTACATTGCATTATCTCCCGCGACGATCCATTCTGGCCTCCTGCTTGCAAGCAGGGGCCAGACCTCAGCCACGGCTGTGATTGGTTGACAGTCAGCCACTCACAGATGCGGCTGACGTCACTGGAAACATTGCAGGAGAGAAGGCTCTGTAAGTATGGAACAAGGGGCTTTTTTAAAGAAATATTGCGGCGGTTGGGGGCAGTCAAGTGTTACCTACCCTGCCTCCAAAGGATTACATGCTAGGTGCAACAATGGCTGAGAATGGATCCGGATGGGGGGGGTGTTTCTGCACATGGTGGGTTCATATCTTTGGAACCATAAGGAGCAGAGATGTAAGGTAAGATTTATTTTAAACTAGAGAATGGGGCCAGTAGTGGGTTTAATTATAGTTTGGGGGTGGACATGCCCTTTAAATTACAGATGTTTCTTTAACCTAATCTAGTAGCCACCAGAACACATCTTGTTATGTTTAATATCTACACATACAGGATGGATTAACAGTCTTTAATGTGTTACTGTCCACCTGCCACAGTGTAACATCAAAAAGGACTTACAGAGATTTTCTACTAATTCAACAGTCACAGCTTGAAAGTTATTAATATGTCAGTCCCCGCTGAGACACAGCTGGATGAAGCAACAGCATACTGTACAGCCTTTGAAAGTCCAGACCCTAATCCAATGCTGCACAGAGTGATTTGTTTGGGTCCTAGAGTGTTGACGAATATTCAAACAAACTGAAAAAAGATCAGCAGCTGCTAACTACAGCACTGCACACCTACAGCAGCTCGCAAAACTTTATGGGAAAGCAAGGGAATATATGCGTCCTCCACTTTTTTTCACCTTCCTTCTCTGGAAAAGTTTGCTTTTTCCCAGACAGAAAACTATACAATTAGCGATTGGCTATTGAGGCAATGTTAAACATTTTTAAATCTGTCCCGCCCTGGAATGCAAAAACCTTTGGAGGGTTGACTGAAAACCGCGTCATGTACATATTACACAGTCCCACATACAGTATGGAGAGTCTACTATTTAGTGAATAAGCTAGAGAGCGCATCACAGAGAAATTTTCAACAAGATCAAATGTATCTTAGATTGAGACTAATCTAAAATTATAAAAAATATAAACTATACTATAGTACAGGGATTCTTAAATGGTGTGCCTCCAAATGTTTGAAACCTACTACTCCCAGCACTCCTCACAAACAGAGCGAAGGCAGGGAATACTGAGAGTTGCAGTTTTAAAACACCTGGAGGCACGCCGTTCGAGAATCCCTGCTTTAGTATACTATAATTATATAATATCAGAGTGATTCAATAAAAGTTTTGTTGTGTGAATTTTGCCCCAACCAATCAGATCTTATTTAACATTTGAAAGCTAACATCTGATTGGTTAGGGCAAAATTAGCACCATTTTAAATGATAAAAACTGCATGGAAGACAAAGCTGCTCCCTCCCAATCTGACCACCAGTCAATTTGCAAGGTGCAGTTGGAGTTTGATTCTTGATAAAAAGGAAAAATATCTGGTTATTAATTTAGAAATAAACCTCGTCCCACATTCTGGAGAAAAAGATACCATGATAATCCCTCTGATTTTTTATTTTTTACTTTAAACATTTTAAAAACACTACTGTCTACTCAGACTAAACCTCCTATACACTGGGCATATTATGTAAATTCAGTACTCCAGCAATGGGAAGACTCAAAACAAAAAGGAGATGACAGTGGCTAAAACGGATAGACAGAGTTACCAAGCCAACAAACATGAACCAGCTCAGAGAGGAAGGTGCTGACAGACAGGCCATAAGGTCACAAACATATGGACATGATTAAACAAGTCCCACCAAGTTTGCGCAGTTCTTCCTAATAAGACAGACTTTTTATATTTGCTTTATTAAAAAAAACAAATCTTATGTATCCAAAACAGCAATTTCCTAATAACTTTTCTTGACCTCCCTGTTATAATTTTAATGCAAAGTTTGACTTTTTCTAAATTAGTTTTGCTTTAAGGTCTGAACGACCAAGCACCCATATGCATGCGATTCTCAGCCAGAATGCTCGGACGGCCCTTGGGCGTTCTGTCTGAGGGAAATTTAGTGTGTGTTTGAAGCGTTAAAGGGACAGTTCAGTGGAAATTATCAAAATTTGTTAAATTGTTAGTTTGTGTAATGCCTTCTTAGTTATTCTACATATTCTCTCCCATTTTGTAAAATCAGTTGATTTCATACCCTTTGCTGTTCCCTGCTGTTGACATTAGTGAGCTGACATTTCAGGTTCTAATGGTCCTTCTTCTTCCCAGGATGCACCACATCCTTGGAATGTTCCTAACAGAAATTTCTACTGATTGGCTGTTGGATGGGCCAAACATGCTCAGATCTCTACTGAGCAACTGAATCAACCCAGGCACTGGGTCAAGGGCAAGACCATAACGGTCTCTACTAGGGGTCCTGCAAACAGGAAGTCAGTATTTCAGAAGCATTTATTTATACACAGACACAAAACAAGTAGTGCCCCCCCACTCACAAAAATACATAAAGCAAACAAGAGAACAGAGCAGTGGGTATAAATGGGCGACATCAGGATATCAGAGCAATCAATACCAAGTAAATCAATATAAACCTTAATAACATGTATAAATAAGGATAGGAAGATTAGACCCATAGGTAACAAATAAGCAGACCTAGTCACATCAATAAAGTACCAGGGTACGACAAGAGGAGCTAAAAAGGTAGGACAAATTCCAGACGCGTTTCGTCCAAGAACAGACTTCCTCAATGGCGAGGATTTAGGATGAAATAAGAGGTGCAAAACTATGCAGCTGGTTGGTGGATTCAGATAAATAACACAGGCAAAGTTTTGCACCTATTTTTGCAAATAAAAAAGTGTGATGCAAAGAAAACAAAATGTTAGTGCTAACAGGTTCCATGAGCAACAACAATGTGTTCCCAGGCCCACCTATTAGAACAGGGGCCCATAGAATTACAGCTATATCATTTTGAATTCAGAACTAAAGTCTAAGGCTGTGTACACATGTTCCAATGTGTCGGCCCGATCAGTCATTGAGATCAAATTTTTGCCTATGATGGGCCAATGTTGGTCAATAAATTTCATCTGTTGAAGACCGCATGATTGGTATAAACCAACAATATACTTAGCTTAATACTATGTAAGGAGGACCTGAATTATTGATACTGCTTTCTTTCTGCTTTGATCTTCTCTAGATGGTGATTACAACCCCATTTAATTCTATACGGCTGGTGCAAAGTAACCACAAACACACAGAAACATGGGGAAACACCTACACTTAATAACTCTTTAGTTCTCCTTTAAAATGCATCCTTAACAATCACCTTAAAAAATGTATCTACCACAAAAAGGCATTTCCTTTAATAAAGTTTCAATGACACACCCAGTCATGGTGAGTAAAAATATCTGTTTTCTGCACAATATCAGATGTCGTAAACCGTATCTGTATTCTATTATCTGCATCCCTAAATTACTACTCCCACTGGAAACCCACAGGACAGAAATACAGATCTATGAACAGAGCAATCTTTCAAACTTCCTGGCAGGGAAAGAAAGTGAGAGCTTCAATATTCCTACAGCATCTATATTGTGTTTGTTACCAGGATGGGACAGGCTGCTAAATATAGACAGTGACTGACCACACCGAAGTAATGAAAGATGTTTAGGGTCATGTTTCTGACAACAATCTTTTAATAAATAACTATGAATTAATGTTTTATGGTAACACACCACGATGCAGAGCGTTTCCTGGGCCCTAGGCAGGTGCCTAGGGTTGCCTTGTGGATAATCCCGCTCTGAGTAGTATAACAAATAACACATGATAAAAGTTTTAATTGATTCAAAACTTAGCTTGCAATATAACAAAATGGAAAATTGTTTTCGAAAGTCAAAAATTAGATAAAAATTATCTGGACATAGAGACTGTTCCTTAGGGGTTTAGGTAATCACCTCAGGTAATATAAAGGGGAGGAGGGTAAAAAAAAAACATCTTTGTTTTAAAATGTAGATTATCCCCCCCAAACCCCACTTTTGCATTATTAACAGTTTTTAAAGATGCTCCTGAACTTCCTTACCTGGCCCGGTCTCTTGCTGCTCCTACTCTGGTGCTGCTGATAGCCGCTCCACTTCCTGGTTGCAGCTGTTAGTTAAGGCTGGACATCACAAATCAGCTGACAGCCACAACCAGGATGTAAAGCGGATGTCAGCGCAAAAACAAGCTTGAAACAGTAGCAGGGGGAGGCGCCTAGACGGCAAGGGACTGGGTCAGTTAAGAAAGTTCTGGAACAACTTTGTAAACTGTAAATATTGTGAAAGTGGGGTTTGGGGGGTATTATCTAAATTTTAGAAAAAAGGTCTTTTTTAGTGGACTTGCCCTTTAATGTTAGTAATTATGTTATGTCTATCGTACATTAAAGTTTAATTGTGTTATCTGTAAAAAGATTTTTTGGTCACCCATTATTCTAGGGTAATTTTTTACATCCCATTTATTGAATTGGGTATCCAGCCATGAACACAAACGATACATTAATCAAGGCTTATTGTAAGGTCCTTTTCTGTAAAAGTCGGTAAAAGGGAATTAACTAACCACCTATCAGGATGGATATTGGGTGCTGATAGTGAAAGTCTTCTTAATATATTAACAAGGAGAATTCTTACTAATATGTTCCAGGCCGTGCCCTCCGTTCCTTGCAAGGAAATCTTCTCAACAAACCCTCCAGCCTTAAACCATTCTCTCTTGCTGCTCCCTACCTTTGGAACCCATTAATGCTTTCAAACAACAAATGATTGTTAGCCCTTTTAGCACTTTGTACCCATCCCCCCACTTGTATCTGTATGTTGTTCCTCCCACTTAGATTGTAAGCCCTTTGGGCAGGGATCTCATTCCTAATGTGTCGAGGCTTGTTGCACTTATATCAATTTATACATAATTTATATATATGCTTTCTTAACCGATGTATGAAATTGTTAATTTTTATCTATCTGTATAATGGCTTGCACTTATCCCCCTGTTTGTATACTCTCAGGGAGATTCAATAAAAGTTCTTATCATTAAAAATGGTGCTAATTTTGCCCCAACCAATCACATGTTAGCTTTCAAATGTTAAATAAGATCTGATTGGTTGGGGCAAAATTAGCACCATTTTTAATGATAAGAACTTTTATTGAATAACCCTGTCTGTATTTTATAATGTACAGCACTGCATCCCCAAGTGGCGCTTTATAAATAAAATTATATATACATACATATAATTCTAATATGTAACTGCCATTTAATATGATACTGTCATTGGTATGGGGCCATACATTCTAAGTTCAACGTGTTATTTTCCGGTCCGGAAACCTTTAAACCAGCTGAGCCTTTTGCAATTTAGTCTGCGTGAATTACAATCCAATCTATTAATAGTGCATGCTCTGCAATATGAAATTACTTACTGTGACATTAGAAGGAACGTGTTTAGTAAATATTACATGTGATTGCTGCTCAGGGAAGCACAGTGAATTAAGGGCCGCTAATTGTAACACAAGGTGATTTAAAACAGATCAATCAATGGCCAACTAATCTTGCCATAGCAAATAAATAAGTTAATGTCTGGTGTGAAAAATTCTAAAGCGTTTCATTAAAAATAACAAGATGTTACTTAATAAGATTGGATTTTCTTACACTCGAGTCACTTACCTTGTCCTATAATCCGGCTTCTGAACGCTTCTGCATCCACTGTTCCGGTTGCTGGCATCACTACTTGGTGCCAGACTCACTTCCCGGCGCCTTATAGTGACGTCAGGTGCCAGGAGACAGTGGATATGGAGTGACGCAGTCTCCTCTCTTCCTCCTGCAAGTCCTCCCACAGCAAGTCCTCCGGATTGCAAGTCCTCCCACAAGGCAAGTCCTCTCCTATACTGATCTTGGGGGGCGTGCAGTGCTTACCACTGCAGATGTTTAGAAAATACAACTCCCAGCAACTAAAGCATGCTGGGAGTTGTAGTTTCCAAACATCTGGAGTGGCAATGAATTAAGGGGGTTACTGTGTGGGATTACCTTTACTATGTGGGATAACCATTTAAAGGGCAACTGATTCTTTAAAACAATACAGAATCAGGAGGATGGTGTCTATTGTTAAAGATTCCCTTATGATTCTGTATTGTTTTGAGACTTTAGTTGCCCTTTAAATGGACAGCAGAATTCCCATACAGTAGTCCCATACAGTAATACACATACTGGATTTGGCTATTACTGTATTGGGCTACTGGATGGGAATTCTGCTGTCCATTTAAAGGACAACTAAAGCCTCAAAACACTACAGAATCAGAAGACAATAGTGGTCATAATTTCTACCGTCGACTTATACTCAAGTCACTCATGTTTTACTAATTTTTAGGTAAAAATAGGTACCTCGACCTATACTCGGATCGACTTAAATTCGAGTATATAGGGTTTCCTGAAGATACCATGCTATTAAAGAACAAAATACGTCTGGACATTATTAAACACAAAATAGAATTTACACATCATTTTCTTATTGTTCCTAAACAATAAATGTGATTATTAATTATGTTTTCACTAAATGTTAAATATGAACATTTCCTTTTCAGTCTAATCTTGGTTTTTAATATTTGGCGATTTAATATTGCGTTTGCGAATGTGGGTAAATCCCGGGAAGGAATTACCCACTGCGGAATTTAAAACGCCAGCTTTCTGCTGGCGTTAAAATCCTGCGCTAAAATGAGCGCAAATGCGATATTAAATTGCGAGTGTCAGATGCGCGGATGATTTTTGCGTAACCCGCGCATCCGACGTGCATATACTACTGGTTAGCGCGACTTTAGCTCCATATATTTGCCCAGCGAGTCTGGGTAAATGAGGCCCATAAGATCCTAAGGACTGAACATTCTAAAATAGAATTCTACTCAGTTTCTAATATGCTTGATGGCAAAGTGCCCAGCACACATGGGAGCCAATATTTATTTCAGACTGTGTTCTTCCACATGGCCAAGCAATGCAGAGATGGAATTATATTAAAAATAATAATATATATCTGATATAAATAGACACAATTTGAATTCTCTCAGGATGTATCTGCTACTTAATATTGGGGGGGGGGGGAATCTTCAACATTTTCTCTTTCTACTTCCAAAGATTAGTAGAGAATTATCGTGTTAATCATTGGTAGAATCAAAGGCATCTTGGATATAAAGTAATATCATTAAGTTAGACAATAAAATGTATTAGTTTACATCCAAGATGTCTTTACTTCCAAAGTGGTCAACTAGCAGAGTACCCAGCATTGCCTGGTTGTTTCCAATAATCCAACCTGCTGCCTGCACCCAAAATTTAACAGACCTGCAAGCCACACCAGCTATCCGTCCCGACCCATGCCCTCATCATGATCCACAACACATTCAAATGTGATGTGTCAAACCCGGACAAGCAGGTAAACTTAGGGTACCCCATCCCATGCAGGATTCAAGGTCAGATCTCACCCCAAATTAACTTAGGAGATCACTCAATTCACCACCAGAAGGCAGAACACAGGTTAGATCTTGTTTACAATTAACCTAAAAGGGGGTTGTTTGTAAAAGTTGTAACGTAGCTTGGGTTTTTTTCCGGATCCTGAAATGTATTTATTCTAAGTCTCATCAAAATTACCCAAGGTCTTCTAAAGTTTTTCTGGAACATACGTACACTCATTGACTTTACATATATAGATCAACTTCCTTCCTTAGTACTGGAATTGTCTATCTGTATAACCTAGCTGTGGATTTTTAGGGGAGGACATCTTTAATATGGGTAGCATGGTGACTCATTGGCTAGTACGGATGTGTTTTTAAGTAACTTTCATTTAAGGTAAAATCTTTAAAACAGATGTTGATTTTTGCTCTTTCCAAAATAACATACTGTCGGGTTAATCAACAAAATCAACCCTAATTTACACAAAATAACGGATCTGCTTTAGAAGGAAACTGGCAGTGGTCCACTTGTATCTGCAATCTTAAGTCCACAGAAGTTGTTCTGCAGCTGTTAGTCCTGCCGGGGATACCTGCGGTTCTAGCACAGCAAGCCAGGAAGAAGTAAACATGAGGTGATAATTAACTGATGTCACTTTAATTGTTAACATGTAATGTGGACATCTAGAATTTGATGATAAACTGAAAATACAGTCACCAATGAAGTAATATAAAATTCTTTGCTCTTATTATGAGCTACCTCAGCCAGTAAAAAGCGAGTACCAGACACAGTCATTCAAGGGGTTCCATTTAGATGTTTTGGAATGCAGTTTGTTGATCAATACTAATTGCTGAGACTTGTGTGTTGACTGCTGACTTGATTCAGTCACATGGATATTTTAGTGTTGCTATCATCAGGATGTAACATAATTGCTAGGCTTATTATTATTATCATTATTGTGGATTTATATAGCGCCAACATCTTCTGTGGTGCTTTACAATTACATGTATACATTCACACCAGGCCCTGCCCGAAGAGCTTACAATCTAAGCACATTTATTTATAACATACAATCTATCTGTATGTCTTTATTGTGGGGGAAACCAGAGTGCCCGGAGGAAACCCACGCAAGCACAGGATGGATTGGAACTCAGGACTTCAGTGCTGCAAGGCCTCAGTGCTAACCACTAAGCCACTGTGCTGCCTACTTATTGCTTATGCACCATCAACGCACACCATCATAGGGTTATATAACAAGTGGTTACAGCCATTCGTGATTCAACTATATTGCACTACCCTGGTTCCCACCACTGCTTTACATACATTCCTGGGTAAACTTGTTATCTGGACACATTAAAATAACCCTATGGAAAAGACAATGTAAATAACGAAAAAGAAAATTCTTGTATTAAAATAAAAAACAACATGTAATATAAATTGTGTGCATTTTCTTAAAAGGGATGACAAACCTGCCAATAGTTATGAAATACTTTGGTATATATTACTGTAATTAACAAATATGTGAGTTTTGCTGGCCATACACTATTCACACAAATCCACATACCTGACAATGTTTCAGCAATTTTCCAGTGGCCAGGCCAGTGTACATCAGCTAATAGCACCATACAACTGCTCAATAGTTAGATTCGATGTTGAATGCAGAATTGATTTTATATTGGGCATGTGTATGGCCAACATTAGTTGCCACACCCTCTCTTAGCAAAATGCCATCTGACATTCTGTTTTGTAATTTGAATTTAAATAGTTATTAGTTTACATGTATAATTTTTTTTAAATAAACAGATAATCTTTTAGTATAATGTCAATTTTCTTATTGGTTATATGGGATGTTTTCATCTATTTAGAAATCACAGAAAGTACATTTCACGATACATTAAATTGTCTGTTTGTCAGCATTTTGTTTAACTACAGTTTCAGACATGATAGCAGAAGGATAGAAATTAATTTATTTAAACTGCTAATGGTACATCATACCACTCACCCATTCTTTGATTATTATTGATAATATTATTGATAATTATTGATACCAGAGTAAAATGGGCTACTAACCTTTATGGTTCATAGCGCAAGTTTTAAAATGATGCAAAATGCTTCAAGGATGTAACAAAAAATCTTGGCAAACAGAACAAAACTGAAAAATACTCTTGAACATGACAAGTTAAATACTTTGGGAACATCTTGTGAACTAAACCCCTGAGGGCAGACCAAGCTAAATAAAATTGCAGCAATTTCTCAAATGACACCACCAGAAAACCAGACACAACTTGAAACACTATTTGGTTAAGGGCCAACTACTTGGCAAAAAATATTACACACTTTCATGATACTCTATCATCTCTATGGGACTGGTTAAAGAAGGGCTTGTATTTTCAGTTGAATTCCTAGTAAAAGTAAATAGCAACTGACAAAATAAAGTCATTTGTAAGTCTTTTCACTTTAATACACAATGGCTATGAGAAGAAGTGTCTGTTATGGCTGCTAATTTTCAGCAATTTTATGAAGTTCTGATAAATGATTATTTATGCTCTCAACTTTATCTGGACACTAAAACTATGCACAAAGTAAAAAGGAATCACTGTGTTTGGATGTGGACATTTTTGACAATGCATACATAGAACCATAGAACATATGGTAAATATTTCTGGGACATAATTAAGAAAACATGTAAAAATAACCATAAAGAAGAACATAGCACCAGAGAGGCAATGATGAATAAAGCTAATAAAGGGGACTTGTGTAGATACTTATAATGACGTTGGAGTGAATGGCCCCCAGTTCCGATACATTCTCTGTACACATGTAGGTTGCTACTGTCAAACATAGAGGGGTAGCAATGTGAAAAGACAGCTCATTAAAGAAAAACATATGGTTGTCTATGTACAACTGATAGGGGAACACTAGGAAACAGTGTGTTTGTCAAGCTGACTTGACATAGCCACACAAGCTATGTGTATGGCTAGCCATAGAAAAAGTAACGTGTGGCAGAGTAAAAGCAATTATTGATTTCCTGATCATGCAGAGATTGACCATTGGCAACACATAAGGCAAAGGATTTTGGATGAATATTTAAAAATCTTATCAATAATTGATTGAGACATACTTTGTACATGTTCAATAAAGTAAAAGGTTTGCGTCCGTCTATTAGTCGGCGTTAAAATCATACCTTAAAATGAGCGCAAATGCGTTATTGAATCGCAGGCGCCGGATGTGTAGCGAACTGGTTAGCATGACTTTAACTCCATCTAATTGCCCAGCGCCTCTGGGTAAATCACCCCATCTGTGTTAAGACTGCAATGAAGTGTGTACTGCATTCTCTATGGGCATCTTACTGGGATTGGGGAGCACAAACTCAGGAGAAAGACAAGGCTAAAAGGACATACAGAAATTAAATCTGTAGATTCAATAGTCACAACAGGAAGACCATTAATGCAGATGCACACCTAATAACAAAATTGTAGAGACAGTTTATTTCCCTTATATGATATCCACCAAAGCCCTGACACAACCATTTTTCCGAAACAAATTGTGCTTCCTGTTACAAAAACATCTGCTAAGAAGTATATTTGCAGAAGATCCCAGAAGTATCATAATGTTTTAATCTCTACCCACTGTGTGTATGAGAAAGTAATGATAGTCCTGCAGACAGACACTGTATAAATATAGACTTCAATTCTGGGTTGCTATTTAATTGTTTTATCAAGAATTTCCAGGCTGATTGTAAATTAAATGGATTGATAAATGGCTATTTGATTGTATTAACATGCATGCACACAACCTTGGGATTAGGGAACATGTGTTTTCAATTCTCTCATTATTTGGGAATATATCAATAGAAACATGACTGTTCCAAGACCTCATTGGCAGTGGGAGAGTTAACACGCAGGTGGGAACATTCTAACTGGGCTGACCTTGAGATCTTGAAAATATTAACCCACGAACAGTAGTATTCCATCAATATGCCATCAATATGCCATCAATATGCCATCAATATGCCATCATTTGTTTGAAGTTGAGTCTTAATTCTAACACAACCAATTACATGCTGAAGAGCCATTTGAAGGGAAACTTTTGTGCTCTCCCAGAATAAATTTACACTAATCACCCCTACCAGCTATAAATAAGGAGAAAGAAGTGTTTAAGCTGCATGACCCTGACAATCTTTCTGTAAACGTAAAGAGATTTTGGTCAAAGCCCTGAACATTACGGTTAAAAGTTGTGAGATCTGATTATCTAAACCCATATATTACTATCAAACATATTTATACTGTATATCTCATTACAGTTACTACAGCTACACATTTGCTATTAACCATGTAAGTAGAAAACACTACGTGTGTGATCCCTGTAAGCCAGTTATCCCTGGAATGGGATCACTTGCACAGCTACTGTACTTTCTGTATGTGGGGCAGCTACTCTGTCAATCTCCTCTAAAGGCTCGTCCAGGCTTGGCTTCGGATTCATGATACTTTAAAAGCTTTGCATTGGGGGTGAGCTTAATTACATTCTATGGCCTTCTTTACAGGTTCTCTATCTGGGAATGATGCATTTAAATGTGCAGCAATGTAAAACTGACCAATGCACTAAGTGGGGTACCCAGTGGGGTAGTTCTGTACATAAGTATGGTAAGCTTTGAAACAAAATTGTGGGCATCAAGCAAAGCTATGAAGAAACAGGGATGACATACACAGCAAAAAGCACATCTCCCATCATCCCACAATTCTTAAAGGTCACATCCAACATACAGAGAACTCGCACTGGGCATTTTACTGCTCATTTTAATATTTATCGTTTCATTCTAATATTTGTACTTTTTCCTGTTTGTTTTTCATTTCAATATACTACATTCATCAAGCTTCCTTTATTTTAATTCCATAATGCATTCATCTCCCTTAAAACTTATTTTATCTATCAGCATTCATCCTTCTTTCATTTTTTATTGACCACTTCATTTGACCTTCTCATTTCATTTTGTTCTCTACTTCCTCCTTATTTAAAGCCTCTCCCCAATCCCTTTTAGTACCCATAGTATTGGAGGTTGTATAAAGACATACGTCTATCTAGTCCAACCTTTATACCCTACCCATAATGTCTGTCTAACAGTTACATAGTAAAATAGTATTGGAGGTTGTATAAAGACATACATCCATCTAGTACAACCTTTATACTCTACCAATAATGTCTGTATAATAGTTACATAGTAACATAGTATTGGAGGTTGTATAAAGACATACATCCATCTAGTCCAACCTTTATACCCTGCCCATAATGTCTGTATAACAGTTACATAGTAACATACTATTGGAGGTTGTATAAAGACATACGTCCATCTAGTCCAACCTTTATACCCTACTCATAATGTCTGTCTAACAGTTACACATTAACATAGTATTGGAGATTGTATAAAGACATACATCCATCTAGTCCAACCATTATACCCGACCCATAATGTCTGTATAACAGTTACATAGTAACATAGTATTGGAGGTTGTATAAAGACATATGTCCATCTAGTCCAACCTTTATACCCTACCCATAATGTCTAACAGTTACATAGTAACATAGTATTGGAGGTTGTATAAAGACATACATCCATCTAGTCCAACCTTTATACCCTACCCATAATGTCTGTCTAACAGTTACATAGTAACATAGTATTGGAGGTTGCATAAAGACATACGTCCATCTAGTCCAACCTTTATACCCTACCCATAATGTCTAACAGTTACATAGTAACATAGTATTGGAGGTTGTATAAAGACATACGTCCATCTAGTCCAACCTTTATACCCTACCCATAATGTCTAACAGTTACATAGTAGCATAGTATTGGAGGTTGTATAAAGACATACGTCCATCTAGTCCAACCTTTATACCCTACCCATAATGTCTGTCTAACAGTTACATAGTAACATAGTATTGGAGGTTGCATAAAGACATACGTCCATCTAGTCCAACCTTTATGCCCTACCCATAATGTCTGTCTAACCGTTACATAGTAACATAGTATTGGAGGTTGTATAAAGACATATGTCCATCTAGTCCAACCTTTATACCCTACCCATAATGTCTGTCTAACAGTTACATAGTAACATAGTATTGGAGGTTGTATAAAGACATATGTCCATCTAGTCCAACCTTTATACCCTACCCATAATGTCTATATAACAGTTACATAGTAACATAGTATTGGAGGTTGTATAAAGACATACATCCATCTAGTCAAACCTTTATACCCTACCCATAATGTCTGTATAACAGTTACATAGTAACATAGTATTGGAGGTTGTATAAAGTCCATCTAGTCCAACCTTTATACCCTATCCATAATGTCTGTATAACAGTTACATAGTAACATAGTATTGGAGGTTGTATACATAAGAACATACGGTCATTCGTCAAACCTTTTTACCCACCATGACAGAATATGTTTGTTATGTATAACAGGAACAGTAAAATAGTTATTGGAAGGAGTTAGAGGTTGTATAAAGACATACGTCCATCTAGTCCAACCTTTATACCCTACCCATAATGTCTATCTAACAGTTACATAGTAACATAGTATTGGAGGTTGTTTAAAGACATAAGTCCATCTAGTCCAACCTTTATACCCTACCCATAATGTCTGTATAACAGTTACATAGTAACATAGTATTGGAGGTTGTATAAAGACATATGTCCATTTAGTCCAACCTCTATACCCTACCCATAATGTCTGTATAACAGTTACATAGTAACATAGTATTGGAGGTTGTATAAAGACATACTTCCATCTAGTCCAACCTTTATACCCTACCAGTAATGTCTGCCTAACAGTTATATAGTAACATAGTATTGGAGGTTGAATAAAGACCAACCCAGTCCAACCTTTATTGCCTACTCATTAATCCTACCTAACAGTTAATCTAGAGGAAGGTTTAAAAAAAACCAAAAAAAATCAGCTGAAAAGGGGGGGGGGGATTCCTTCCTGAATCCCTGGATCAGCCAGAAATATATATATTAAATCTGAGTATTTTTTTTCTAGTTATAAAAATGTCAGCCCACTTTTAAAGCTATTCAATGAACATGCCATTACCACATCTGCCATCTTTGTAAAGAAGTATTTACAAACCTGTCCACAAGTGCACCACATATTCAAAATGAGGCCTTACCAGTGCCTTGTAAAGAGGGAGAATATTTTTCTCCCTTGAGTCTATTCCCCTCTTTATACAAGACAATATCTTGCTAGCTCTAGCCATTACTGTTTGGCACTGCTTGTTTCAGCTCAGTCTGTTATTTACTAAAACCCCCAAAATCTTCTTCCAGCAGAGATTCACTTGGCACAGAGCCAGTTCTCATAAATCCATGCTGACTACTACTTATATGATCAGTTCTGGAGACAAAGTCAAGGATATGATCCCGTAACAAAGTTTTCAGTAACTTCTCTACCACTGATGTTAGACTAACAGTTCAATAGTTACCAGCCTGTGAACAACTTCCTTTATGGAATATTGGTATTATATTGTCTTTTTTCCAATCCAGAGGCTTATCGCCAGAAAAAAGTGAATTTGAAAAGAAAAGGAACAGTGGTCTAGATAAAACTGGACTAAGTTCCCTTAAGATCCGAGGGTGTATTCCATCCGGTCATGGGGCTTTATTGATATTAACTTTGTCCAGATTGAATATTCCTCTTTAATACCCATCATATTTTTACAGTCCTTGCTAAAAGGACTAGGATTCTCTATAGTTTATTTACAAGGGTATCCGAAGAGCACAGCTGCTTGTTAATGCTGTTGTGCGTCACCCGTAGAAGGTGGTGCTCCTAGTGTAAATACTAAATCGAAATTACTATAAACGGACATTACTGTCCTCAAAGTACACTACGCAGGGAACAAGCACTGTAAACAGCCAATATATGAATTTATTTAATCACCATATGCAATACACCGTGCAAATATGCAGTATAAATACCTAAAAATGTCCAAATACAAAGATTATATATACATACAGATACAAACCACGGGGCGTCCCCCGTACACTAAAATCACAAATGCAGTGACCTGGAATCCCCCTCCCAACACTACCCCTTATATGCCGACTTGGGCCAATCCTGTAGCTCGCTGCAATGCTGAAAATTCAAACACCAAAAGTACAAGAAGCTTGTTTGAGCTTGAATAGAAGTTTCACTAGTCACATCCCCCGAGTTTACGGCAGTGCTGATCGGCCATACATCAGTGTTCCTGAGGAAGCCCGGTAGGGAAACCATGAGGGAGAAGCGCGCGTAGGTGTAGAGGGATCCTTCGGAACACTAATGTATGGCCGATACGGAGGAGAGATTGAACTAGAATCGAACCCCTGTGTGGGACAGGCAGTGCGGACGGGTGAAGACAATCTGGAAGAATCAAGTGGGTGGAGACGGAACGCGATGGAGGAGGTGAAGTGAGAGCGGACCCGGGGAATGTGACTAGTGAAACTTCTATTCAAGCTCAAACAAGGTTCTTGAACTTTTGGTGTTTGAATTTTCAGCATTGCAGCGAGCTACAGGATTGGCCCAAGTCGGCATATAAGGGGTAGTGTTGGGGGGGGGATTCCAGGTCACTGCATTTGTGATTTTAGTGTACGGGGGACGCCCCATGGTTTGTATCTGTATGTATATATAACCTTTGTATTTGGACATTTTTAGGTATTTATACTGCATATTTGCACGGGGTATGTGCATATGGTGATTAAATAAATTCATATATTGGCTGTTTAAAAGTGCTTGTGCCCTGCGTAGTGTACAGTAATGTCCGTTTATAGTAATTTCTCTATAGTTTATACATAGGATGGGGAAACTCTTTAGCACATCAGCCTTTTTGGCAACTTAGCCCCATTATTTAATAGTCCCACTTACACTTTAAAAAAAAATGTGTGGGTTGGTCTTGCTTTGTTCAGCTATTTTAATTTTCTATTTTATCTAGCTCAATTGCTTTCTTGCACTCTTAATTACAGCTTTTATATTTTATGTAGAACTGTTCTGTTCCCTGACTTCAAAATGTTAATTGCCCTTCTCTCTTTCCATTTCCCTTTTACCTGAGCATTAAGCCACACAGGAGCGGACCTCTTTTTCTATTTTGTTCCTTGCCCTGGATCCCAATCCCACTTTTCCTCTGTTCTGTTCCCACTCCATCTATTCTGCTTCTAATACATCCTATTATAACTTGACCCCTATTTTGCTTTGCCAGCTTATTCAATTTATCCCCCTTAACTACACACATATTACATTCTACTTTTCCTCTCGTTTCAATCCTGAACCCCAACCGTTCTTAAATCTCTTCTGCTTAGCCTCTTAATTTTAATAATAGTTTGCTGTAGTATCTAGGTAAGAATAGAATGATAGATAGAAAAACGAGCAGACAGACAGGTAGATTATATTACGTTGTGCGTATAATGTGTCATGTCCATGGAATTAAATAATTTTTTTCTTATAATGATTTCAGGCAATTCAAGACTATGTGAAGAAAATATCCCCACCCACCTTGAAGCCCTATGAGGCAGAAAGGTCACTGGCAACACTTCGCCAGGGATATAAATATCAAAGCTTAGTTTCTGCAGCTGTATTAAGGATCTGTACATGGCAATCATGGATTTATACAAGGATTTACCTTGTGTGTAGAATTAAAAGTACGGCTCTAGCACTTCATACCAGCCATTGTAGCTATGCAGAGCGTTTGAAGTTAAAATATAACAAGACAGGAAGGTCTGCAGTGAGTACTTAGAAGCTTGGAACATGTGCATTTTCAATATTATGCCAGCTGTCTTCTTGCTCTTAATGGATTTCGTGCTTGGTGCACATCATAGAAGACACTCCGTAAACGGAACCATTTTTACAGACTGGTGTCTAAATGATGTTAAGGGGATCTTTACTTGATAAATGCCAGTGTCATTCTTTCTGTTTGATTTGGCTTCAGAAAAAAGCAAGTATAGGATGTCACTTAAAGAAACAGTGGACAATACTGAAACATGCATAATAAATCTTACCTCAATAATGTACAGGACAACGTTCTTGTAAAAACAGTATAGAATGCATTTGGTCACTCGGTTATAACTCCAAGCTCCATGAACAAGTAACAGCTTCTCCAAATAGCAAAACTGAAAATAAAAAGAACTGTTACTGCCATATATCTAACATGGCATGAAAACCATTACCTGCAGGAATTAGAAATCAGTATTGTGCATTTTAGACTATGGCCTGTGCACCAACAGGGTTGCTATTGGTTTTATTCTCTTTGTATAAAGACAAGTCAGATGAATTAATGAAATAAAAATGAATCGTCTTTTCCCCCCCCTCTTTAGAATTGACCCTGTACAACATAATGGTCAAAGTGCCATAGTCCATTTTTATTTCTTATATAGCGCTACACTTTCGGCAGCGCTTTACAATAAGGTGGCAGGGGTGAGGGTGGGGGGTTAACTGTCCCTTTAAAGAAAAAAAATTTGCATGTGCTGGGAGCACCACTGAAGTGCCCTCCTTGCCCTCTCAATTGTCCAAAACAATGTGGGGATCACTGGTTATTTACCCCTGTAGTGCTGGGTGCCTGTTCCCCTGCAGAGCCGCAGAGGTAAGGGACTCCCTGTGATGTCAGAGGACTTCCTCTGATGCTGGGGACCTCCCCTGGTCTTCCCCCAAACAGTACTGGTGGTCTAGTGAAATAGAGATGAATTTGCGATCAGCACCGGCTTACTATAATATTTGTGAATGGATCAAAGAGATATGGTGGTTGGGGTGGGATTAGGTCCACTACTACACTACAGCAAAAAGATTTAAAGCTAGGGCACCATGCAGCATAGTATGGCAATAGAAAATAAAATATCTTTTTAGACTTTAAAGTTTTTGCTAAACTGTCTATCGGCACCTGGAAGCAGATACATCAAACATGAGCCTAGAACAGAACTTTTTTTAGTTTCTGACCTGAGCTATCGCATAATCAGAAGAGTTTGTTGCTTGCATGCCCTCGTTGCCACTGATCCCAACTCCTACATGTGCGGTCTGGATCATCCCTACATCGTTGGCACCATCTCCAATTGCCAGTGTGATGGCATTCACATGTTTCTTTACCATGTCCACTATTTCAGACTTCTGCAGTGGAGAAACTCTAAAAAGGAGAAAAGGAGGTAAAACAACTGAAATTAAACCTTTTCAAACTGTAGACCAGACTTAAGGTTCGTACACACCTGACGATTTTCACCGGACCCCCGAGCCCTGACGACCCCGATGACCGGGTGAAACTGGCAATAGTCGCGTGTGTATGCGTTCAGTTGGGGGTTGTACGGCGATCGAACGACCCCCGACCGAATGCATACACGCGTGCAACTATCGCCCATTCATCGGCCCGGTCGGGGTTCGGGTGAAAATCATCAGGTGTGTACGAACCTTTAGACTGGACCAAGTTGTAATTCTTAATACACCTAAAACATATTAAATAATAGTTTTTAGGAAATGATCCTCACTAGTTTTTTTCCACTATTCCATATGAATTCCATGTTCTAAATGATGGCATCTAAAACTAAAGTGCCCTATAGAAAAACTGTAACATTATCTTTGGTTTCAATGCTTAACCTTAAACAATTGTTCCTTCCAACATTCTAGAAAAGGAACATGCACCCCACCACTTTTGTTTAAATATCCACTTTCCTGAAACACTTACAGGCCGATGCAGAACTACAAAGTTCCGACTTAACTGACCTGGATCCTGCAATGCTTTAAAGTCCCTTGCAAGACTTACTGCATCGCAGGATCCCAGTCAGGTAAGATGAAACTTATTTAGTTCTGCATCGACCTGTACGTCTCAGTAGTAAAGGAGTTAGGATTATCCCAAAATTGTGGCGCTAATCTTAACAAAGCCTTTACTACATAGGCTAAGTCAAGCTATTTCCAAAATGTATTGAAAATGACGCGGCCAGCGCAAAATACATCACGTACCATGTGATTTGCATTTATTCAGCCCAAAAATGGTCTATGTAACATTGCCCCCTTAATGTTGTTGGGCATTGATTGCATTTGTTCCTCTGCCACAGGCGGATCTCTTGCTTCTCCACCTCATCCCTTACCATAGAATAGAACACGCTGCTTGGCTACTACTAAGCAGCCTGTCTAGACACCTTTGTAGATGTAAAGGACAATGATCCTGATTTGTGACTGACACTCCCTGATAAATAAAGTTTATTTAGACCAGCTTCCCCAAATAATTCAGATTGATAGACTATAACCAATAGAACGTGACTTTAAACAACAAATCAGCTTTTACTGGTCAAGCATTGAAACATGCACATGCCCATTACAGGAGGAGCTGTTTATTCAAATAGATGCAAGTATATTACAAACATTTTTCTTATTAAACTTGTGCATTGAATCAACCGCTGTGTTCCGATTATAGTGTCCTAGATATATCTCTATTAAATATAGTTCCGTTGAAGTTCTTGATAAGTCATTCATAGATGCTTTGTAGTAGAACTTATTTACCGCCCAAGTTCTTTTAGAAGAGTGGAAGTAATCCACGGGGTATATCAAGTTGTTTTGTTGGTTGAGCATTCTATATCAGTACGGTAGTTGAGTACATTGACAGTTTATCTTTTGGGGTTTAACTTCACAACACATTAACAACTTTTAATTAAACAGTAATACTGCAATCTTAACTCAAGCTTTCCAATATCTGATGAGAGGTTTCCTATTATGCATTTTGTTTAAATCAGGTATAATAATTTTATTTACCCATCAGTGCAGGTTAACAAGGAGGATTCCCATTTGTCCCACACCTTTGTGTATTTGGTTGGGCATCCCCTAGGTTGGTATATCAATTTTTTGTAAGGTAGAGTGGGATTTACCATTCGCTTCCTTTGTGGTAGATCAGGAGTTAATGCCAGTATCCACATCTTGGTTAGAAATAGTTTTCGGGAATTTATTAATTTGGAGGTGTTCCATAACATCCATCAGACAGGCATTGGGTCCATACCTATTAGGGAGCCCATGTGGTCATGAAGGAAAGTTAAGACTTGATACCAAAATCCCTGTATACATGGAAATGACCATATCATGTGATCAAAATGTCCTAGTTGCCATTTTGGACATAATGGGCTTCTGTTTGCCCTCAATTTTGAGATACGAACTGGGGTCAGATAAGTTTGGTGCCGCATATACAGCTGTATTAGTGTATCTGATGCTTTTTGCGAAGCTATTTTATGAGCTGCTAGTGCTTCCGATTCTTAAGTGGTTAGGTGGCCTAGGACTGGTTTCCATATAGTTTTTTTTTGCTGTGGCTTTTCTCTGAGCCATATAAGTTGCTATATGGGTGTATATTTGGGAGATTCGTTTATTGGGCTGTGATCCACATACCGAACCTACTACAGGGTTACAACTTGTGGTAGAGGCGAATTGTGTATTATAAGCATGTTGAATTTGTAAATATCTAAAAAAAAAAAATGAAGTTTGGCAATTTTTTAAATTCGAAAATCTTTAGTAGATTATGTGTGACAGCTGGTATATTTTAAAGTTATTCCAAATTTCTGGGTTAGGTATAGTAAGGATGTCTTTAGGGGAAGCACTGTACGGTACTATAATGGAGTTTGAAGATTAACTGCAGGTAAATTTGTTTTCTTAATTATTGTGTCCCAGACTCTGTAGGTCTGATGTAGGAGCAGGTGCTCATTTGCATACTTAGAACAGGAGCTATATCTAAGTCTTTGCCTACTTTCTATCACTGTATATTTTAAATGAATGTACTTTATAAACCTTATGGAATCTGTACAAAATACAGCTATGGCAGACTTACAAAGAGGAATGATAAACACACATTGGCCCCTTGGTGGTTTCATAATCTAAAAAGAAATACCATCTTGAACCATTCATCTAAGACACAGTTTTTCTGCTGACTGCCCCTATACTGTGTTAAATCCCACATTGTGGCCATAAGGCTTTATTTAAGTATTTTTCCCACATACAAAGGATGTTTCCATATGAATTACCCATACACTGCAACACAACATCTCTAATTGATACCCAAAGGCTTTGCTTTTAAAATAACCATTCTTCCCAACACATTATTTTATTTTAAATAGTCAGATCCCATAAGACTTCTCTACATGTGGTAAAAGTTCTCCCGGCGAAGGGGAAACGAAAAGGAAGGAACATTTTTCCAAACCGGTTTTACACCTTTACTGTTAGAATTTTAGAGGGAATTTTAGAATGTAACAGAAACCAAATAAAGTTACACTGCACATCTAAACTTGCAGCCTACGCATGGAAATGGCTTTATCAGAAACAGCCAGAAACAAATTGGTTGGCCAATAAAATAATAATCCCCACACACACAAAATGAAAATGTCATCTGGCAATTTTTTTTAAAGCATATTTTCTAATCTGTTTCCTCGGGGCCAATCTCGTACACCTGGGAGTCAGGCTTTACTTTTCATAGTCTGTAACAAAGCATTTATTAATAAGGGCTGATGGACAAAACAGAAGTAAACAGTATTAATATAATTAAATGGAAATATGACTTTTTATTTGCCTTGTGTGGTTCCTAGGTTACTCAAAAATTAATAACGCCAATCCAGGTCAGGGCCTTATGCCACAAAACTGAATAAAGCCAGTTTACCTGCTAGATAATTAACAGTCAAAGTGGCATCAAACTGAACATGACTGATGCAAGGAAGCACAGTCCCACATACCTTGTTTAAAGGGAAACTATAATTAATAGTAAAGGTTTTTTTTTAAAAAGAGTTAAAATAAAAAGTACCTGTGGCAGGGAGGTAGGATTGGTGCTTTTTACCTCCCAATATCATTTCTTTGAGGAGCAGCAGGATGAAGAAAACTGCTTCTGCCAGTCTTCCTGTATGCTTCAGCACTATCTTTAATATAGAATGGCCCAGGGCCATAACCTGGCAGATGGAAACTGTATGTGCTGTAGCTCCTCAACAAAACAATACTGGGAGGTGGGAATAATCAATCCTATCTCCTTGCCCCAGGTGCTTTTCATTTTTAAAAAGTTTATTTTCACAGTATAAACCCAAATCCTTGCTTATCAAATTATCAGGCTGACCTCTCAGCCATACTTTTTCTACACCCATTTTTTTTCTGGCCCTATGTTTTGAATGCTAGCCGTCTGCACAACTACCTGCAAGGATATGCCCTGATAGCTATGACAATCAGGGCCACATCTACCATGAGGCAGAGTGAGACATTTGTCTCAGGCGGCACCCCTGCACAGAATAAGAAAGGCGGCAGACAGGCAGTGGTTGGGAATTTTAGTCTCAACACAAAAACATTTCTTTGTGCTTCTATACCTGTTTTCAGATCCTGAATCTGATCAGCAGGCCCCCAGTAATCTTCCCCGATAGATAGGCACCCCTTCTCCTTCATCTTAACTTCACTCTGCCCCTGCTGATATTAGCGACCGTCCACGGCGCTTCAGGCATGCGCAATGCGCGACTAATGCAGTCACAAATCTGTGGCCTTGAGGAAGGGAGACAGCTTCACGTAGCTATGATGATCCGATGTGCGCGCGCGCGCGCCCCCGCACACGCCGCCGCGTGTATTCTTTTTATGGGCTAAATGTGATAAAGCTGAGGACCATGTAGGGGTGCCTGTGTGACATGGTAGTATGTGGAATGGTGCTCATACAGCCCCTTCCCCTGCCCATGATGGACCGTATATAACTCAAGTCAGTGCAGTCATGTCAGTCTTCATGCTGGCTGGGAATTGTAGTTTACCAAATCACTGAAGTGCCAAGGTTGGTTTACCCCTGTGTTAGTGTGTGAGGTTGTATTAGTAATGACAGCCACAGGACCCCACAGCTCCCAGTGTAAAATACCTGCTCTATAGGGCCCTACTGTTTGTGGTTCAGATCCCAGAAAGGGAAACTTTATTAAGCTTAATTTGTTACAGTATTATTCTGCTGGGAATAGTACTGGCACACACCAGCACATCCCTCGTCCATTTTATGATTATTGGTTATCTGGTGGTTGGGAGTATAAATAGTGTACAGGGACAGACAACAGATGATTGTTCTGCCAATGATAAATAAAAAGTTATACAGATAACTCAGTCTGTGTCCTTGTACCTTTATATAGACATAGAACTCCTCAGTGACTTCTAATATCCTTATAATTTACAGTAGGGGATACATTATCCCTTATAATACATGAGTGGTACCCAGAGTTCCCTGTATAACTCAGTCTGTGTCCTTGTACCTTTATATAGACATAGAACTCCTCAGTGACTTCTAATATGCTTATAATTTACAGTAGGGGATACATTATCCCTTATAATACATGAGTGATACCCAGAGTTCCCTGTATAACTCAGTCTGTGTCCTTGTACCTTTATATAGACACAGAACCTCCCTCAGTGACTTCTAATATCCTTATAAT
Source organism: Hymenochirus boettgeri (assembly GCA_019447015.1). Classification (NCBI taxonomy): domain Eukaryota; kingdom Metazoa; phylum Chordata; class Amphibia; order Anura; family Pipidae; genus Hymenochirus; species Hymenochirus boettgeri. Next base: position 304,668,470 of record CM033470.1, on the reverse strand, counting down.
TTACAGTAGGGGATACATTATCCCTTATAATAGATTAGTGGTATCCAGAGTTCCCTGTATAACTCAGTCTGTGTCCTTGTACCTTTATATAGACACAGAACTCCCCAGTGACTTCTTATATCCTTATAATTTACAGTAGGGGATACATTATCCCTTATAATACATGAGTGGTACCCAGAGTTCCCTGTATAACTCAGTCTGTGTCCTTGTACCTTTATATAGGCACAGATCTCCTCAGTGACTTCTAATATCCTTATAATTTACTGTAGGGGATACATTATCCCTTATAATACATGAGTGGTACCCAGATTTCCATGACGTGTATAACAGTCTGTGTGGTTGTACCTTTATTTTGACACAGAACTCCTTAGTGTCCACTAATATCCTTATACAATATACACAGTGTTCCATGAAAATTGCCAGAACTGTTGCATTGTGAACAGTTGAAGTAAAAAAATAAAAATTCAAATTCTAAATAGGGAATACACATAAACACTCACACAAACACACACTGCCAGTCACACAAACACACACTGCCAGTCACACAAACTGCCAGTCACACAAACACACACTGCCAGTCACACAAACACAAACTGTCAGTCACACAAACACAGTCAGCCAAAACAAAACACTGAAATTCACACAAACACAGATAGACACAGTCACAAACACTGACAGACACAGTTACACAAACACTGTCACAGTTACACACTGCTACATACAAAGATAGCAATCAATATAAACATTACTATATATTTTTTTTTAATTTCATTATTCAATACCAAGTGAGGTGTAAGTTGTCTGTCAGTGATCTCTAAGTTCAGTAGCTGAGCGGCTTGTTAATATTCCTCTCTCTGTCTGCCAGTAACCTATCTGATGCAGCAAAAAAAGTGCACGTGAAGAGAGGGAAAGTCTATTAGTTATGGGGGGAAAGGGGGCAGGGTTATAACTTGTCAGTCCAGCAGATAGACAACAAGCAGTGCAGAGTGAAGGACACTCCCACCAAAAACGAGCAGAACTTTACAAGCTGATTGCAGAGGATCCAAGCAGAATTATTTCACAATGAAAGGGATCCTGGGGGCTGGGGCACAGGGGAGTTTATTATACAGAAGTTTGTAAAATATGTCATTTCTGAGAGAACACTTCCTTTAAGTTAGCTTTAATTAGTTTGTAAGGTAAGACTATTTAGGTTAGTTAGGGCCCTGCTGAAAGTCTACCTTGACGTGGTAGAGGCTTACAAATCTTTTGGCCAAAATCTTGGCCAAGTAATTTACATTATTGCTAATTGACTGTCTTAGGAACTGTTTAAATACCTATGTGATAGGGAGTTCAAACTTGTAAAATCTTAGCCACTCCCAGCAACAAAGTCACACCCACTTTAACATGGCAGTGGTGCCCTTCGCCCCACGCCTGAAAATAATTAAAGGCACCATGCAAAAGTTCGGCTCAGGCAGCAAAAACCCTAGAAGTGCCCCTGATGACAATAACTATGCTCTCCTTGTGTAGACTGTACCGTACCTAGAAAAGAGGGAAGGAGGAAGAAACTTTGCTTTCTTTTATGAAATGGCACTTTCCCTGTACGATCTGCCTCCTCAAATATGCCACACAGAGTTCCGTTAGATGTGATGTCATTTGGACACTCGTGACAGGTCACACATTGCCGGTGAGTGTGCCAGATCCCCCTTTCAGTCAGCTGCCCTGCTCCTCATGCAGGGCGCGGAGGTTAATTCTGCTGACAATCTAATAAGTGTACAGGCATTTGAAACATGTTGCTTTAGCTAAGTAGCCTGTCTGTGGTGTTCTCCCTAGCATCTTTTAGACGGGCAGCCCACCTAGCTACTTTTTCATCTCTAAATGGAGAGAACACTGTTGTGATTTACTAAAAAATGTAGATGTAGGGTTAAAATGTATGCACCCGGCACCATGGTCAGACAAAACTCCTGTCAAAACTGCACGGTTAAGGCCCCTTTCTAATATTCGCAAGATAATATAAGGACGGGTTAACTAACTCTTACAAGAATGCCAGTCCGCAAAAGGGTGGTGCTGGCAAACCTGCGCACTCTGAATGCGCGTCACAAATTTACCCACCCTGCCCCACCTGTATACTTTTTCATGTCACCTGGCTGTAAAAAAATTCTGGGGAGAACACTGGACTAATAGAGAACTGTTGTTTAGAACGATTGTGTGACCATCAGTCCAAGTAACACGTGTAAAAGGCTTTAGGGCTCTGGCTCACAGAATGGCAGTTAACCACACAAGCCTATCACAGAAGAGACAGCACGGCAGGCAGTACTGAATATCTGTCATCCACAGGCAGTTGAGGAAATGTTGAAGGAACATTGGGAGGTACATATAGTATGGCATACATTAATCATGAAGGAATAATGCAATAGGGAATGCAGAGAATGGCTTGTATTTAGATCTCCTTTAGTAAAAAAAAGTACCTTGTATAAGACTGATACCAAACACAAAATGCTGTTTAATACTATTCTCTAGTATTTGTATTAGATAAACAGAACTTACTAAGAAAACTCTTCTGAATGTACGTGATTTAATAAAAAAAGGTTTTTTCCCCACTCTAAAATAAATGCCCATAATTAGAATAAACAAAGCCATTTGTCATTATTTTATTTGTAATTGTCTTGATCAATTCCTGGAAGTTTTTTGCAGAACTTATCATAACTTTTCTTTTTTCTACATTGAAAGATTCATTTAAAAAGACACCCAAATAATAATACTGGATTTCATTCAAACCTTAGTATCAACAATCTTCATGGGGATATCTTGGGTGCTTATTATGCATTTTAATTTTGCATTTAAATCAAACAGTGCCTTCATCTGTTAAAATGTTTCAATCTAAAAAGAATCAACGCTAGTGCAGTGTAGAGGAACAATATAAACAGATGCATGATCCAAGGTGATATGTAACTGTTAAATCTTATCCAGACCATGTACACTTTAGTAATGTTTATTGGCTGTGGTTCTATTATATTAAAGCATTTTTGTAGGTTGGGTCTGAAGAACCAAATAGAGGTGAAATTTCATGCAGACATCTTCAAAGCCTCTGGCTATGACAGAATAATGGTAGAAACATTAGTTCCCTATTGGCCTGTTCAATTTCAAAAGCCTTCTACTGTTCTTACTGTTTTCGTTTTTATGATATTAAATAATATTTTGGATCCATGGTCCTATAAAATGAGGTCATCTTGAGTTTGTTGTTATTAATGCCCCCATGAGAGTTATGGCTAGACGATGTCTCTAAGGATTTTTTTGTGGTAATTCAGTGCCAACAATAACAGAAAATCCGAATAGGGTGGCAAACTTTAAACTTTTTCCATTTACTTATTTGGCTGAAACTGACGTTAGGTCAGACCTAGTTTCGGCCGGCAAAGTACCCATACACGACACGATTGTATGACGAAATACACATCGTGCATTGATGGTCGCCCCCCTGCAATCACACGTGTGTATGAAGTGCTTCTCAAAGAAAGCGTGAGAAGAGCTGACCACTGAGCTTGTCTTTATCTCCATACACTATAAGGAGAAGTGATGATTATGGGGAAGATGCAATAAATAACCATTTTGCGTCTATTATATTGTGTGAATGTGAGCGGTAAGTTTTGATCTTTTGCACGGCTTTAAAACCACAATTGAAAAGGCTTTAATGTAGTTGCAAATGTGTGCAATAATCAGCTCTAAATGTATTACGACGCTTGTACGTTGTTATTTCCAAAAGTCTTAGGAAATGGTGCAGGCAATGCTAAATGAGTACAAAACCCTCACTAACCTGATATTACATCAGTTACCATGGGTTTTGCACTTATTTTTCCCATTAGCATGGGAAGACACCCGTTCAACTGGTTACTGCAGTGATGCTCAAACCACAGCCCGCCCAAGATTTCTTGGTCTCGCATGGACCTGGGGTGGGCGTGATAGGGGTGTGTCATGGGCGTAACCAGGCATGTCAGGGGCGGTTGCCGCATGGAACATGTTGGGCAACCCAGGGCTTCAGTAATACACAACATCCCAATAAAGTAGGCACTAAACCTTAATGAAACATAGCAGTTATTGTCATGTTAAGATATGTAGATATGGAAAGAGTCAAAACAAGAAATAACAAAAACAACTGGGCTTGTCTTGTCACTTCTATATATTGTTCCAATACTGCATAAAAAAGTGGATGAACAAGGAGAGGGGTGTTAATGTCAGAGAAAGAGTAAAAGTAGCCATTCCATTGGAATCTATTATTCCACCAGATACCAATCTGCGGTGGTAACAGCATGGACAACCCAGCACAAATGTCCCATACACAGTATGGGGATTAGTAGGCCCATACACAGTGTGGGGATTAGTAGGCCCATACACAGTATGGGGATTAGTAGGCCCATACACAGTATGGGGATTAGTAGACCCATACACAGTGTGGGGGATAGTAGGGCCATACACAGTATGGGGATTAGTAGGCCCATACACAGTGTGGGGATTAGTAGGCCCATACACAGTATGGGGATTAGTAGGCCCATACACAGTATGGGGATTAGTAGACCCATACACAGTATGGGGATTAGTAGGCCCATACACAGTATGGGGATCCTACTATCCCCACACTGTTTATAGGGTCTACTAATCCCATACTGTGTATGGGCCTACTATCCCCATACTGTGTATGGGCCTACTAATCCCACACACTGTGTATGGGCCTACTATATCCCCATACTGTGTATGGGCCTACTAAATCCCCACCTGTGTATGGGTCTACTAATCCCCATACTGTGTATGGGCCTACTAATCCCCATACTGTGTATGGGCCTACTAATCCCCACATCTGTGTATGGGCCTACTAACTTCCCCATACTTGTATGGGACATTTGTGCTGGGTTGTGCATGCTGTTACCACCGCAGATTGGTATCGGTGGAATAATAGATTCCAATGAATGGCTACTTTTACTCTCTCTGACATTAAACCCCTCTCCTTGTTCATCCACTTTTTTATGCAGTATTGGAACAATATTAGAAGTGACAAGACAAGCCCAGTTGTTTTTGTTATTTCTTGTTTGACTCTTTCCATATCTACTATTTAACATGACATACTGCTATGTTTCATTAAGGTTTGTGCCTACTTTATTGGAGTTGTGTGTATTACTGAAGCCCTGGGTGGCCCAACATGTTCCATGCGGCAACCGCCCCTGACATGCCTGGTTACGCCCATGACACACCCCCTATCCCGCCCACCCCAGGTCCATGCGAGACCAAGAAATCTTGGGCGGGCTGTGGTTTGAGCATCACGGCAGTAACCAGTTGAACGGGTGTCTTCCATGCTAAGGAAAAATAAGTGCAAAACCCATGGTAACTGTATGTAATATCAGGTTAGTGAGGGTTTTGTACTCATTTAGCATGCCTGCACCATTTCCTAAGCTTTTGGAAAAAAAAAAACAGCGTACGTCGATAATACATTTAGAGCGTGTATGCCACATTTGCACTACATTAAAGCCTTTCAATTGGTTTTTTAAAGCCGTGCAAAATGTAACTACATCTCCGACCACATCACACAAATAAGACGCAAAATGTGGTTAGTATGTGTCTCCCTCCAAACACACCTCCTTATAGGTATGAGAAGAAAACAACTCGTGGCACTCTTCTCACTTTCTAGAAGCACCATAAACAGGCGTGAGGCAGGGGGGCGACTACAATGCACGATGTGTATTTCGTCATACAATCGTGTCGTGTATGGGTACTTTGCCGGCCGAAACTAGGCGACTAACGTCAGCAGCCAAATAAGTGAAATGGAAAAAGTTTAAAGTTGCCACCCTATTCGGATTTTCGTTATGTGTGCACGAATACCACAAAAAAATCCTTAGAGACATCATCTAGCCATAACTCTCAGGGGGCATAATACAACAAACTCAAGATGACCCATTTTATAGGACATGGACCAAAATATTTAATATCAAAAACGAAAACAGTAAGAACAGTAGAAGGCTTTGAAATTGAACAGGCCAATAGGGAACTAATGTTTCTACCATTATTCTGTCATAGCCAGAGGCTTGAGAGTGCTGCATGAAATTTCACCTCATTGGTCTCAGACCCAACCACAAAAATGTAAAAATAGAACCAACAGCCAATAAACATACTAAAGTGTACAGGTCTGGATAAGATACAGTTACAACCCGTGGATCATGCATCGTTTATATATTGCCTCTACACTGCACTAGCGTGATCTTTTTAGATTGAAACATTAACAGATGAAGGCACTGTTGATTAAATGCAAAATAAAATGCATAAGAAGCACCCAAGATCTCCCCATGAAGATTGTTGATCTAAGGTTTGAATGAAATGCCAGTGAAGAGGTGGTGCTGGAAAGAATCTTCAATGTAGAAAGAAAAAGAAGTATGAAAGTTCTGCAAAAACTTCCAGTAATGATCAAGACAAGATACAATAAATAATGACAAAGGGGCTTGTTGATCAATTATGGGCATTGATGTAGAGGTGGGAAAAACCTTTTTTATTAAATCACGTACATTCAGAAGAGTTTCTTAGAGAGTCTGTTTATCTAATACAAATACTAGAGAATAGTATTAAACAGCATTTTGTGTTTGGAGCGTCTTAACAAGGTGACTTTTTTTACTAAAGGAGATCTAAATACAAGCCATTCTCGCATTCCCTATTGCATTATCCTTCATGATTAATGTATGCCATACTAGATGTACCTCCCAATGTGCCTTGCAACATTTCCTCAACTGGCCTGGGTGAACAGAGATTCAGTACGGCCTGCCGGGCTGTCTCTCGGTGATAGGCTGTGTGGGAACTGCCATTCGGTGGCCAGAGCCCGAAAGCCTTTACACGGTACTTGGACTGATGGCACACAATCTTCAAAACAGTCTCTATTAGTCCAGTGTGCTCCCAGAATTTTTTTACAGCCAGGGACAGTGAAAAAGTATACAGGTGGGAGCAGGGGGGTAAATTGGTGACGCTGAAGACGTATCAGAGTAGCGCAGGTTTGCCACACCACCCTTTTGCGGAATGGCATTCTGGAAGAGTTAGTTAACCCGTCCTTAATTATCTTTCGAATTAGAAAGGGGCCTTTAACCGTGCATTTTGACAGGAGTTTTGTCTGACCATGGGTGCGGGTGCATACATTTTAACCCTACATCTACATTTTTTAGTAAATCACAACAGTGTTCTCTCCATTTAGAGCATGAAAAAGTAGCTAGGTGGCTGCCCGTCTAAAAGATTGCTAGGGAGGAACAAGTCCAACCTTTATACCCTACCCATAATGTCTGTATAACAGTTACATATTAACATAGTATTGGAGGTTATATAAAGACATACGTCCATCTAGTCCAACCTTTATACCCTACCCATAATGTCTGTATAACTGTTACATATTAACATAGTATTGGAGGTTGCATAAAGACATACGTCCATCTAGTCCAACCTTTATACCCTACCCATAATGTCTGTATACAGTTCATAGTAACATAGTATTGGAGTTGTATAAAGACATACATCCATCTAGTCCCAACCTTTATACCCTACCCATAATGTCTGTATAACAGTTTACATAGTAACATTTATTGGAGGTTGGAATAAAGAACATAATCCATCTAGTCCACATCGCTTTATACCTTACACCATAATGTCTGTATAACAGTTACATAGTAACATCGTATTGGAGGTTTATAAAGACAATACGTCCATCTAGTCAACCTTATACCCTACACCAATGTCTGTATAACAGTTACATAGTAACATAGTCATTGGAGGTTGTATAAACAAAAAAAAAAAACAAAAAGAAACATCTACGTCATACTAGTCCAACCTTTATACCCTACCCATAATGTCTGTATAACTGTTACATAGTAACATAGTATTGGAGGTTGTATAAAGACATACATCCATCTAGTCCAACCTTTATACCCTACCCATGTCTGTATAACAGTTACATAGTAACATAGTATTGGAGGTTGTATAAAGACATACATCCATCTAGTCCAACCTTTATACCCTACCCATAATGTCTGTATAACAGTTACATAGTAACATAGTATTGGAGGTTGGACTAGATGGACGTATCTCTCCCTCCCCCTAGCTACAAACCCCTTTAGTATATAGTAGGGGCTCCCCCAGCCCCAACCGCTATAATAGATTTTACAGAAACTTCCCCAAATGCTTACCTTACTTACCTTACCGTTCTCCACTGCCGCAGCCACGTGATTGGCTGCCTCTCAGCCAATCACGGACACGGCTGCCAGTCCAGCCCCCTGCTTGCAGTTTCATGCAAGCAGAGGGCTGGGACAGTATGCTGGAGGAAAGAGGCCAGGTAAGTAATGATCAGGGGAGTTCCTGTAAAATCTATTATAGCGGTTGGGGCTGGGGGAGGAAGCCCTACTATATAACATACATTTATAAAAGGGGTGGACATGCCCTTTAAGAACATGGGCAAAGTTTTGTAATTTTTATTAAATGAACCCCTTGTGTCTCCATATATATATTTAACTCAGACTTAGTGATATTATTCGTAAGGCACTTTCTGTAAATTTTATATTTTCTCTGGTTCAGACACCATGTTCTGTGTCGCTATCTCCATAAAGTGCTGTTACGGAATGTATCACAGGGTCTGCCAAGTTCTGCTTTCACTCTCTATGTACTGAAAGATGTGTGGGATTAATTACTATATCTCTAACTTCTATGAATAAGACTCTGACCTCTGTGGTTTTGGTTCGGTTTTTCTGTAAATAATAATCCAGCACATATGTGTGGTATCTATGTTTCTGCATTCTAGTCTCTGTGATTTATTTTTCTTTATTGGTTTTAATTTTTACAAGATTCCATAAATATACTTTTTGTTTTTCTTTTTTTGACTTCGATTACCATATAAACTTTATTTAACGCAACTTTAAAACCCTTTTGTAAAAAAGTGGGTTGGAGAGTGCCGGTAATTGTGTTTATATTATATTATATATTATATGTTATATTCTCACTTATACTTGAGGCTGTCATACACCTTGACAATATTACACAAATCCAGTCGTGACTTGCCCAATATCAGCGCGGTGTGGTGCTGGTCAATTACTGACTCCCATTTACTTAACAGTTGGCCTGTGTATGGGCCTACTAATCCCCATACTGTGTATGGGCCTACTAATCCCCACACTGTGTATGGGCCAACTAATCCCCATACTGTGTATGGGCCTACTAATCCCCACACTGTGTATGGGTTAGTGGCCCAACAACAGTGTGGGGATTAGTAGGCCCATACACAGTATGGGGATTAGTAGGCCCATACACAGTATGGGGATTAGTAGACCCATACACAGTGTGGGGATTAGTAGGCCCATACACAGTATGGGGATTAGTAGGCCCATACACAGTATGGGGATTAGTAGGCCCATACACAGTATGGGATAGTAGAGAGCCATACACAGTGTGGGGATTAGTAGGCCCATACACAGTATGGGGATTAGTAGGCCCATACACAGTGTGGGGATTAGTAGGCCCATACACAGTGTGGGGATTAGTAGGCCCATACACAGTATGGGGATTAGTAGGCCCATACACAGTGTGGGGATTAGTTGGCCCATACACAGTGTGGGGATTAGTAGGCCCATACACAGTATGGGGATTAGTAGGCCCATACACAGGCCAACTGTTAAGTAAATGGGAGTCAGTAATTGACCACACCACACGCGCTGATATTGGCAAGTCACGACTGGATTTGTGTATATGTCAAGGGTATGACAGCCTCAAGTATAATTGAGAATATAACTTATAATATATAATATAATATAAACACAATTACCGGCACTCTCCAACCCACTTTTTTACAAAGGTTTTAAAGTTGCGTTAAATAAAGTTTATATGGTAATCGAAGTCAAAAAAAGAAAAACAAAAAGTATATTTATGGAATCTTGTAAAAATTAAAACCAATAAGAAAAATAAATCACAGAGACTAGAATGCAAACATAGATACCACACATATGTGTCTGATTATATTTACAGAAAAACCGAACAAAACCACAGAGGTCAGAGTCTTATTCATAAAGTTGAGATATAGTAATTAATCCCACCATCATTTCAGTACATAGAGTGAAAAGCAGACTTGGCAGACCCTGTGATACATTCCGTAACAGCACTTTATGGAGATAGCGACACAGAACATGGTGTCTGAACCAGAGAAAAATAAAATTTACAGAAAGTCCTTACGAATAATATCACTAAGTCTGAGTTAATTATATTATGGAGACACAGGGTTCATTTAATAAAAATTACAAACTTGCCCATGTTCAAAGGGCATGTCCACCCCTTTTATAAATGTATGTTATATAGTAGGGCTTCCTCCCCCAGCCCCACCGCTATAATAGATTTTACAGGAACTCCCCTGATCTTACTTCTACCTTGCCTCTTTCCTCCACATACTGTCCCAGCCTCTTGCTTGCATGAAACTGCAAGCAGGGGCTGGACTGGCAGCCGTGTCCGTGATTGGCTGAGAGGCAGCCAATCACGTGGCTGCGGCAGTGGAGAACGGTAAGGTAAGTAAGGTAAGCATTTGGGGAAGTTTCTGTAAATCTATTATAGCGGTTGGGGCTGGGGGAGCCCCTACTATATACTAAAGGGGTTTGTAGCTAGGGGGAGGGAGAGAAAAACGGGTGGAAGAGGGCTGCAGTGCACATGGCAAAATTCTCCCGGAAGAGAGACAGGAGTCCTTTATGGACTCTGCCAGGCTCCTGGTGGCCAGTTTTGTGAATTTGGAGGGGCATAGCAGGGCAGCCATTTGGAGCAGGGATGTAAGGTAAGAATTTTTATGCTCTACACGGTGGGGCCAGTAGTGGGCGAAATTATAGTTTTGGGGGTGGACATGCCCATTAAAAGGACACTAAACTGAAAACTGAGTAAATCTGTGAGTGGAGCCTGATAGTTAAGCTTAAAGGGTATGTTCACTCCTTATAAAAACTTTTAATATGTAAGCAGCACCCCTAAAAAGTGCCTTCCAAATTGGTTTATGTTTATTGACTAGAAAGGGGAAGTTTAAGTATAAAACTTTGAATTTGGATTGAAAGGGCATTTTTGAAGGGAATGTGTGTGTCTGTGCGCAGGTTTTGAAACTCATAATCTTGCTATGGTAATGAAAGAGGAAACATGTGTAACTATAGTTACCATTTAAGTGTGGCTGCCATGGGAATGGAGGGGTAGGTCAGTAGGTGTGTACCTGTGTCAGGTGGTGGTTAAAAAAACAAACTTTTTTGATGATTAGTCAAAATTAGTTTTTTTTGACTATCGTTATACAAATACATGGCTGCTGCAGAAAAGGAAGAGTAGGTCATAGGTGTGTGTACCTGTGTCTGTATGGGGTGTGTGTCTTTTTTGCATTTATAACCATATACTTTTATTGATAAAACAAGCTTTTTGATGATCTGTGAAAATTTGTTTTTTGACTTTAGTTCTGTTAAGCAAGCCTGCCACAGAAATGGAAGGGTAGGTCAGAAGGTGTGCACCTGTATCAGGTTGGGGGTTAAAAAAACAAACATCTTTGATTATTGGTCAAAGTGGTTTTGTGACTATAGTTACCCTTTAAGTATGGCTGCCACAATAATGGAGGGGTATGACAGTAGGTGTGTGTACCTGGGTCAGGTTGGAGGTTAAACATTTTTTTTTTGATGATTGGTCAAAATAAGTGATCTGACTATAATTACCCTTTTTGCATGCCTGCCACAGAAATGGAAGGGTAGGTCAGAAGATGTGTGTACCTGTGTCAGGTTGGGGGTTAAAAATTAACTTTTTTGATGATGGTCAAATCTTTTTGACTATAGTTATCCTTTAAGTATGTGGCCACAGAAATGGGTAGCTATGGGGATGGAGAGCAAACGGTGGAAGAGGGCTGCAGTGCACATGTCAAAAATTTCTCCCGGAAGAGAGACAGTGAAGTCCTTTATGGGACTCTGCCAGGCTCCTGGTGTGCCATGTTTTGTGAACATTTTGGAGGGGCATAGCAGGCGCCCATTTGAAACAGGGATGTAAGGTAAGAATTTTATGCTCTAGCACGGTGGGGCCAGTGTGGGGCGAAATTATAGTTTTGGGGTGGACATGCCCATTAAAAGGACACAAACTGAAAACTGAGTAAATCTGTGAGTGGAGCGCTGATAGGTTAAGCTTAAAGGGTTATGTCACTCCTTATGAAAAACTTTTAATTGATAAGCAGCACCCCTAAAAGTGACCTTCCAAATGGGTTTTATTTATTGACTAGAGGGGAATTTAGTATAAACTTGTGAATTTGGATGAAAGATGGCATTTTTTGAAGGGAATGTGGTCGTGGTCCGTGCAGCCGGTTTTGTGAAACTCCAATCATCTTGCATGGTAAGAAAGAGGAACTTGTACTATAGTGTCTACCATTTTAAGTGTGGCTGCCCTGGGAATGGAGTGGTAAGTCAGTAGGTGTGTACCTGTGTCAGGTTGGTGGTGTAAATAAAAAAACAACTTTTGATGATTATGTCCCAAAATTAGTTTTTTTTGACTATCGTTATACAAATCACATGGCGGCTGTCAAGAAAAGGAAGAGTAGGTCATAGGTGTGTGTACCTGTGATCTGTATGGGGGTGTGGGTGTCTTTTTTGCATTATAACCATATCTTTTGATTGATGAAAACAGCTTTTTTGATGATCTTGTGAAAATTTGTTTTTTGACTTTATTTCTGTTAAGCAAGCCCCTGCCACAGAAATGGAAGGTAAGGTCAGAAGGTGTTGTTGCAAACCTGTATCGGTTGGGGGTAAACAAACAAACATCTTGATTATTGGTCAAAGTTGGTTTTGTGACATATAGTTTACCCACTTTAAGTATGGCTGCCACAATAATGGAGGGGTATGAACAGTAGGTGTGTGTACCTGGGTCAGGTTGAGGTTAAGACATTTTTCATTTTGAATGATTTGTGTCAACATAAGTGATCTGACTATAATTACCCTTTTGCATGCCTGCCACAAAATGAAGGGTAGGTCAGAAGATGTGTGTACCTGTTGTCGGTTGGGGGTTGAACAATACACTTTTTTGGATGATGGTCAATTCTTTTTGCTTAGATTAATCCTTTAAGTATGGCCTGCCACGAAATGAGAAGGTAGGTGTCAGTAGGGGATGTTACCGATGGTCAGGTTGGATTAAAAGAAAATAACTTTGTTGATGTATTAACTCAAAATATTTTAACTTTACTATTAACCTTTAAGTATGCCGTGTGTACTCGTGTTTTGTGTTTAATTTTAGGGGGATTTATTTTATGTGTTGGTGTGTGTGGTCCAGGGGTGAAGGTGTTTGGTGGGGTAGCGCTTGAGTGTGTGGCTGGGCAAAGGGGTTTGTGGTTGGGTGTTAACGGAGTATGTGGTGATGTGACGTTGGTTTTTTGTGGTGGAAATGTGCGTGTAGTGGAGTCAAGGGTGGTGGGTATGTTTTGGTTGGTTTGTGTGGGTTTGTTCTGTGTGATTACGTGGATTTCATTCCTATGTCGGTGGGGGTGGTCTTAGTGCGGGGCGGGTGTGGGGGGTATAGTGAGGTGTGGGTGGTCTGTCCATGGGCTAATGGCTGAGATGGTAGTGTTGCTGAGTTCGTGTGGGGTGGGGTGTTGTGGTGTGTTTTCTGGGGGGTGCTTGATGTTGACGGTGTGGTGATGTTGCCGCTTGAGTTGTTATTTATCAACCATTGTTATGGTTTGAGGTTAGTTTTGGTTGTGTTTGGGGGGTTTAGTGGCATTTGGGGTTTGGGATTTGTGGTGAGGTGTGGGAGGGTAGTGGGTTTGATACCATATGTTTAGTAGGGGGGGGTAGGACCATTCATGTGTATGGGGGGTTTGAAAATTGGTGGTCATGCCCTTTGGGTAGGGGTTTGTGGGGTAATTTTTATGGGTTTGTGGTTGGTGCTTGTTGGGGGGGAAACGAGGTGAGTGGTGGTGTGTTGGGTAACCAATAGGGTGGGGGTGGAGTGTACAACCAGAGACAACCACTAGGATGGGGAGAACCAGGGGGTGGGGGTGAAGGAGGTGTCATAAAGGATTAGCTCACTTCTTTTATGCGCCTCGACCACCTTCTTTCGCTCTTCGCTGGGGGGTGAGCAGGGGAGGGGAAACCAGGGGGGGAGAGCGAAGTCGAGTCCTCGGAGTTAGCTGGTTTCGGGGGGGGGGGGGCTGGGGGTGCTCGACCGGGGGGGATGGTGGGAGGGGTGGGGTGGGGAGTAGGGGGTAGGGGGTGGGGGTGTGGGGGGGGTTGCGCGGTTTGGTTGTGAGATGGGTGGGTGGGTTTGGGGAGGGGTGGGGGGGTGGGGCGGGGTTGTTGGTGTGGGGGGTGGCGTGGGGGTGGGGTGTTGTTGATGGTTATGGTTCTTCGTGGTTTTGGTGCTCCCGTTGTTTTCTCCTTTGGTAACTCGATCCCCGTCTATAATGGGGTGGGGGGGCCTGTGATGGGTGTTTTCTGTCTGGTTGTTGTTGTTTTTTTTCGTGGTTTGGCGGTGCCATTTTGTGGGGGGGTTGAATGTGTTGTGTTGCGAGAGATCACTTTTGATCCAGTTTGTGTACGGTTAATCTTAGATGTATTTGTGTGAGTGAGCGTTGGGCAGTGGGGGAAGGGGAAGGGAGGGGGACTAACTTTTATTAAGGACATTTTAAAATTATTTTTTTACTTTATTTACCCTATAAGTATGGCTGCCACAGGAATAAAGGGGGGTCAGTAGGTGCGTGTACCCGTGAGGTTGGGGGTATGCGTTTTGCATGTATGACTTATAACTAACTTTTATTAGGAATACAATCAATATTAGTTTTTTCGACTTTATTTACCCTTTAAGAATGGCTGCTACTAAAAGGGTAGGTTAGTAGGGGTGTTACCCGTGTGAGGTTGGGAGTATGTGTTTTTGCATGTATGACCATATAACTTTTATTGATGATTGATCAAAATTCGTTTTTTACTATAGTTACCTTTTAAGTATGGCTTCCATGGGAATGGAAAGGTAGGAAGTAAGTGGGTGTACCTGTGTCTGGTGTGGGGGGGTGGGGGTTATCAGTGTTTATCACCAGGAAACAAACTGTTTTGGTCTCATGACCCTTAATGCTCGAAATAGCCACATTTGAGGATTGTACCCATTATAGTCTATGGGAAAAAATGTCCTGAAATAATGCCGTAACGCTTCCATGGATTACCTTAGCTAGGTAATAGCAACACTTTCCTGCTTCGCATGTTTATACACAATTTCATGTTCCTAGCTCATAACTGTGGGAGAAGATACAGTCCAAAAAGCGGAAGAATAAAATGGAAGAAGAATAAAGAACAGTAATTTGGTTCTTCAAGCCAAACTCAATATGCTCCCAGACAGAGATACCTACTCCAAGTTCACGATTCTCCCTCTCCACTGCTGGTGCTCCATTCTTTTTCCATTTCCAAGCAGCAGCAGTGGAGGCTCGTCCATGAATGGCAGTCAGCCATTGGCCATATGTCACTGTCACTGTACCCTTTAACTCCTGAACCCTGGGGTCTATTATTCACACAGAGGTGGGAATATGTGATCTCATAGTAACATAGTAATTGAGGTTGAATAAAGAAATACGTCCATCAAGTCCAACCTATTCACATATTTTTTAAACCCTTCCAAACAGTTGATCCAAAGAAGGCAAAAAAAAAAAAACAGCTAAAAAAAAAAAGGGGGGGATTCCTTCCTAACTCCAAACGGCAATCGGAAAGTATCCTTGGATCATCCAGATCTACAGTAAATGTATTAATACCAGTAATTCTCAATAATATATAGTATCCCTGTACCAACCAGAACTACAGTATATGTATTAAAACCAGTAATATCAATATTATATAGTATCCCTGCACCAACCAGAACTACAGTATATGTATTAATACCAGTAATTCTCAATATTATATAGTATCCCTGTACCAACCAGAACTACAGTTATGTGTTAATACCAGTATATCAATATTATATAGTTCCCTGCACCAACCAGAACTACAGTATATGTATTAATATCAGTAATTCTCAATATTATATAGTATCCATGTACCAACCAGAACTACATTATATGTATTAATACCAGTAATTCTCAATATTATAGTATCCCCGTACCAACCAGATCTACAGTTATGTATTAATACCAGTAATTCTCAATATTATATAGTATCCCCGTACCAACCAGAACTGCAGTATATATTAATACCAGTAATTCTCAATATTATATAGTACCCCGTACCAACCAAACTGCAGTATATGTTATAATACCAGTAGTTTCAATATTTTTAGTTTTAGAAACTTATCCAGCCCATTTTTAAAGCTATTCAATTAACTTGCCATTACCCCCTCTGCGGAAGACAGTTCCAGTTTCACCGTTCTCACTGTAAAGAAACCTTTCCTAACCTGAAGAGGAAAGAGGAAAATATGACGGCTGTCGGCAGGCATCAATAGGTGCATACAAACCAGCGCACGTATTGAATTCCTTACGCTGGCAACGCGGGTGTCTTTTGCAATATTCGTGCAGCCGGGACAATAAAGTTGCGCTAATCAATATTGAATTGTTTAGCCTGACTTTAACTCCATTAAGAGCCCAGCGGCTCTCAATAAATTCCGATATCTGCAATAAAGGTGCAGACATTTACAGAAACCAGAAATCAGACTTTAGCTTTTTATTAGGTTACATCGGATTGGTTGCTGCAGATTAAAAGCACAGGCAAAACTCTTATTGCATCAACCTCAGAATGTCTCTTCTATTTCCTAGCATTTCAATGCAATTATATGCAGTTTTCAAACACATGCCACTGATCGGGTGAAACAAGGCAAAAATGAGTTCAATTGTTACAAGATGTTAGTAATTTATACTTATTTTATTGAAACCTTCCTATCTAATATCTATCTTCCTTGTACAAACATTATTTTCTATCAAATTAAATACATTGTATTGTTGTCAGCACCAAAAACTTATTTTGTCAATGAACACGCCATGGAAGCAGGAATCACTAACAGAACTCTAGGGCCCATTATTCTGGGTAACATGTTACCTACAAACGTTTCAGACAAAAATATCATTTAAATAAGTCATTCACAGATCTCTGCCTTTCTAATTGGATGAAAATCACTATATGTATCAAAACTCTAATGAAGTAAAATAATATTTTATTTAAATGATTAAAAATATATTATCTATTTATATTTAGATTATTTTTGGTGATACTGGCCCTTAGAGATACTTTCCAGGAGAGCAAATATTGTCATGTTTAATTGATAAAGTCAACTGCACTTTGGACCATTTTCCTTGTCATCACCAAAATGTATAAGTGAGTGCACTTTCCTCTTAAAGGCATGTCCACCCGTTTTTTAAACTTTCTGTAGTGTAGGCTCCCCACCCACCCTCAACCGCCATGTTACTTTGTAAAATAACTCCCCCGACTATACTACATTGCCTCTTTCCCCCGGCGATCTGACATGGCCTCTGCTTGCATAAACTGCAAGCAGGGGGCTGGACCGGCAGCAGCTGAGAGGGGAAACAGGCATGTAAGTACAGATCGGGAGAGTTTTTTTAAAGTAATATGGCGGTTGAGGGTGGGTGAGAGCCCTACACTACAGCAAAGGTTTTTGAGCTAGGGGGAGGGAGAGGAGGGCTGCAGTTAGCATGGCATAATTCTCCCAGAGGAGAGACAGGACTTTTTCGGATTTTGGAGGGACATTGCAGGGCAGCCATTTGGAGCAGGGATGTAAGGTAAGGATTTTAGTACACTACACAGTGGGCCAGTCGTGGGTGAAAATATAGATTTAGGGGTGGATATGCCCTTTAATATTTATACTGTCATCAAATGTTTAGTAAGTGTTTAGATGCACATCTGGTTTTCACCGAGTTTACCAAACAAATGCTTTTAATCATTCCTATATAAGCTGCGTTCTGCCAGCCAAACACTCATCAGGAATACTAGGAGTTAAAATTCATCATCAGTAAGAGGATCGCACAGCTGTACATTATTATTAATGGGTTTAGTGCTTGACTATGCAGGAATATGTTTGTCAAACCTCCAGATGGAATATATAGACATATTATGACCTAGTTTATGTTTACTATACAGAAATGCTGTCACTGTTCCATACAATGCTAATTAAATACTGTGTGGAGAAGAATCTAGGGGCTGTATACACAGCACAGTGACAAATTAAAGAAACTCGTGGGACCAGTCAACAGTGGGATGTCTCAAAAACATGGAAAATCCCCATTACATTAATGCATTCATTTGTTGAGACTATTAATTGACTTATTATTCCTTAAGCCATAAATTAGGCAACAAATCACGTTAGAGCCATTAAAATGGAAATAAACTATGACATAAACCTAAACTTATGACATGAAATGTTGCATTTCTGTTTCACATCATTGGAAGAATAAATGCATGTATGTTACTGGATGGAATAACAATTAATAAAAAAAAGAATAACAAATAAATGAATGAAAATTAAACTAGTATTTAAAAATATACTGTAAAAACATATTAGAAAAAAGAAAACTTGTCTAGTGTTGTGATCATTCCTATTCTGGTCCATTTCTACCTCTCAAAGCACAGCATAGGATAAGTTAAACTTCCAGTTCTTCATGGCACTTCTACCCTTCCCTAGTATCTGTATTTTTACCCCCTAATTTGATTGTAAGCTCTATGGGGGAGAGAACTTTTCCCTCATGTTACATGGTTCAAGAACCTGTATACATTTTGATGCACAATCTTATATTATTAGTATATAAACATGTACATAGAATAGTGCAGTGCCCAGAAATAAGTCTAAAACCCATGTTAACCCAATAATAGTGAACTTTTTAGGACCCAGGAAGTCAGGTTTTCAAAGTAAGTTGAACAGAGGTGAGTAAACCCTTGATTAAAGCCTTTCTTCTCCCTACATAATTGCCGACTTTGGCCATTTTTACGTAGTTTTGCAGCAAACACAGAGACTTGGCTTTCACACATCCCCTTCTCTATCATTGTGTAAAGATGAAATGAAAGTGGCTAAACACAGAGACCTTTGGTACACTACTATCCAATAGAAACTACTCTTTCTACACAATCCACCAATACTATGTATAAATGGGTTTCTCATGGCCAACAGATATATTTTAAAGCAATTCCATTATTTTGATTTGATTTAATTCTATGTTATAGTCAAGAAACCTTCACAATTATCTGAAACTGAGATTACTGTAGGGAAGTACGACTTCTAGAATTACCAACATATGTTGTAAAAGTCTTTTATCAAGAGAAATAATTATGTTTGTGTTATTGTTCATGTCTATGCACCGAACAGGCAGTGATTAAATACCAATTCAATAGATTGGGTCACATTTGAAATAACTGACATTATATTATTCTTTTGGACCTACACCCGTTATTTATTTAGCTAAATCAAGAGTGTCAATGGATATAATGTTAACAAAGTATTTATTGTCATTTTAATTAGTGTTTGTTGGGCTGTTAGTGCAAAGTAATGTAGTGCTGGGCTATTAAATTGGATTTTATTATATTTACATGTTTCACTAATGAACGAATTGCAGAGCTATGAAATAATTTAAGGCTTTAAAATCACTGTCCCCAGAGTTTATGTCCTCTTCATATGGCCTGGTCACAGGGAACTGCAAAATAGACGCCCACATGTCAAAATGAGCCAGTTTATACCAGGGCCATCGTGCCCTGGTTTCCTTCAATCTATCCCTATATAAACATTATCATCTCAGGCTAACAGGTTACAACATCTTCTCCTGACCCTTGTGCTTATAACCTTGATAGTCTCACTAACAGTAACTATAGGGTCTGAGGCAATATTATGGCTTCACGCAGAAAGTGAGTTTGCTGTGTCAAATGGATCCATTTCAACCCAATCAGTACAGAAGCACTGCAATCACTTCCTGTCCTGCAGATGAAGGGTTTCCCTTCATGTATTTTTAATAATTAGTACAGAAGCACTACAATTCACTTCCCAGGTGAAGGGTTTCCCTTCATGTATTTATAATCCATTCAGGGGAAAAAAACATTTATCTTTCCTTGCAAATCGTTGTAAAGGTACACACTTAAGGTAGAACATAAGTCGATGTTTTAAGCCGTTTCAAACAATATGATCAAAGCGGATAAAATGAATCAAACATTCAATGAAACCATTTAGCTATTAAACTATGTTACCCAGCAATATTGGATAGTCTATCGCACACACCACAGCATCTCAAGATAAATGGCGTCAGGTGGTGTAGTTTAAAAAAACAATCAGGGAAATACTGATTGGCTACACAGTCTTGCAGCCATAAATAGTGTATGGGTTGCTTAATATCTTACAGTAGAGATGAGCCCAGCAGTTACTTCCCCCTCCCTAGCTTGTTAGTTTAGACACGCTCAGTGTGATTCACCTTGAAAGAGAAGGGGATTTTCCATTTAGCTACTTGTATCTTCCTGTGCAAGTGTGTAGTGAAAGGATTTTAAACAGGAATAAAATGAATAGGAAACTGCATAGAAATTATTAATAAGTTCTGTGACCTTTAGGACATTAAGTATTGATCATCCCCAGACAGAAATGTTTACTACTCCACCCAAAACCCAATACTTACCTATCTACAGATCTTCATTCCAATGTGTGCATATGTAGCCACACGCTGTGAAATAATAAAATGTATGGAAAAACCAGCATTTTCTTCTAGAAGGGAAATCTAGGAAATTAAATAGGAATTCCATCTTGGCGTTGCCATACTAAACAATATCAATGGCAAATCCAAACCTTATATCCACACCACTAACTAACACTAACCTTTACCATTGAAAAATGAAGTCAGATTGGCCCTGTATTTGTTCCAAATAGGAAAACCATGGGAAATAATGGTATTCAGCTGAAATATTAAAAAGCAACAGAAGAGGAATCAATCAGAGTGCTGACCAAATTGTGCCAAAAGTCTGGAAAAACACACTCAATGGCCGATTGAAAGGTCAGTTTATATTGAGTACAAAAAAAAACAGAGACCTGAAATGTGCAATCTATCATAAAATGTACATTCGAAAAACACACCACTGAGATTACACTTAAAGGGCTATACCCACACAAACAACTCAGTATGAATTGAAAGTACAATGTTATAGTATTCCAATGATGTTGGTCCAGGGACACTTACAAGCACTGCACATTCTCCTAGCTGACATTTTGGACTCATTTGCATTTTTACTTGACCTTGCTATCCGCACCCTTTCAAAGTAAGTGGCTAATCACAACAGGGCACCAGATCTGGACATCTTGCTTCAGTGGCGCCAATATTTCAATGCCAGTGCATCCGTGAAAGGTATGTTAGTGTGTAGCTGTGCTCTTGCTTGTTATTGCTGGTATGTCTGTGTTGTCAGTGCTGTCACAATATGTTTGCTGACCCGGTGCTGAGAATGTGTGCTTGTCACTGAATGTTAAACGGAATTACACTGAAGAACTAGAAAACGTTACATTGTATATGGCGGAGAAGGTGGACCAAGGACATTATACATGCTGGATATTAAAATAGCCAAAAAAGTGCAAGAAGGAAGACAAATTCCCCATTGAATATTCTATTATACTTTATCATGTAAAATTGTGGGACATCCTCCAGAAACTTTACATCCCTGAAATCCTGATAATGAGGCTAAACTAAACAAAATGCCTCAGTCAGGACAGAGAAATAAAAGAATTATATAATAACGCCACATCCCACTATAATGTTTATATGATCTGTATGGCAGCCAATAAATTAAATAGATAGCGAGAGACAGAGACACACAAAGCAGCCCTTCACAAAAAGGCCAGGCTGAAGCTGCACCTATTTTGGAAATATATTTTGATAAATGCTGCAGCAAGGAGGATTATCTAATTACAGTAATAACAATGGCACACATATTGTTAAAATATGAGGTCAACGGCTACCAAGGGTTTTCTATTATTAATGCTAAGCTGTCTACATCAGTGAAAAATGTGGCAATTCTAGTTTAATGTACTGTAACTGCCAATATATATTACTTTGTCATTTAAATGACTAATCAAAACCCTACAGACCTAACCTTCCACCCAATGAATGGAAACCAAATTTTTACTGCTCTATGCGTTTATTCTGAATAAAAATACCAAATGTTTATTGCCAGTGTTCCAGTTATTCCTAATAAGAAGCCTGTAGACTCAAAACCTTTGGAGCCCAGTTTATTCTAAACATTCTGCTTTGTCCCTTTACAGAGACTGAATCTATTCATTTAATATAACACGTTATTATTTATTTTATTAGGCACAAAAACAGCCATGAATTGTTATACAACTGTGGGGTTGCAGTGGCAAGCGCAGGATTTTCAAGGGGGGGTCCTAATGGTTACCACTGAACAAGCCCAGAAGAAGGTTCATGACCAAATACATTTGTGTGTTCTATTATACAGTATATGGACCAGTAACATGTAATTGAGGTTGAATAAAGACATCAAGTCCAACCTATTCACCTCTTTTTTACCTTACCTACCTAACAGTTCATCCAGAGGAAGGCAAAAAAAAAACAAAACAAAAGGGGGGGGGGGAAAGTCCTTCCTGACTCGGAAATCACGAACGAAAAAAAAAAAACGGAACGAAAAAAAAAAAAACGGAAATCATCCCTGATCAACCAGATCTATATGTATAATAACAGTAATTCTCAATATTTTTTAGTTTTAAGCTACACTGAACTATCGGTCAATCGGACCGAAATATCTCATCATTGTCACCCAGCTTTAGAAACTTATCCAGGCCTTTTTTAAAGCTATTCAATGAACTTGACATTACCACATCTGCATAAGAAGTTCCACAGTTCAGCCCTCAGCTTCCACTGTAAAGAAACCTTCCTAACCTGAAACTTCTTTTCTCCAACTAAATGTCCACGACAGATCCTCTGATATGTCCGATTAGTAAACAATGCACCAGAGAGTTCATTGTATGGCCCATTAATATATTTGTATAAGGTTATCATATCCCCTACCCGCAAACGTCGCTTCTCCAATGTAAACAGCCCTAACTGTCTAATCGACTGATGCCTATATTCGCATATTCAGCCTATAGCCCTCCTACATTATTTTAGTTGCCCTTCTCTGAACTGCTTCCATTTCAAAGATGTCCCTTTTGTATATGGGATTCCAAAACTGCACACCCATCAATCCAAATGAGGCCTTACCAGTGCCTTGTAAAGAGGAGAATAATATCTTTCTCTCTTGAATCTATTCCCCTCCCCTCTTTAACAAGACAATATCTTGCTAGCTGTAGCCATTGCTACTACGTGGCATTGTTTGCTATACTAAGTCTGTTATCTACCAGAAAACCCCCAAAACCTTTTTTCAGTAAGCAAATAGATATTCCATTTACTTTGTTATAAAGTATATTCATTAAGCTGGGTACACACAAACAGATTTTTGGGGCCAACCAACTGATATTTTTCGTGTATCGGTCAGTCAAACCGAAAAATCGGAGGTAATTTCAACGTCTGTCGGTGGCGTCCGTTTGCCTGGATCAGATGAACAGGCAATTTGACACGTCGGTAAATCATCACCATAGGATCATTTGCCGTGACCGACCCTTTATAGCAGTGAATGTCGGGACAAAAATTTGTCAGTGTCTACCCAGCGTTATGTTTCTTTTAGTAAGAAATCCACATTTGCACTACATTATCATTAGTCAAAGTCAGAGCTGTGACATGCCGTGGATCGGGTAAAGACGTGATGAAAAATGATGCACACGAATTATTTGTGCTGATAGTCTGGATTCGCCATCTGAGAAGTACAAAGCAGATGCGTAGTCTTTCCATTTAACACTAATAGCTCTCCAATGGTAGCGTACACTCACCAGAACATGTGATAAATATATATAGATATATAATAGAGATACAGGGTGAGGGAAAAAAATAGGGTGAGAAGGGGGGAGGGGGAAGCCCCTACTATATACTAAAGGGGTTTGTAGCTAGGGGGAGGGAGAGAAAAACGGGTGGAAGAGGGCTGCAGTGCACATGGCAAAATTCTCCCGGCTCTCATCCCTCCCCTAGCTACAAACCCCTTTAGTATATGATAGGGGCTCCCCCAGCCCCAACCGCTAAATAGATTTTACAGAAACTTCCCCAAATGCTACCTTACTTACCTTACCGTTCTCCACTGCCGCAGCACGTGATTGGTGCCTCTCAGCCAATACGGAACCGGCTGCAGTCCAGCCCCCTGCTTGCAGTTTCATGCAAGCAGAGGGCTGGGACAGTATGCTGGAGGAAAGAGGCAAGGTAAGTAATGATACAGGGGAGTTCCTGTAAAATCTATTATAGCGGTTGGGGCTGGGGGAGGAAGCCCTACTATATAACATACATTTATAAAAGGGGTGGACATGCCCTTTAAGAACATGGGAAAGTTTTGTAATTTATTAAATGAACCCCTTGTGTCTCCATATATATATTTAACTCAGACTTAGTGATATATTCGTAAGCACTTTTGTAAATTTTATATTTCTGGTTCAGACACCATGTTCTGTGTCGCTATCTCCATAAAGTGCTGTTACGGAATGTATCACAGGGTCTGCCAAGTTCTGCTTTCACCTCTATGTACTGAAAGATGTGTGGGATTAATTACTATATCTCTAACTTCTATGAATAAGACTTGACCTCTGTGGTTGGTTCGGTTTTTCTGTAAAAAATAATCCAGACATATGTGTGGTATCTATGTTCTGCATTCTAGTCTCTGTGATTTATTTTTCTTATTGGTTTTAATTTTTACAAGATTCCATAAATATACTTTTGTTTTTTTTTTTTTTGACTTCGAACCATATAAACTTTATTTAACGCAACTTTAAAACCTTTTGTAAAAAAGTGGGTTGGAGAGTGCCGGTAATTGTGTTTATATTATATTATATATTATAGTTATATTCTCACTTTACTTGAGGCTGTCATACACCTTGACAATATTAACAAATCCAGTCGTGACTTGCCAATATCAGCGCGGTGTGGTGCTGGTCAATTACTGACTCCCATTACTTAACAGTTGGCCTGTGTTGGGCTACTAATCCCCATACTGTGTATGGGCTACTAATCCCCACACTGTGTATGGGCCAACTAATCCCACACTGTGTATGGGCCTACTAATCCCCTACTGTGTATGGGCCTACTAATCCCCACACTGTGTATGGGCCTACTAATCCCACACTGTGTATGGGCCTACTAATCCATACTGTGTATGGGGCTACTAATCCCCACACGTGTATGGGTCTACTAATCCCCATACTGTGTATGGCCTACTAATCCCCATACTGTGTATGGGCTACTAATCCCATACTGTGTATGGGCCTACTAATCCCCAACTGTGTATGGGTCTACTAATCCCCATACTGATGGGCTCTATAATCCCATACTGTGTATGGGCCTACTAATCCCCATACTGTGTATGGGCCCTACTAATCCCACACTGTGTATGGGCCTACTAATCCCCATACTGGGTATGGGCCTACTAATCCCACCACTGTGTATGGGTCTACAATCCCATACGTGTATGGGCTACTAATCCCAATACTGTGTATGGGGCCTACTAATCCCCACACTGTGTATGGGCCTGTCTATCTATCTATCTATCTTTTATTTATCTCGATTTAGTAGCTACATCACAATCCGCTTCTAGCATTAGAAACATGCACATACAATGTATACAAATATTCATTAATCTATGAAGAAATATATAAAATATAATTGTGGTATATATCAATATATATTAGATATATATATATATTATTATATATATATAAATCGCTTTATTAAACAGGAATGTACACATCGGTATCATTCCTATTATCGTCTTTGTCACATCAACGGTAACCACACACACACACACACACACACACCACACACCACACACACACACCACACACCAACCATAAATGTATAGTGTGGTTTAAAGGCATTCCACACAGATTGGTAAACATATTTACTTAGGTAGAAGGGGGAGTACTATTTAATGAAAACTAGATCTTACAAATCAAATGGACAAACTTCAACTCTTACTCAGTCCCAATGCTTGTGGGCCCGGGTTGGGCATCACTGGTTTAGGTCCTCACCCTGGGTTCTTAATAGGCATAATAATCTTTTACATGGGTAGGTGGTGCCAATCTGAGTAAACTGTTGTGTGCAACTGCTCTTAGCATTATAAGTATACTGTTTATAAGCATATTATATAGCATATAAGGATACGTATATATATCATTATTATATAGCATTATAAGATACGTTTATATAGCATTATTATATAGCATTATAAGGATACGTTTATATAAAGCATTATTTATAGCATTATAAGGATACGTATATATATCATTATTATATAGCATTATAGGATCGTTTATATAGCATTATTATATGATTATAAGGATACGTTGGATAATAGCATTATTATATAGCATTATAAGGATATGTGTATATAGCATTATTATATAGCATTATAAGATACATTTATATAGCATTATATAGGCTATTATAAGGATACGTTTATATAGCATTATTATATAGCATTCTAAGATACGTATATATATCATTATAAGGTATACGCTTTATAGATACGTAATGCATTATAAGTAACGTTAATATCATTTATTATATAGCATTATAAGGATACGTTATTCATTAATAGCATGTTATTATATAGCATTATAAGGATACGTTTATATAGCATTATTATATAGATATCAAGGATACGTTATATAGCATTATTATATAGCATTATAAGGACTACGTTTATATAGCATTATTATATAGCATTATAAGGATACGTTTATAAGCATATTATATAGCTTATAAAGATATGTGTATATAGCTTATTATATAGCATTAAGATAGGATTCAGTTATATTAGGCATTATTATATAGCATTATAAGGATACGTTTATATAGCATTATTATATAGCATTAAAGGTATACGTTTATATAGCATATTATATACGCATTTAAGGATACGTGTATATAGCATTAGTATATAGCTTATAAGGATACGTTTATATAGCATTATTATAGTGCATTATAAGGATAAACGTGATATAGCATTATTATATAGCATTATAAGGATACGTTTATATAGCATTATTAATAGCATTATAAGGATACGTTAGTATAGCATATATTATATAGCATTATAAGGATACTGTGTATTAGCAATATTATATAGCAATTATAGATACGTGTATATAGCATTATTATATAGCATTATAAGGATACTTTATAAGCATTATTATATAGCATTATAAGGTACGTTGCTTATATAGCATTATAAGCCATTATAGGATACGTTTGATATTACATAGCATTAAACCATATGCATTATTATATAGCATTATAAGGATACGTTTTATAAGATGGGATGTGAGGTAAGGATTACACTACACTACATGGTGGGGCCATTACTGGGGGGGATTTGGGGGTGGACATGCCTTTTAAAGCTGAAGAAACTGACTCACTTCCTACTCTGATCTGATTGAGAACTTTTGTCCTTTCTCGATCAAATACAACCATTTATAATAGTTATTATAGAATAGTATAGTATAGTATTTGAGGTTGACTGGAGACATACATCCATCTAGTTCAACCTACTCAGCACAGAGGAAGGCAAAAAAACCAAACAATATGAAGTGGGAAAAAAATATCCTTGCTGGCTCCCAGTGGCAATCTGAAATATCTCAGGATCAACTCTAGTTTATATATCAATACCAGGAACACGCAAAATTCTTTTTTTTTTAGAAATACATCCAGCTTTTTTTCTTTTAACCTATCAAAATGAATCTGCCATCACCATGTCCAATGGAAGACAGTTCCATAATTTTACAGTTCTCACAGTGAAACACCCTTGTAAACTTCTTTTCTTCCAGTCTTAAGGGATGTCCACATGTCCTCGGACATGTTCTATTAGTGAACAACGCCCCAGATAGTTTTATTGTATGGCCCGTTAATGTATTTATACACAGTAATCATATCCCCACGCAAGCGCCTTTCTCTATGTGCATGATTGTAACTTATCCAATCTGTCTTAATGTTTAAGTTCCCCATTACCCTTATTAATTTAGTTGCCCCTCTCTGAACCCTTCCTATTTCTAAGATGTCCTTTACCAATGCTTTGTAAAGAGGGAGAATAACACTGCTTTGTAAAGGGGGAGAATTACATTTTTTCTCCCTTGAATCCATACCTCTCTTTATACAAGACAATACCATGCTGTCTCTGGCTGTTGCCGCCTGGCACTGCTTGCTACCTTTAAGTTTGTTATCCACCAAAACTCCAAGATCCTTTTCCAACAGGGATTCACTTAACACAGAGCCATTTACAGCATAAGCAGCACAAAGATTTTTAAGCCCAAAATGCATCCCCTGATATTTACCAAACCCCTGTGTACCAGGCATTACATTTACTGCAAAGCTTGAGAATAATCATGACGTTGAAAAAAAAAAAGGTATGTCATTTAGTTGGCTAATAATTTTGTATACTGATAGATGCTAATAACTGTGTACACTTGCAAGTATGTTTTCCACAGAGAAACTCAAACTTCCTAAACCATTCAGGATTGATGTAAAATTCTAGTCTGGATTCTTGTATTTTAAAAAAAAATATGCTGAGGAATAATATTTGCCTTATGATTGTACACACAGAATCAGTGTAAGTAAAGATATTAAGTCATATTGTCAACTTGACATGAAACCTATTGGTGATTTCTAAAACACTTACAGGGAGCTAATTTTGCCTCAACCAATCAGATCTTATTTAACATTTGAAAGCTAACATCTGATTGGTTAGGACAAAATTAGCACTATTTTTAACGATAAGAACTTTTATTGAATAACCCTGTATATATACAATAGGGCAGAGTTGTTCTCTGTATGTATTTAAATCATATATAGGGAACAGAACACCAATCTTGATTTCCAAAAAGGTATTTATTCAGATATCACACATCACATGGCCCAAGATGGCTAAAAAAAAAATCTGTGCAATATCTGAATAAAATACCTTGTGGAAATGTAATGCAAATCCTTTCTTTTCCTACCTGCAGCAGATGACAGCTTTACAGGAAAGCGCGAGATCAAGAAAAATCTGCCGAACTTCAAACGAAAGTGCGTATTTTAGTGTTTGTCCATCGATGATTAAAGCAAGGTCATTTTCTTTACCAAGGGTATCCCCAAGATTCGTACAGTGACTAGTCAGTGTTGCTCTCGTTGCCTAAAAGATAAAATACAAATTCAATCTTTGGATTTTGCTAATTTGAAAAACAAATTTTGCTTTTTTACCAAAAAATCTGCATGAAAACTTCAATAAGTTTGGTCATTCTCCTAGACATGCCACTAAACAGATGTTTTTATTGAAAGAAAAGTTTAGTTCCCCTCTGTGCGGCTAATTGTTTTCATATTTTTCTAGTCTTCTCGCAGTCTCAAAAGGAAAATTTAGAAGAAAGGCAGCCAACCAATTAACAAATAAAACAATCTCTTCTTTAAAATATTTTGTCTACACGGTTGCCACCACAGTTTCCCTAAACAAAATAATTTCTGCTGTTCAATTATTTTTGAAGGCAAACCTAAAATCCTAAAACATTTTTACACGTGCTGTTGGAGTCCTTGAATACATAAATACTGCTACATCAATAAATACGAGCTGCACTACTGTTTGTTAGGTTTGACTAGAATCATTTTCTGCTGTTTCCTGTTATAACAAATCTAGAACATAATAACCCCTTCAACATTTCAGTCTTCCAATCCACAATCGTTCCGAGTCACATGACCTCAGCTTGGCTTCTTTGATCATTTTAAATGTTCAATGCTAATTTTCTTTTGAATACTTTTACATGCATGGGGGAAACTTTGATTCCACTCTCTATGTAAACAGTATAATTTTACCAAGCATCTATGTTACACCACTGAAATACGCAGTTGTAAATCCTTGTAACACAGTATAATTTGTTGACAGGCAAAGAACTGGAATATCCTGAAGTTGAGTTTATGTGTGGTCCCAGCTGTGTAGTCAATCTTTCTACTGCTCCTGTCTTCAACTCAGAAGACCTTACAAGATCGCAATCAACTGTGATCAAACTCTTCACTAAAGAATTTTATGTTCAGTGTTGTTTCCAATGTAGCACTAAATCTGTCTTAATGTGAGGAGAGCTACAAACCCAGAACGAAGGCAGCAATATAAGCATCAATATTTTAGAAAGTATCTAGCTTTCGTTCAATAATTGTTAAAATATCTGTGTAATATTACATAAATATAATTGATCTCTAAATTAAGGGTCAAACTTCTGATGCCTTTAGGAAAAACAATTCTGATCAAACAATGGTAGTTTTAAATTGGTGCTGGAGCAGCCGTTTAGGGCTGATTAATGGTAGTAGGGATAATGGCTGGGAAAAGAGCAAATATGTATGGTAAACTAGCTTGTATGCTGTCCTGCATTGCCATTGAAATAGCACATCTTTTTAGTATCTATTAGCCTTATAAATTTTCTATAAACAAAATCCAATGTAAAATGAACTAACACTGGAGCAATGATGCATTTGTAAAATATTATGTAAGCTGAAGATCATAGCTCTTCAGGTACCCCAGCAAATCCTTTAAGCCTATTTCAAGGGGGTTACCAAAGATGCAACCTACAGTGGAGCCTACAAAATTCCAATTTGTTATGTATAAAGTCCTTTACTGTTCTTTCTTAAGTAGTTCATTATCCTTAATTAGTATTCTATTCACAGAATATACCTTAAAGGACAACTCCACCCTCATAAGAACATCTTTTAGATAATTAGAGAATAAAATATGTTGATATATCATAGTTTGTCCTATGAATTCATTACTGTATTTAGAAACCTGTACTGAGCCCTTACTGAGCCTGGGCATGCTCAGAAGAGGCAGAGTGAGGATAAACATTCAGTCATTGGCTGTGATGTCAACTGTGAAATCCATAACTTACAGTTACTAACTGGAAGAACCAGGAAGCAGAAACAGGGGAAACAGGACATTGTGCAGGATTTCAGGTTAGACTTATACATTTTTAAGATTTCAAACTATTACCGATTAGGGTTTTGGGGGGTGATTAACCTGTATGTAAGTTTTCATTTTGGGGCTGGACTTGCCCTTTAAAGGAGAAATATAGTGCATATAACATTTTTTTTTCAAAAACAGTTAAATTGAAAAGTACCTGGGGCATTTCTATGTCATTTCTATGAGGAGCAGCAACATGAAGAAAACTTCCTGAGTGCTTCAGCACTATCTTTAATACAGGTAGACCCAGGGCCATAACCCAGCAGATGAAAAATGTACAGTATGTGCTGTAGTTCCTCTACAAAACAATATTATGAGGTGGGAATAATCAATCCTGCCTTATTGTCACAGGTAGTTTTCATTGCTAAAAAGTTCATTTTTACAGTATAGTTATCCTTTAATGGCTTTTAGTGGGTGAGAGTGACAAATAAATACAGGCCGTATGGTGATTTCTTATTTAGCAACATGCTCTTTTTTAGCACATTTAGCACTGACACCATGTTCTTCCCAAGCTTGCATTAGCTTCATGCCACAATTCACAAGTTTATTCTCCAAGAGCATGTGTCGATTTACTGCCCAAGTCCAAGAATACCTATTGGTAAGATGCGTGTATAATATGGCAGTTACCGTAGATTATAAACTCTTCTGGGTAGGGCTTCATGTGAATAGGTAAATTGATTCTAAGTTTCCCATTATATAGATGCCAATGAGCCGACTACAAAAAGGCCCTAACTCGATTCTGAGCAAATGTTTCTGTTTGCTTTCTTGTAGGGGCACCCCTGGTTAAACAGTTCACAGGACAATTTTACACTGAAAACATACCGTATTCATTTTATTTTGTCTTTCTAGTTAGAGGCAATTTCACCAGGTTGATTAAATGTGACGCTCAACTCCGTGTAGGAATTCAACAAAATAATTTGAATTCCTACACGGAGATGTAATAAAAGTTCTTATCTTTAAAAATGGTGCTAATTTTGCCCCAACCAATCAAATGTTAGCTTTTAAATGTTAAATAAAAACTGATTGGTTGGTGCAAAATTAGCACTATTTTTAACAATAAGAATTTTTATTACATCTCCCTGCTAATTTTTAAAAGAAAGTGATTGATGAACTGCATTTGAACAATACAGATTTTAACAACAAGCAATATTAGAAAATATGCAGACAAAAAGGACACACAGGGAGGTAGAGCAAGGAGATTCTTAGACACCCCTCCCTATAAAGGCTGACGGATGCCATTTGCTGTATTTACCAATACAATACAGACAATATTTTTCTAGCATAACTCCCTTGCCAAGTGAACGTCTATCTATTCTTCATTGTTTTCCTTGATTTGCACTGATTATATCTTTACAAGTTTACAGGAAAGTGCATTAACAGTTTCCTGATGTTTGTTTGGCACACGTTGAGCACACATAATGTAAACATGAGCATAAACCTTTCAACATTACATTACCCACACCAACACAAAGAAAGGCTGTATGTGTCACAAATACTACTGAATGTAGGAAGATTAAACACCGAGCACTTATACACAATATCAAACTTTACCATTAATGACAACATGGTTAACCCAGACAAAGCTCCCTTTACAGGTTTATTTCCTTTCACCTTTAAGCATTGCAGAGGATGCTGGAAACTGTGAATTTCTCCTATAACTATTTCCCATTTTTTTTCATACAATCCACTGCAAATTTTTTTAAAGAATTCAGGTTTCAGAATCAGGCGTAAAAAAACATTATGGTTAATGTACCCAGCTTTAAACCACAGGGTATCTAGAAGAAAGGGCACTTGACCTGTTGTGATTTAAATTTAAAAAGTTTTAAGCATGCCAAACATTGGATCACTCTAATTGGTTAAAAGCAGTCGAGAAATTGCTGTGCAACGCTTGATGATATAAAGAAGTCAATCGGAAAAAAGGTGGTTAGGTCAGATGGATCATTTTCCATTAGCCTCATCCTCTTGTGCACATCTCTGGCAGATTTCAAGCTGAAATCTGTTGAAGATCGATGATGGATGTTAGTGCATTTCATAGGTTTGTCTCAATTCTCTTTTTGGAGAACTATACTCACTTAGGGCAAGGTCCCACTATGTGCGTTGTGCTGTCCCTTTTGGGTGTATTTAGAACAATGCAATTGTCCGCATTCTTTTCAATTTGTAGGTTAACAGACATTCGTTTTTCTATGCATTTGTCTGCGTTTCCAGTCAATTTGCTGGCGTGTGCAGTTTTTGGAAAATCAACAGGAAACACAGAAGAAAACGCAAAAAAAAGTGAAAAACAAATTTATCCGCGTGTTTATGCGTTCTCATAGTGCGATTCTAACGTACACAGACCAGAAGTTGTGCAGGCATGCACATAAAAAATGGACCACATAGATTCGGAACGCAAATTATAATTTAAAATGTATTATATTTTAAATTACATTTCGATTCGCAAAACGCACGCAAAACGGAATGCAACGCGCATAGTGGGACCTAAACTTTTGGGGCATATTTATAAGTCTGCAATATTGCTATTTCAGGATACCATGTCTTTAATGGGCGCTATTTTCACGACTGCGGTCATACAATTAAAATGGCCATCAAACACTTATGATCTCCCATACATTGACCATTGTGGAGGTCTACTATCGCACAGTATTGTACAGCTCAATGGTCCTAAATGTACCACCGCGGCTGTAAATTTTTGGCAGTACTTCTCCGCTAACCTACGGTATCAGGAGTTTCCAATACTGTGGATTAATAAATATGCCCCTTTGTAACTCAATTGCAGATTTATCTATGGATGCTGGAAAGGTATGGTTGAGCTTTCTTAGCTCTCATTCTTCTTCCCAAGAGGAGCGCTAAACAGACAATAGTTAAAATTCCCCTGACAGCTCTCTGCCTGACACCCCAATAGTCTCTATGGTCTTTAGTGTAGATAGGAGGGAAAGCCATCAGCTATTGGCGCTTGCAAAAAACTTTATTGACCTCTTGTCTAAGGAAGAAGAGCAGAAGGTGGGAATACTTACTCCTACCTCCACAACATCTAATAGATAATATTTGCAAAGTGTAGATGCCCTTTATTAAACTGCATGACAAAATGTTATGTTCACTAGTGGTCACACAAACATGTCCACTTGACTTTCTGACTTGGAAGTTTGATTTTTCCTGTATATACTACACAGAACGGGTTAATATCTGAGCAGTCAGGCACAACTTAATGTAGTAAAGTAATCAGGGTTTTTTAACCAAGCAGAAAGATCACAAGAATCTGCTCGTCTTTCAGAACCTTACACTCGCTTACATCATTTCCCTAGCGGAAGGTAATTTAATAACAACTAAATTGCTCAAAGTACATATACTTAAACTCAAAGAGTCAGCTAGCATCACAAGTTCCGTAATTGTTCTACTACTGGTAATTTTAAACAATAAACCCCCATGTTAAATTGGACGCTTGTACAGTTCACTTAAACCTTAGTCCCGATCAACATTATAAAAGGAAACGTTTTGTTCCTCCCAATAAAAAAGAAAGAGGGAGAGTAAGGCTCTCTGTTCGTGGGACTTTCAGCTTGTGTTTCCTTGATTAGTAGAGACAGCTCTGCAACTTTTTATTAGCCTGGGTTCTTTGATAAACAAAAAGATTAGGTAAATCGAAAATACCAAAGCTTTGCAAATTACACAGGAGAGAATTCCCCGTTAGCCTGAGGAAGCCTGAGGTTTGGTTAACACTGAATGTCATTTGCTCCTTTATTGTTTTTCTTTATGTTCGTATTACAGAGCTGTACTTTATCAGTTGCCCCTCTGGCAAAGAAATGAAAGGAAGCCAGTTATGTGATCATTCTCTCATTCTATCTTGGCAAAGAATGATCTAAAGAACTTGGGCAATTAGTTACTTAAGAATCTGGGTATTTGATTTGCCCAAATTTAGAAACTGTCATTTAAACAGGCTGAGAACAAACGTACATGTAATTAAGCCTTATCTGTTTGGAACCCCCATTCATGGCTAGGATCCTGAAGAGCAACACTATTGTCTTATCTGCCAATTGCGACTCTGAAGCTAGCTATACATGGGCGTTTCTTCCGAACGGATTTACGATCTTAGATTGGGACAGAAGATGGCGACGGCAGAAAATTTTTCCTCTGGCCCAAACTTTGTTTTTCCAATAAACTGATTGTCATTGTCGAGCGGTCTGTCGTAAAAACGGAAAACAGGTTTCGACAATAGAAGCGATCCGATTGGAATCTCTCCAAATGTTGAGCCCGTGTATAAGTGGTCTGAAAACCCAACTACATGTTTCTTATTATTAGGGAAATGTGGGAATTGTAATAGAGTAAAGACAGTTATAATCCATTGAAAAGGCAAAACCTCTACAACAGATAAGCTGCATAGCACATACAGTAGGCCTGGCACACAAAATACCACAATTTACATTTCTCACTCGACATGTTTTTATCAAAATTGGCCAATATTTTGGACTGACTGAGTATTTAAATATACATAATCACCCGTGATTTACAGATAGAGAACAATCAGTCAACTTCTGGGTTTTTCATAGATCTTGCTGATCCAATGAAAAGGATTAGGGCTACAATAACAATATTTTGTTTCAATTTGATTGGGTGATAATGCTCCTTTATAAATGTCCCTCATTGTACAATGAATGGGTTTCCTATTACTATACATTTACATGTTTGGGGTTTCCTGGCATTTCTGGTGAGAATGTATAATAAGAACGGGATACAGGGGAAGGGGTTATTGGCCCTACAAGGACTAATCTCTATGGAGGATTGGTTTATCCAGAAAACATATTTACATATTATAGTGAATGCTGAATATATATTCCTTGTGTGAGACAATATATAATATCTATCTATCTATCTATCTATCTATCTATATATATATATATATATACATATACACACGCATACACATATATATATACCTCAATGTATGTATGTTCCAGAAAAATTTCCGAACGGCTGAGACAATTTTCACAAGACTTGGTATACTTATGTTTAAGGTCCTGGAAAAAAGCATAGGCTACTTCAAAACTTTTAAAAATGCTTCCGTACCCCCTTTTTTCAAAATTTTTAAAGTTAATTAACCTGTGTGCTGCCATCTGGTGGTGAATCGAGTAATCACCAAGTTAATTGCACAACTTAAAAAATATCAACATTTTTCATTGCTGTGATAGGAGGATAGAGTTGTCAATCATGAGGAGCAGCAGAACATGTAATGCAATGTCATGTGACCACACACTCTCCTCCTCTCACTTGTGGTTCACCCAAGTCAAGATTGAGAGGAAACCTGGCCAATCCAACATAAGTCTCTTGTACTAAGGGTTGGGCAGGCAGCTACTAATGGAGATCACAGTTTGCAGCAGTCTGGCGCAGAGGTCAAAG
The DNA here is from genome assembly GCA_019447015.1 of Hymenochirus boettgeri. Lineage (NCBI taxonomy): Eukaryota > Metazoa > Chordata > Amphibia > Anura > Pipidae > Hymenochirus > Hymenochirus boettgeri. The sequence goes on along the minus strand of CM033470.1, from coordinate 304,632,084 downwards.
AAGGCAGCTAAGGAAATTGTGTTTTCTGGGGAACATTGTGTCACTATTAAAGGGATATTGCAAAATGTCCAAATTTTTGTTTAGCCTAAAAAATAAATTAATGTGAAATGTTGAACCCCATTGGTAAAGGGGAAATTAATGTGATACACTTTAAAGTGTAAAGGGGAAGTTGATGTGATACACTTTAAAGTTAAAGGGCAAGTTGCTGTGATACGCGATAAAGGGGAAGTTGGTGTGATACGCGTTAAGGGGGAAGTTGATGTGATATGCTTTAAAGTATATCATATCAACTTCCCCTTTAACTTTAAAGCGTATCAAATCTAATTCCCCTGTAATTTTAAAGCGTATCATATCAACTTCCCCTTTAACAATGGGGTACAACATCCTCTCACATTCACTTATTTTTTATGGTAAATACTGAAACATAATTTTCCCCAAACTTTGGACATGTTGCAATATCCCCTTAATAGTGACCATGTTGCACAACAATAGCCCCTACATTTGAAAGTACAGCAATCGACAAAAATGAATTATTGACTCACAATGTCCGGCAGAAAACACAATTCAGATGCCACAGTGACAAGAACATTTTTAAAACATTAACCACATATAATCACACATTGATAGATGACTGCAGCTCAATGGTCAAAATATTAATTTGCGGCAGTCCTTTAAACATCACTGTATTAAATACATAGAAGCAGACCTCAGACAGGGCAGTCCTGACTGACTGACAGAATGAGATTCACCGCCAGCAAGTCTCACAGCAGTAGTGGATTGAGATTACATTGGCGCAGAAAGAGCCAACATGTAAAGGGGGACAGGTAAGCTTTGCCAATGGCTTAGACTGAATTTTGGTTTACACCGTACATTCCCTTTAAGAGAAAGTGTGTGTGCTAAGTTCCTTAGCCAGTGTTGTCAGTCCTCCAGTTCATTAGCCAGTGTTTTCAGCCCTGAAGTTCATTTGCCAGTGTTGTCAGTCCTCCAGTTCATTACCCAGTGTAGTCATCCTTCCAGTTGATTAGCCAGTATTAGGGGGTATGAATAAAAAATATCCATACTCCCAATACAGAAAAAAGATTAATCAGAAGGAGGTAGGGGAAATTGATATGGGCCCCACCAGAAGATATAATAGGAGTAGATATAGGGAGAATAACAGTTACCCCAATGGTGGGATAGAAAAGATAGGAGATATGGAGGTAGGAATCTATCTCCCGTTGATTTAGAAAGGATACCCATACCTTCCCCTAACCGAAAATATAATCAGACACTAAGAGGTAAACCATCTTTTTTAGGGATGGGAAAGGAAATAGAAACAGGTGGAGGAAGAGACCTAGGGGCAAAACCGAAACTCATTATGAGAGGACAGTCAGAGAAGGAAGGGGTTTGGACTTGGGGACAAAAGAAGAGGGGACGAGATCCATCCATAGAAAGGGACGTAATTGGGGGAATGAAACAAGCAGATGACAGTTCTAGAAACAAATGTAACAAATGTATCTAAAGAGGAATTGAAATTTAAGGGTATCTTCAATCTGTCAGATAGGGAGATTAAAACATCAGAAGCGTCCCTTTTAGGGAAAGGTTTAAAATTTGCTCCCAAACAATCAGCAGACAAATTTAGTGTTTATATAAGTCTTCAAAAATTTATGAGATCCCTAAGTTTGAAGAAATAATTTTAAAATTCAGGTAAAAACAATGAACTGAAAATAAAACGTTCTCTCTATTTAAGTGGGATCTCGGATCCATCACCCCTGGATTTTGAAACAGCTAATTCACTGTTAGGTCTATTGGAGGAACCAGAGTCCCTAAGTAACACGACGTTTAAACCCAGGTCTACATTTAACCCAATAGGACTACGAGGAACCTCCATAGAAGTTTTCGGAACCCTGGTAGAAAGGGATATAAGGAGACTGAGTAACAAGAATATGAAACATGGAGATAATCTTACTCAGGAGGAGAGGAAAGCTCTATGGGGGCTCAGAAATGATAGAAGTATAGTCATTAGGGCGGCTGATAAGGGGGGAGGTATTGTGATCCAAAACAGGGACATCTATGTTAAGGAAGCATTTTGTCAATTGGGGGATACCAATACATATTTAAAAGTAGGACACAACCCCCTTGATAAAATTAATGGTCTCCTGAAGGGGGTCCTCCAGACTGCTTTGGATAGCAACATTATATCTAATAAGGAATTAGAATTTTTATGGACATCTAAACTGACCCATTATATCGGGCATAAACTCCCCAACTGAAAAACTTTATAAGTTTGTAGATTTCTTCCTGGCTCCTGTGGTTAGGAAACTACCCTCGTATTTGAGAGACACCATGGAGGTTCTAACCTCTTTGAAAGACTTATCTTTATCTGGCTATCTTTTAGCTACTCTAGATATAGCATCATTATATTCGGTTATTCCCCACGAGGAAGGAAAGCAGTCATAGTGTAGACAACATTATGTTCTTGGACCTCAAAATAGAGGCAAGGAATAATGAATTGTTTACTAGCACCTCCTTTAAGGAGGTTGATAGTAACACATATATTGACTATAAAAGTGTGCATAAAACATCCTGGCTAGAGGGAATTCCAATGGGTCAAATGCTTCGATTAAGAAGAAATTGTTCCCGATAAAAATAAATTTATCAAACAAACTAAATTTGTGGTCAAAAGTTTTAAAGAGAAGGGTTATCTCTCAGATTGTGTGGATAAAGCCATAAAAAAGGCCAGTAATATGGATAGAGAGGTTTTGTTACTACAAAGAATAAAGACAAACCAGCGATAATCCTTGATTTTAATGAAGATAATGTGAAAAGAAAAAATATTTTAAAAAACATTGGGCGATACTGCATAATGATAAAGACTTGACTGAACAAATAGGAAAGAGTCCAAATGTTATTTTTCGAAAACCTAATATCCTTAAGAATATCCTTTCACCTAGCCTATTACCTAAAGTACCCAAAGTAAACGTTAGGGATATAAATCTAAATACAGTTAAAGGGATGTTTAAATGTGGAAAATGTATAAATTGTCAGTATGTAGGAGTGTATAGGGATAATATCACCATTAACAAATATAAACACAAAATGGGATTCTTTATATAATTGTCAGTCTAAGAATGTGGTTTATGGAATTGTCTGCCCTTGCGGCAAATGGTATGTGGGGAAAACATGTAGAAAGCTCACAGTTAGGATAGGGGAACACAGAAGGGCAGTTCATTCACAAAATTGTATGAATCAGGTTGTCTATATGGATAAAGGTATGAATAATACATGGAATAAAGGTGTTTTACCACATATATATGAGCACTTTAGGGTTAAGCATCGAGCTTCATTTAAGGGAGCTAGTTTTATTGCACTGGGAGGAATTAATAACGAGAATTTTGCAATAAGAGGAGGAGATCTCAATAAAGAACTTATTAAACTGGAGCAACGATTTATATTCATTTTTCATAGTATACAGCCATCAGGTTTGAATGACCAGATGGAATTAACACCCTTCTTATAATTTGCAAATGAATTATGTGTATTACTAGGAGTTCTTTGGGGATTTATTGATAGAGGTATCATTATCTACTACTTAGTACTGTAAGGTATTATGAATGATTATTCATTTTTGTAAGGCTATCGTATAATAAGAAATAATAACTAATGTTATATGATAGAGGGCAGGGAAGAAAAGCCGAACAGTGGAGACGGATTATGGAACTATATCCCTTTAAAGGCAGATCGCCATCTAAAATGGCCGAATATAGGGGGTTAATTTACAGCCTCTTATGCCGAACAGATGTCATTGGTTAATGGAGTGGGAGAGTCCTATAAAGGACATGAGCAATGAGACTACGTCATGCCTGACGAATCTGAAAACAGCAAAACGCGTAGGAGTTGGAATGTAGTGACGTGGTGACGTGACCACGATGTTTGAGGGAGTTAGAATCAGTGTTCGTTTATCTGTCTGAGGCCGGTGTCGCCCTAAGGATGAATACGTAGATACAAACCTTCTGTTGGGCCGAGTTTGCATTACCCAGAAATCGATCCCAAGAGCTTGCTTGCCACACATTGAAAGTCCTTATCACCCGGGGGATCGGAGGTTGTATGCTGGATGCCCACTTTGATGCAACGAGAGCACTGTGCAGTATGAATTCATTCTAAACTCCCGCTATTTGTGGTATTCCTTTTGGAGGCGTGCGCACACCGCCGTGAACTATATATTATTCTTCCACCACCTACTAGGAGGACATTCTGATCGGCTAAATTACCCTTTGGAACTTTTAGCTGCCTGCCCTCTATCTATATATTTTTATACTTTTATATATTTTGCTACGTTTATTTTTTCAGGTTGCTATTAGATTATATTACCTATGTACTTTTATATATACGGTTTCCTGTACTGTTGTGGCCGGCCGGCTATTTATTTGTATTTAAATATATATTTTATATATTATACTGTGCTAGAATTGTGTGTGGTTTTATTGTGGAAGGTACAGTGCTTTTTTAGCCAGTATTAGTCAGCCCTCCAGTTGATTAGCCAGTGTTGTCGGCCCCCAGTTCATTAGCCAGGGTTGTTGGCCCCCCAGTTAATTAGCCTGGGTTGCCAGCCCTCCAGTTCATTAGCCAGAATTGTAGGCCTCCAGTTCATTTGTCTGTTACTGTAATCTTAAAGGATAGTTAAGAAACATGAGGTAAGGGGAGCTATGTCTTACCTCCTGTTCTTCAATTAATGTAACAGGAGCCAGTGCTGGATCGCACTCGCGGGTAGGTTTTCTATCTTTGTTCTTGGCTCCTGTTACATTAATTGAAGAACGAGAGGTAAGACATAGCTCCTTTACCTCCTATTCTTAAATTAATGCAAAATCGCAAAATTGCTGCATTGTGTCGGGCACCCGAGGTTTACCATATTTGTGGCTCAGCTAACCCAAAGTGAGTTTGAATGGGTCAAGTTTTAGAAGTTGCCGGTCTGTTGAATTTCGGATGCAGGTTCAGGTTCGGAGAAAAAACAGGCAACGCTGGGTACTATGCTAGTATATTATATGCTTGAGAAATCAAGTCAATTGCAAAACAATGTAATAATGTTCTGTGAAATTTCTACTTTTTTGAAATGAAAGTTTAAGACCAGCCATAAAAAAGCTGTGTGGACAAGTCTGCCTTATTCATTTATATGACACCCTGAATGGTAAAGGCATTAGGAAAGCCATCAAGCCAAAGGGAGTCCAAAATAGCCCAGAGATATGGAAAATGTTAGGATGGCAGCTATAGAATAGGATATTTTAACTAGCAGAATTTCTGTAGATTTCTTTGCCAAGTTAATAGTTCCCTTAAGATTTCAGAAATAGAAAACAGCAACTACATTTAAATAAAATGAAATAAACCACTCAAGAAAACAATATGCTGGAAAAACACTGACAAAATGATGGTAGGGAAGGAAAATTATCTTTTCAATCATCACCTGGTTATATTTCGGTTCCTTTGTCTTTAAACACAATGATTTGTTACTATTTTTAAAGTAAACGTAAATACAAAATGTACACTTGAGCTTGAAACTGCCTGTATTTAAAGGAGACTTATACTAGACCAAATCCTTTTAAACCAACCACCCCCTGTAACAGTACTCAGGTTTTGGACCTGCAAGGTCCCCACCTCTTCTAAGCCTTGAAAGACGAGTTTGTAGTGCTGGTCAGGTTCTGTACCCTTTCAATAGAAAGGGTACAGTGTGGTCATGGCGTGGATGGGGGAAACTAGAGTAAACCCAGTGTTCTAGAGGTTTAAGTCCTCCTTGTGCACTATTGGGGGAGGTAGGCTGATTTGCTAGTATCTAGTTGCTCTTTAATGAGTTATATTGTTTGTTAGGGCTGGAATCTAATTTTCTCTGGAGGAAGAATAGAGTTTCTCTTTAAAGGGACTGTTAAGTACATGAAATCTATAGGTGAGAAAGCTTATTCCCACTCGCGGCTCCTTCTCAGCTGACGCACTGTCCCGACCAAGTGTCTATTTTTGGCGAATGCCCTGGTGTTCTATTATTCAGAGGGGGATGGGAATGACAGTTCTCACCCCCATGTGGAAAAATAGATACAGATTTAATGTAGTTTAAAAATTCGGTTTAGTGTCCCTGCCCCTTACCTGTCCCAATTAGGGAAGGGCAATAAAATATCAGTGCTGCGTTTAGAGCCTCATCCTTTCCATGCCCCCATGCCACACCCACTGTATATTTTACATTTTAGCAGGTACCTGCCAGGCAAGATGGGTTAGAGAAGCAGGCGGGTTGAAAGACTGCTTTCACAGCAGCACTTGGCTCTCATGTGACCCCAGATAGCAATCCCTGAGCAGGACATCCAGCTAACTCTAAGCTCTGCACTGGGGAGCCCAACATAGGGTTGCCACCTTTCCCTTTAAGACCAGAACATACCAAATCTACATAGGGACAAAGACAGCCACAGGGTTTCTGTATTTACATTAGAAGCACGATGCAGGCTGCATAGATTTCTGTGAAGCCATACAGTATGCATTTAATTAACTGATACTTAGTCTGTTACCATGTAAATTTTGTGGGTGTTTGGGTCTTAGAAGGCAAACCTAGTCCAACATTTCATTTTTGAAAACTTCCAGCCTTTTACTGTCGAAGTGTACTAATAAGGCTGTTGTACTTTTCAAATATCTAGAGCGTGGCAGGATGGAAACCATACCAGTGAAACATACTAAGACAGCTATTACAAACACATATCATGGCTGAGTTACATTAAATGTTAATTACAATCACTTTACTATCAGTGCTGCCCTGCTCATTACATTTATTATGTATGACAATATCAAATGATCTGCAACCCTTACAGCGTGGGGCCCTGAGGGGCCCAGGGGTAAAGGAGGGGGACCGGGAGGGGCCAACACGGACAGTCCACACAGGGGAGGTAATGAATACTAAATTACCCAAGTACCAGGCGAAGATATCCAGTGCTAAATTGCTCCTGCTGCTATTGTCACATGGTTTCAGATCAATAAGCAGGAAGTGCCGAGGATTGTTGCTTTAAAATTATGAAAATAAAATAAGAGGTTAATGCAACAATATTCAGGAAAGCAATTCCTGTCAATTTACCTAAACTCATTTTTGGACCACAGTTACCCTTTAAAGGGGAAGTTCAGTGCAAATACATATACTTTTCAGAAAAAAAGAGCAGTATTTTTTCATCCCAATGACCTTAACCTGCCCATTCAGCTTTGTGTCTGTGTGTAAATAAATGCAACCGAAATACTGACTTCCTGTTTGCAGGACCCCTAATAGAGACCGTTATGGTTTTGCCCTTGACCCAGCGCCTGGGTTGATTCAGTTGCTCAGTAGAGATCTGAGCATGTTTGACCCATCCAACAGCCAATCAGTAGAAATTACTGTTAGGAACATTCCAAGGAAGTGGCGCATCCTGGGAAGAAGAAGAACCATTACAGAACCAGAAATGTCAGCTCACTAATGTGAAAAGCAGGTAATAGCAAGGGGTAGAAATTCAACTGATTTTTCAAAATGGAAGAATAATAAGTAGAATATCTAGGTATGTGTAATATAAACTAATTATTTTAAAAATAATAATATTTTCCACTGAACTTTCCCTTTAAGAATTTACAGATTCTCAGGCTAACACATGTAGGTAGAGCAAATAAGGGGGGGGGGGATCCTATAAATTATACATATATATAATTACACTTAGTCACTATGTGCTATTATAGCCTGATATAGACTCACTTGGACTATGTATGTATAATTTATAGGATTTTCCCCCCTATTTGCTTTACAGCCAACTATCCACGCCTCTACTTTAGTGCGGGGAGCTAAACGCAGGTGATGGAGATTTTTGGGTAGTTCCAAGCAATACCGAGTTCGTCTTTGAACGTTCATCAGAATTGCCCCTTTATTGTTAATGTGTGTACCCAGCTTTATTTAGAAAGAACGACAGGGTACTTGCATTATCAAATCTAAATTAACAATTACAATAAACCTGAAACTGGAGTTTCAGCAAACCCCCTCAAGGTATTTATTGCCAACAGATTCTTGTACAAGTCATTCTGAATTGAGAGATCCAGTCGGATGACTAGTGAAACGTTTTCAAGAACTAAACTTCAAGTCCAGTTAATGCAACTGAATACCACAGATAGTTTAGAATAATATGATCCTAGATAAAAATAATTACGCAAATGTATGTCATAAAATTATGTAGGCAATATGGCCCCAGCTGAAAGAAAGTCATCTTTAATAATTATGGCTTCTTACAAATCCAGGAAAACTGTTTCTAAATATAAAAATAAGGCCCTTTAGTAGGTATATCTGTTGTATTCAATTAGATCAACTGGACTTAAGGTAAATTACGTCACACGGGCCAGTTACACCCCTAGCCACGCCTCTAACGTGACGTAATTTACGTCAAATTAGAGGCGTGGCTAGGGCGTAACCGGTCCCTCCCCTGACCCCGCCCGCCCCTTTAGTGACGTCCCGTCACTCGGTCACGCCTCCTTCTCCCCACCCTGCCTGGAAGCCAGGATCAGCAGGGTGGGATGTCTGCTGACTGGTTGCTGCAGAATAATAGCATGGACAAATTTTCACCCATCTTATAGCTTTCCCCCTAAGGTTAAGTACATACTGAAAACATACATACAAAAAAAGAGGTTACAATTTAAAAGCAGTGAGGGCAACTTAAAACCATTCACTTGAAGCATTTTGGACATTTAAAATAATTCTAACATGAAAAACAAAAATCCTGATTCCCTGGTTTTTACTTGGAGTAATTACCTGGAAATAAAAACATTGCTCCTGCATTTTGGAATTACACATAGAGCTAAGCAAAAAATAAATATCGAACACTGGATAAAGTCCTTTGCCTGGAAACGATTTGCCATAGTCGTAATGACACCTTTACTGAGTAGTAAACACATTCTCCCACAGAGAAGTCACTTATGTAATTAGATGATAAAACAAAATAGTAGGAAGCTCAGATCCCCTTTGCTAACAATATTACCTTTTGTTATATGTACGAATCACACTGCATTGACAACAGACAGAGATCTGTGCACATACAATTACAGCACAAAGGATCAGAAAGACTCTGTAGGGAACAACATTGTGATACATGTAAACGAAACGGAATTGTGAAAGTCTACACGTAAACCTTATTAAAGTATTTTATACCTTCCTGCTGTTCCTGCTTCCTCCAAAGGTTCATATTTCACACCTTCCTAATACGAATATAACAGGTTTTAGATCATGTTCCCCATTCTGAAGTTACAGCACCATAATAACTGCTATAATAGTTACCAGATTACAGGGGATACTATTTCTGATAACACATCTCAAATAGCCGTCACACTGGCACATAGGACATTAGAACAGTTACAAATATTGGTGCATTTCCCAGCAGATTTGCGTATTATTGTCATAACACTACTACAGTGCCTTTTCTATGCTCTCTGGTGGGTTATTAGTTGTTTGCTAATGCCCTTTATTCCTATAGAAGTCTGTAACTGTCTACATCTGGATTAACCTACCCCACTGAACAATATAAGGGATAATATTCCACTTTATTGTAATATAAAGATATAAGATATCACAGAGGACTTCTAAGACCATATCAGAGCAAATGGCTGAAGTCTGTGTGCTTTTATACGAGTCATAAAACAGTAACTCCTTGGTGACTTATACCCTTATATTACTCAGTAAGAGGTATATGCTCTTTTTTTTGTACAACTTTTACTTCACTTTTCTTATTTGCACTAATAGTAATGAAGGAACATAGGCTTTTCCCTGTAAAACACCCCCTAAAGAAGTATGAGAATGCACAGTGTGTTATGCTCAAGCTCATCACAAGGTTCCAGCGTCAATCATTGGCTATGACAGTCTCACAGTGTTATGGTCGGGTGGTGGTGGGATTGGCGGAGGCTAACATAAAAAATTTGTATTAACCCTACGTCCTAACACAAAGGAAGGAATAAAAGAATGCCTGCTCTACAACTTCAGTAAGAGTGAACAATTTTAAATTTGGAAATCATATTAAAGGAATAGTTCACACAAAAAGTGAACTATTCCTTTAAAGTAGTGACTGAAGACCGGGAGTTAAAGGACCTATTCCTTACCTTCCGTTCTTCAATCACTTGACCCAGAGCCAGGAACGAAGGTGAGTATATTTACTGAGCATAATCCACCAAGGCTCAGTTGACAAGTCCCGACCACTTCCTGGTTTAGTTTCACTATAGCGCACATGCGAGATAGTGCGCGCTATAGTAACATAGTCTGCATCAATGGAGCTGGTGGTGAATCATGTGCGAGGTAAATATACTTACCTTCGAACCTGGTCAGGTGATTGAAGAACAGAAGGTAAGGAATAGGTCCTTTAACACCCAGTATTCAATCACTACTTTAAAGGAATAGTTCACTTTTTGTGTGAAATATTCCTTTAAGGATTAAGAGTTTGTAAATCCCAGAGTTTTATTCCGGTGTTTATTTGCACGATATTTCTTTTGTGACCAAAGATACCAGTTTTTAAAGTGTTAAAGTTACAGGCCAGCAATAGTATGCGCTTTTTAACACGCAATCGGGTTGCCTGTTAAAACGTAATGGTGTGGCCTGGCCCTAATGCAAGAGGTGGTTGGAGTGACCAGTGGCAGTTGGAAAGGGGGCACCAGGGGAGACTTGCTTAGGGCACCAAAATGGCCAGAACCGGCCCTGACTGACATAATACAATAGGCTGCACTATGCAGCAAGAGATGCAGTAAGAGGCTGGTGTTTTTACCAGTAGGTTTTCTAAATGTTTTTCTCTTCCACCTGCAAAGGTAACTGTGGTTTCAACACTGCACCTTCATAACTTGGCTCACCTCTTTCAGTTATGTGCATATTAATGATATTTTTTGAAGGGTCAGGGTTGCTGTTGAGTGAATACCTTCTGGCAATCAACTTTATGTTACACAGATCTTTTTTCTGCCATGACTTTCATCTGAACAAACCTCTGAAATTATCTTTCAGAGACTAGAATGGCAATCACCTATTCATTTGCCCTAGGGCAGTATGTTCCCTGACATGTTTCCAGGTGACAATCATACTAATAGGCGACCTTCAGGTTATTTCCATTATAGTCTATGATGGCGGATTTTAGGAATTTCTCACCACTAATTGTCTGAAGACAAATCGCCTGTTTACAGTTAGAGAATTACATACAACTCCCTCTTGTCTCACATTTCCTTTCCTTATATCCAAGTGGGTCCTTTTTCCTTTTGAACCCACCTTTGAATTTCTACTGATTGGCTGTTGGATGGGTCAAACATGCTCAGATCTCTACTGAGCACCTAAATCAACCCAGGCACTGGGTCAAGGGCAAGACCATACCAGTCTCTACTAGGGGTCCTACAAACAGGAAGTCAGTATTTAGGAAGCATTTATACACAGACAACATGCTTAAGGTCATTGGAATTGGGAAATACTGCTTTTTTTCCTTTAAAGTATATGTATTTGCACTGAACTTCCCCTTTAACATGAATGTTTATAAGCACAATGTATAAGTAGAACAATAGGTTCCTGTATTAAAGGAGAAAGACCATTAATAATTACTTATGTTTAGTAATGGTCCATGTAAAGGGGTGCTAACCAGCTTTATTTTCACTAATACCTACAGGTTTCCCATGGGGCTCTGCAGATTGTAATGTCAATGGGTGGTGGAGAAATGAAGATCTGGCAGATTTAACAGTTGCAGAAGAACTGTAGCATTTACAACAAAATCCACCATATCAATTATCAAGAAAAAATTATGGCCATCTAGCTTTTCATTACACAAAGAATCGGCTAATCTTAAATTACTATTTTACAGTGAAATATATATCTATATCTTTATATACAATAACAAACAGTCCTGAAAACAGACATTCAGCCCTATTGTAAGGTTGATGACCTTAAAGACAGGCTGCTCTGTTCTATGAGGAGGGGAGGACACCATAGTGGGCAAGAACAAGGGCTATCATTAGCCATCGTTTAGTGATCCACCATAGTGGATCGGTAAAGACTCTTGACACCTGTAGATGCTAGATTGACAGACGGAAAAATTATAATTGTTTCCAGTAAGAAATCCAGCAAGTCAGATCACTACAAGATGTCAGGGATACCCTGTAAGTATTCCACAAGTATATGCATTTTAATTTTGAAGTTGGACTTGCCCTTTAAGTGGATCTATAACTTGTCTTCCCACCAATTAGCACCTTCTGAGAAGTAAAGGATGTATCACACCTATTGCTGGTACCAATAAGAGAAAATATGATATGCTGTAACATGTTGGATGCCATTAGGTACATGGTTCCATATATTCATAGAAAAATTCATATATTCGCACAGCTGCGTAAGTAGTGTGTAAAGGTCCTGACATATGGCACAGAACTAAACAATTATAATATATGGTTCACTGCATGTGGTTTAAGTTAAGCAAAGTGTTAGGGTGTTTCTGAAGTTTTCGTGCTTTATTACATCATCATCTTCATTATCATTGCTATTACACTGTACAATACATACAATATACACTATACAATACATACAGTACATGGCAGTACGGGCACACAGGTTCTCACGTTCTGCTGCTTATTGTAAACACTGCCATCTGTAGGTGGCCTTCAACACTGCATACTGATAAAATGTAAAAGACAAAACTGCTTTTTACACTGAAAACAAGGTGGATGATTTGTATCCGAGAAGAAATCCCATGATCCTGTACACTCCACCTAAATAACTACACACACTGACATGAAAAACTAAAAATGTATCTCTCTAGGCAGTGGCATAACTAGGAATCACTGGGCCCCCCCAGTAAAACTATGATGGGGCCCCTATCCATGCTTCATCCACAGAGGTTTTCTGGGAGGAGGCTATATCTGTTATCCTCTTCAAAATAAGGAGATGGGGGCTCCCTGCGGTTGCTCCCCCAGCTCCCCTGGTAGTTATGTCCATCTCTAGGCTCACCAATAGGGACGTATAATCGCAATTTCATTGCATTGCTTTCTGCCTTAACATTACTGAAACACCCCCCTAACCCCCCCGTCAAGTTTGCTTAGCCTTAGTGCCTTAACGCTGCCCCTAGATTCACTTTCATGTATATCAGTTGAATAATGTGCAGAACAGGGCATCCAGCTTTCATTTACAGACAGTTATTACTTTAGCACTTCCACCCTTTCTTATGTATCTGTATGTTACCCACCTAAGTAGATTGTAAGCTCTACGGGGCAGGGATCTCTTTCTTCATGTTACATGTTTCAAGCACTTGTATATTTCATGATGCTCATACTTATTTATGTGATACTTATTTATATATTTATGTATTTATTTACTGTCCCCCTTGTATGGCTTTTTGTATTCTATATTGTACAGCGCTGCGTCCCTTAGTGGTGCTATATAAACATATACATACATACAGTGCGCATATGATGAACACAAGCTCACACAGCGGAGAGCAGTAGACAGTGCACAGTGTTCTCCTTAGAATTAGAATCCTTACAATTCAGCTGGGTGGCATGAAAAAGTAGCCGGGTGGGGCGGTGAAATTTGGTGGTGGGTAAAATTTAAATGATAATTATTATTTTTCAATTATTTTAAGGTTTGACATGCCCTTTAAATGCATGCAGTATAACTACATTGAAACAAATACAGCCTGATCCATATTACAAAGGAAATATTCAACAACCTTGCATAGTGCTCATTATATATATCAGTGTCTAACTTTGGGCCCTCTAGATGTATTAAAACTACTACTCCCAGAATTCCTTGGTTCCAGAATGCAGAGAGTTGAAATTTTAAAATATCTGAAGGGCTGTAGATCGGACATGTATTTGGTTTTAATAGAATGCTTCCCATAGAGTTCCCAGGAATGCCTTCACGGTCCTAGAAATTAAAGTGTTGGTCCCACTTTCTGTTAATTAAGTAATTAATTAATTAATTTAATTAAACCTTATCAGGTTTGATTTCCTCTAAATCAAATGTTAAGGCTCATACACTTGCAATCTCAGGGGCCAACCCGTGATGCACAATGTCTATGAGCGCTGTTTCTGCCAAGAATCGTGCCGTGTATAAAGATATACGTCCATCTAGTCACTCTAGTTTTTATACAACCTCCAATAATGTGTTACTATGTAACAAAATGTAACTGATTGTTTCGGCCGTACAAATTTACCAATAAAGGGCCAATCCCATTGATCATCCCTTTATCGGGAATGTGTGTAATCAGCTTTAGTCCCAGATTATTTCTGTGAAAGTCTTTTTGGGGTTTAATCACTACTTTCTACAAAAATGCATGGTTATAATGTTTCAGAGAAGTCAGGTCCATCATACACACTACTTTGGGGGGCACTATTCCCCCTTCCATACATAACGACCTTATCATTTAAAAACAGGCTACATATAAAATATTCATGCTACATGGCTAATTAGTAATTACTAGACATGTCTTGTTACTAGGCTACCTAGACACAGTTACGTTTTATGCATAAATCTAAACTGTCAATTAGCCATGCAACATACAGGGTTTAAGGTAAGTTATAGGTCCCACTATCGCGCTCAGCAGAGCATGCAGGATATTTGCAATGCACTGCTGTACACGATACTTCACATGTGCTGCGTTCCATGTAATTGCTTGCACATGTGCCAACCATTAACGGCCATATTAGTGCCAGATGCACGGGTTACATAAGACACCTGTGCATCCGTGCTCGCAATTCAATATCGCATTTGTGCTAGTTTTAACGGCGGCTAATAGCCAGCAGTAAAATGCCCGCTGTGGGTATATCCTGCAACATGAAATTGAATCACGTTAGGGAAATTTACCCAGAACGATAGCGGCTCTGGGTAAATTGCCCTGCTTATGTTAATATCTATTCTCAATCCTAGTAGTTTATACATTGCAATACACAGAGCTTTATGGTTGGGATATGGAATTCACAAAATTCAAACTATAACTTACATCTAGCGAATCCTCATTCACCATGATAAGTGACATAGTCTGTGACACCAGCCTGCAGGAATAACCTAGAAGAGGTAAAGAAATAGATTTTGTCATATCCTAAGATAAAGCTACAGATACAGAGAATTATTATTACCAGACATCCCTGGTCCTTCCACGGAGCTAAACAGCATTATTATACTGGCTTTTACCTGTGTGAATTCAGCAGGACTAGATAAGCCAGTAATGAATTAATAGCATTTACTGGGCACAAAACAGATAAAGATCTCAACATTAGAATGTTCACAGAACATCTGTGAACAACATAATGTGACTCAACAAGAGGCAAAACCAACTCCCAGTTGTGGATGTCATATATACAGTATGTCTCATTGTGCATCTCAGCCATGGAGGCTTTGAGCAAAGTTTGAGAGGACCGTATAGTGGCGCCAGTGATAACATCAAATCTTAAAGCAATAAATCACAAAGAATTTATGTAAATGTTCTCCTATAATGATCAAAGAAACCTACTGATAGGATGTAAGTGTGTGGTGGTGTATTTACAATAAGCTTATTCCATCCCCTCAGGCCAATTCTAAAGGTTCGTACACGTGTGATCGATGTGTATGAGTGGTGTGTATGGGCATTTTCTCGGCTAAAACAGCCATTCATTCAGTCGGGGATCGTTGCCCGACCAGCAGGGTGGATCTTCGAACGAGCGCCCCTTTTCGGCTGAGAAACTGCCTATACATGGCATGTTTATCAGCCAAGACAGCCGTTCAGACACATCGTGCATTGTGGGTCAGCGCGATGGCATGTGTGTGTGAACAAGTGCTGCACAATATGTAAATGAATACAATACAACAATTTTGCGCCAAAGGATTCTCATCTAAAGGTTTCCTCAAGGTGACAAGTTTATTTACCTATATTGACTGCAGTTTCCTGTTTATCCCCAGTCAAAACCCAAATCTTTATTTCTGCTTTCATTAAAGTTGCTATGGTTTCTGGAACTCCTCCTTGAAGGCGATCTTCAATGGCTGTAGCACCAAGCAGCATCAGATCCTACAAAAATAGCCCAAATTCTTTATTAGTTCCTCAAATTCTATTTCTTCCAAACAACAATTAATAAAAAAAGCCCACAATGTCGGGTTATAATCTAAAGCCATTTACCACCAATTTACATAAAATCTGTGGACTGCTACTTAGAAAGGTGCAGGAATGTTACACATTACATGTTTCTATAACACATAGAGTTCTATGTGCATGTTAAATTGGACGTTTTACTAACAGAAAGGGAAGAATGAGACATTTTGCATTTTGGTATTGATAGTTGCTGATGCAGAGAGAGAATAGTATTAACAAACCAACAGTTATAAAGTTATTGGTGTTAGCGCTTCGAGACCAACACTTTGCACCCATAGACCTGTAATTAACACAACTATTCCTGTGGTAGTTGCAGTCACCAATATTTCTTAAATTCCCCTGAATTTAATCGTAGAAACACAACTGTCTGAATATGTCCCTCATTTTCCAGCCTCTTCCCAGGACAGCCCTCCCAGATTAAATTAAAACATCTCCCAAAAGTGCTTTACAGATCTACATATGTGTCCTTATATTGGTTGAATTAATTGTTGCTTTCTCTTCTTTCCATCATTCTATTGCTGTTGTGGCCCTGCTTAAAGTACATGAATAGCCAATAAATAACTTTTACCATTCAAGTTGCTCTTACTTTTTCAATGAGTTCATAACATTCTTCAAGTTTCTGTGTCCTGTCCTTGATGACCACACTGGCTTCGTTATAAACGTTCAACCATGCCTGATACTCCGATTCTTCTAGATCTGTGTACCCAATGCATAATGTTCTCAAACCTTAAAAAAAACACACACAAAACAAAACACAAGTTACAGTGACAACCGATTCATTGTAAAATTAATAATTTTTACAAATACATGAATTATTTGACAAAACAGCCAAGAAGCCTCATGCCACAAATTTAAAGATAAAAAAAAATACGCAACTGGCAATGCTCCAGCTACTATTCCCTGAAACACCCAGAATCTCCAGTGACAGTCAGTGGAGGAAGGCTCTACCTTGCCAACATTTTAGTATGGATTAAGGTATGCAACTAGGAGTTTTAAATAAAAAATAAACAGGGTTATTCAATAAAAATTCTTATTGTTTAAAATGGTGCTAATTTTGCCCCAACCAATCAGATGTTAGGTTTCAAATGGTAAATAACATCTGATTGGTTGGGGCAAAATTAGCACCATTTTAAACAATAAGAACTTATTAAATAACCCTGTAAGTTTATTGGCTTACAAAAAGTTGTTTTTACAACATTACAATTCCTCGTTCAGGAGTCAGAAATGTCTAGGATGCCATTTGATATTAAAATGAACACATATCTTATATAAAACAAAACAAAATACATAGACACGTGTTTTACACAAAGAAAGGCATTGTACCCAGTTTTATTTGGGGTTTAGGAATTAGGTTTGACTTTTTTTTAGGAATTAGGAATCACCTAGCGGATACTCATCGTGTTACTGTGCGTTTACGCTGCAATTTTCCCAATATTATATCAGAGGGCATGTGATCTACATAAAACATGGTGATTACATGCACTCCAATCTGTAACAGTGTAACCTACCACATTGCAATGCACTGGCATGGAATTCTCTAATGCAAACTGATCACAAAACACAATCGGAAGCAAATACCGTATATACTCGAGTATAAACCGAGTTTTTCAGGCTGAAAAATCAGCCTGAAAACTCGGACTCGGTTTATACTCGAGTCAACCACTTACCTGGGCATTCCGGCAGCCGCGCGATCTTTTTCTGTACTGGCGCGCCGGTCTGACGTCACTGCCCGGCGCCAAGCCCGGCGCCGGGCAGTGACGTCAGCCGGCGCGCCAGTACAGGAATGCGCGCGCGGCTGCCGGAATGCCTGCCAGAATGCCGATACAGGGAGAAGAGAGCCCAGAGGGAGAAGAGAGCCCAGAGAAGAGAGCCCACAGGGAAAGAGAGCCCACAGGGAGAAGAGAGCCCACAGGTACAAACTGAACTGGATGGGAGGGGGGCATTCAAGATGTTTGGAAACTGCAACTCCCAGCTAATAAAGCATGCTGGGTTGTAGTTTCCAAACATCTTGAATGCCACCACTTGGCATTCAAGATGTTTGGAAACTGCAACTCTCCAGCTAATAAAGCATGCTGGGAGTTTGTAGTTTCCAAACATCTTGAATGCCAAGTGAGTTGGCATTTCTACCCTCGGTTTATACTCGGGTCAACAACTTATATTAGGATTTTTGCTGAAATTGGGTACCTCGGTTTACACTCGGGTCGGTTTATACTCGAGTATATACGGTAAGAATCGCACCAGTGTGACCTAGCCCTTTTTGTTTGGATTTAAACAGTGTTTATTATTTAGCACTTGAGTGCATGTTAATTACACGTCCTCTGCTAATTCTGTCCTTGGATATCCTTGTAAATTTGGTTTATCTATAGGATCATTCATTAAGATGCCTGATTATAAAAGTGCACTCAAATTTATGTAAAATATTTAATAGAAATGGAAAAATCAACTGCAAATCAATAATTAACAAAATATTTTATTCATATAATTTGACACTTTTTCATCCAAATGTTTTGTCGTTAATCTTATGAGTTTTCTGTCAATATTTTGCTTGAAGTCATTCGCTAACCTTATATCATTACTAATCATATAATCCTTTAGTGAATCGAGGTACTATAGCAAGGCACAGATGCTAAAGATAACTTGAATGCAAATTGTAACGGCCATATTTACCTTCAGAAGCAAATTGTTCAAGATGGTTCATGGTTTGCTCCATATAATTAGATTCTCTTGAAAGTCTCTCAAATATCACATTATCCTGAAGAATAATAAAATAAAGAAAGAGTTAATATTTTCCAAAATAAACCACAAGTTCTTGGCCTACAAGTATTCCCAACCTATAGCCAGTATACTAACACTAGAATGAATGACAAAATAATTCAGTAGACACAAAAATCCCAAAAGAACAGAAACTCAAAATTCAGCAGAATTTAATCACAAAATCTACCTCAACTTTTCAGAAGGCCAAGTATTTTTAAAAGTTTGAACCAATTTTAAGACATGGCAGCCATATAGTGTGTAATGTAAACATCTGCACTGATAAGTTAATTAATGCGGCTTTAGGAAAACTAAATAAAATCAAGTTGACAAGAGCTGTATCCTTAATCAGGGAGATGCAATTATTTTCGCTATCGAAACTTACCTGCATTCGTTTCCGCAATGCATTGCAGAATTTACTGTTAATACATTCTAAATGTTTGCAACGTACCAATCGCATTTCGCAAAGTTCTATAGGCTTTAATTTTCATACAAAAAACGATGGCAAAAAAACATTGAAAAATGTATTGCCTCGCTTGTGATAAATACATTTTTTGGGGCGAAATGGCTCAGGCAATACAAAACCCTTACAAACCCCCTTGGTACATTGGTTGGTGTGGGCTTTGCACCTATTTTCTCATTACCACGGGATAATGCATCTCCCTGTATGAGTTTTAGGAATAAATGTTGCTATGAGTACAGAAATGTAAAACTTACAATGTAAGAACGACTGTTTATGTCAATGACTCATATCAGCTGGCTCTGTATTCCCACACACCCCTACAGGCCCATCGTGGAACTGATAATAGCTCACAGGTGCCATTTTAACAATGTTTCTTTAGACAAATGGGCAAAACCAGTGATTATTATAACTCATGAACACATTTTAAGCACATTTTCCAGCAGTGAGCCAACTAACGTCAGTATTTTGAAGGTTGGGCAGGAAAACTAAAATATACATTTTGAGAGCTTTGAAATTTTTTTATTTGTTCTTGTTTATATAGACAGATGTGAGCACACAAAGAGTGCCTACATTCACTCAACTTATCCACAGACAGATTTGGAAAGACATCTCTGACAATGAGGTTAGGAGTGTTAGCACACTGTGCAGTAGCACTTTAATTTTTCAAAGTCCTGACAGCTTTGAAATGAAAGCATAAGGCACAGAATTAAACTAATGTGTGGGATTAGACTGGTGCAATTTGACTTTGGAAAAGAAAAAAAAAAAACAATTGTCAAAGGTTTGATATATGTGTGTTTAATTCCTAATGGAAACAGAATATTTATCTTTTAACTAAACAGAGATGAAATACTTTCCTTGGCACATCAGATCCTGCCTTCTATCTGCAATGCAAGTAAAATAAATCATCTTGATGGAGGGTGAATCTTGTGTAATAAATCACCACAGCACACAATAAAAATGGGGTGGATTCCAGAAATATATCTCCGAGTCTCTATACAATACTTGGCTGAGGAAAAGGGGTTTCTAATGCGTTTAAACTCATTTGTAAATCTTGAAGACACACATTCTCTTGATTTGGCAATTATTCAACAAATCTATTAACAAAAATATTTGGACACAGACCACGTACTTTAAAGCCTTTAAAGATTTAAAGAAACAGTCATGTATAAAAATTCTACAGCACTTGCAGGGTCATTCAATAAAAGTTCTTATCGTTTAAAATAAAGCTAATTTTTCCCCAACCAATCAGATGTTAGCTTTGAAATGTTAGCAATTGGTTGGGGCAAAATTAGCACCATTTTAAACGATAAGAACTTTTATTGAATAACCCTGTTGATTTTGTAATTTTTTGCTGCACTGCGCACTCTATTTTAGCCGACCAACCTATTCTTTCGCACCGGACAAAAATATCTTGGTGTGGGGCGGCCGGACGCGACTGACCTCGATCGCTCGTTCAGCTAGATTGGACAGACAAACGATGGGACGTGTCGGTAAAATTCCAAATCGATCGTGCAGTTCCCTATGGGACCGAACAATCGATCGTTGGCAAATTAGGCCACGGACAGACATTTGTCCCGGCCGAGCGCTCGCTCGAAACAAGCGATCAGTCGGGACAAATAGTCTCTCAGTGTGTATCCAGCCTTAGCTTTGCATATACACTGACATATTATTCTATTAATTCAACAAAAATATATTGTGGTATCAACTCTTCTAAAATATTTTCCCTGTGTTTTTCAATATATTTAGATTTCTCCTACCCTATTCAGAGCCGTACTGTATATCACCCACACTCACCAGCTTTCAGAGTCGGGATAAACCTGTTATTTCCCCCCCTACACCCTACTCTAATATAATTGTCCTTTGAAACCAAGCCATTGCAAAGGAAAATTAAAATGACAGAATTTCAAAAAAACAAACTATATAAATGTAAAAACAAATCACCCACTACGAGGTACAGCAAGAATAACATTATTCGTTATGTTGAGATCAATCGGATCTGCACAAAGCTGCAAATAGTAGCAGTCCCCGGGGGGTTACGGTTGTGAAGTTGAATTTGTATGTAAGTTGGAACAGGTACACATTAGAAATGCCGAATCCCTAGTAGAGGGATAAGTATAGGTGTTTTTGGCCTCACTATACCTCTATACTATATAAAAGATAATGCACCCCATTCAGTGTAATATATAAGGGATAATACGCTACCTACAGTGTAATATAAGGATATTATGCCACCGAGGAGTTCCATAACCATATAGGAGCAAGAGGCGGCATGGAACTCCAAGGTGAAGTTCTCTCTCCCCTTTCATTTCCCTCACTGACTGAATTACGATGTAGATAAGGAGGAGCTGACGCATTCCAGCGAGTCATAAAGAATTGACCCAGGCCTGTCCACTCCTCCTTATCTGCATTGTATCTCAGTCAGTGCGGGGAAACTGAGCAGGGAGGACCCCAAGCTGTACAGTGTTGGCCCTTATGTTTCTTCATTTGCTTTGCTTGTTAGTAGGAGTTGTCTTTCATAGATAGATAGAAACATGGCAGGACAGAGGACTGGGTATGGCATTAGAGACAGAAAGATAACAAAATAAAATCTGGAAATACCAACAACAATTTGAGGTACATGATCCCAATATATTTACTTCATCAGTAGAAAAATGTCCTGTAAAATATTTTCATGCCTGCATGACTAATAAATAATTGTCCAGTAAGCCGTGGGCAGGGCTGGCCTTAGGATAAATAGTATCCAAATAACTGGCACTGATGCGCTTATGCTACAGGTCCGTGACCTGAGACTCCTGGCTGGCTCCACCCTGGTAATCCAACCTGTGTAGTTGGAAAGGTCACCCATATCAAAGGCAGGCCCTGGCTGTGGGCAATAAATGGTGGATAGCTGAACCCCAACAGAATTGGAATAACCCTGCCCAGATACACAGATAGAAAAATGGACTATTCCTCAGTATGAAAGCAACTTGTCCGTCAGCTGAATATTATTCTCATATATTGCCAAACAACATAAATGTATTTGATTCTATTAGATGAATTGACCCACCATCAGTAAAAGTATCTAAAGTGCTTTGATTTCTAACACTAGCAAGATGCCAAGGGGCCCCATTACCAGTTGACGTTAGGAGCGATGACATGAGGTCTGAAAGCAGGAAACTACTGATGTGCTGATTGGTTCTTGTTACAAGATTAGACCATTTTCCACAACAGGACATTTTGTAGGACATTTATGGTAGTAACAACCTGGTCCGGTGACAGCTTATTCTAGTCTATGATCTAATGGTGAGTATTCGGACAATTTAATAGTAAATCTTTTCCTGTCATTCACGAGTAACTAGGATTTTGTTCCATAATGACTGCCTGTGCGTTTCATTAAATCAATATGTGTTGCGGATGGACTGAATTAAAATATTCAGCAAGAAAACAAAATATGGCTTTTCTTATGCGGCTGCCAAATCTAGAAATGCATGAAAAACCCTGGGAGATATTTTAATTCCTAACAAGAAATAACATTAACCTTTGCTTTGGAAACACTCAGTGAGTAATTCCAATGAGACGCTTTGTAACCAAAGAGAAATTTGCTGTCATGGTAGTTGGTCAGTTTTTGTGGTTCTGTTTCTGGGAATCTTGTTTACACGTCCTTCTTTCATCTTTCCCTATTATTTATATTATTTAATATCATGTCCTCCTTCTCTAGTTTCATGCAGTTAAAGTCACATTTCGTATAAAAGACAAAGAAAAAGTTACAACAAACGTGACTTTGGTCTAAAAAGACATCTAAAAAAAGGGGGGCTTTGCTGTGGTAAATTAGGTACTATTTACCACTCCAATGCTCACTGGTTAGCTCTGATGTCCTGAGTTTGAATCCACTCATGGACACATGTGCAAGGAGTTTGTATGTTTTCCCTGTGCTTGCGTGGGTTTGCTCCGGGCACTCCAGTTTCCCTCACAATCATAAAGACATACTGATAGATTGTAAGCTCTTTGGGGCAGGGCCTCATATGAATGTATACATGTAATTGTAAAGCGCTACGGAAGATGTTGGCCCTATATAAATCCACAATAATAATATTATTAATCTGCCACAACCAATCCCATTCCATTTAACAGCAGTAGACCCATAAGCTAACAGTTCAGTGGTTGCTTCAGATTACTAGCCCAAGTGAAGTTCTGCACCTCCTTTTATATAAGCCCCTTGATGGCTTGTGATAATAATCTACAGCTACCAATCAGATAACCAATGTCAATAATAGGAGTTTTTAGATGCAGAGAGAAATACATATTTCTCTATCAGGGTCCGATATCCATTTTTAAACATAGTATCAGAAGACAGAAGAAAAAAACGATCATAAAATAATGAAGACTTACAGCTCCTTTACAGTAAAGGCGAAGGTTCCCGGATGGAGTTCGGACAATAACAGACATTCTTTTTCTGTTACTAAAAGACAAGTAAAAAAAAGAAAAGGAGGTCATTTAATGAACACAGATCAATACCAGAAAAAGCATTGATTTATTTACATTCATTTCACCAATTTTCAAAGCTTGGAATATGTTATGTCATTTATACATACAGTACAGATACATGATCTCTTTTATGTTGAATATTTGATGTTGGTGGGGGAAGGTCTTAAAATATTGAAACTTTCCTGTATTTACTATAGAAAATGAAGTTAACCAATGTATATTTCACAGGGTGATAGGATAAACTATCAGCTAAAGCTGCACTGCCATGGATAGTGCAGGGGAAAGCAGCCCCAATCTTCACTTGTACAGTTAATCCTCATGAAATTAGCAGACTAAGGAACTTCAAAAGAACAGTTTACATAGATCTGACATGGTGTGAATACTCCCTCCGTGAGAACAAAAATTAGGGCACAGAATGTATATAATTAGGCAAATTTGTCTTCATCTGCGCCATGTGTACGCACCTGTTTCTTGTGCAGATGATTCTACATTAAACAGGGTATAACAGGTAACCTCCATGTACATTTACTATAGTTCAATGCATAGAAAACCCCCAAAAATTTAATTTCTGCCTAAAATTGTTTCTGCCCAGTTTTCTCTATAACATCAATGGCTACGTGGCCTTTGTATTTGTGGCACAGAAATGAATCTGAATAAATCTGCAGGAATATGTACATTTGAGACAACTGTAATGGAGCGAGGATAAAATGTGTTTAATAGTCTAAAGGTGGCCATACAAATTACGACTAAGATCTAAGCACAAATACACAGGAACGATCAGTCCATATATACTCTATACAGAACAATCCTTCGTTGGGCCCATACATGCCTACATGTACTGTAGTAGAGAGAGCCAATAAACATCCAACAGATGTTTGCACCAATGGGTTGCGAATCCGACAGCGGTAGCTCGGATCGAACAGGATTTGCTGAATAACGTCTGTGTGTGTGGCTTTCTGATACTGTAAGAGAGATGCAATAAAATCCCCTGACTGAAAGTGTTAATTTTATTAGTTAAATATAGGGCCCGGACATGTATAATAATACTATTGAATTTTGAATAAAGACATACATCCATCTAGTCCAACCTTTACACCCTACCCATAATGTCTGTATAACAGTTACATAGTAACATAGTATTGGAGGTTGTATAAAGACATACGTCCTTCTAGTCCAACCTTTACACCCTACCCATAATGTCTGTATAACAGTTACATAGTAACATAGTATTGGAGGTTGAATAAAGACATACATCCATCCAGTCCAACCTTTACACCCTACCCATAATGTCTGTATAACAGTTACATAGTAACATAGTATTGGAGGTTGAATAAAGACATACATCCATCTAGTCCAACCTTTACACCCTACCCATGTCTGTATAACAGTTACATAGTAACATAGTATTGGAGGTTGAATAAAGACATACATCCATCTAGTCCAACCTTTATACCCTACCCATAATGCCTAACAGTTACATATTAACATATAGTAATGGAGGTTGAATAAAGACATGTCCATCTAGTCCAACCTTTATACCCTACCCATAATGCCTAACAGTTACATATTAACATATAGTAATGGAGGTTGAATAAAGACATGTCCATCTAGTCCAACCTTTATACCCTACCCATAATGCCTAACAGTTACATAGTAACATAGTATTGGAGGTTGTATAAAGACATACATCCATCTAGTCCAACCTTTATAACCTACATATAATGCCTGTCTAAAAGTTACATATTAACATATAAGAAACAAAGACTTCTCGGAATTTACCATGTTTCCATGGAAGCTCTCAGGAAAGCTATATCTTTAAAAAATACTTTTACAGCATTCCACAAGCTAAATGCAATGCATTGTGGAATGCTGTAAAAGCTTTTTTAAAGATATAGCTTTCCTAAGAGCATCCATGGAAACATGGTAAATTCCCAGAAGTCTTTGTTCCTTATTTGCATATTGCTGAAAAGGGAGTTTCAAAGCCTATATTCTCTCCCTATCCTATTTAATTTATAAGTTATTTTAACATATAGTAATGGAGGTTGAATAATGACATAAGTCCATCTAGTCCAACTTTTATACCCTACCCATTTAATAGAGTCCAAAAGGGTTAATCCTGCACACGGCTCAATGTGTAAATGGATCACTCGTCACTTTGTCTGAAGAAGTTAGTTTACAGTACCAAAAAAAGGTCACACTTTTGGTGTTTCTCTTTGTGAAACAATAAAGACACACAGTATCTGCAAGACTGGTGTGTATGGCAGTGATGTATACATTTAACCATAATGTCCGTCTAACAGTTACATAATCACATAGTATTGGAGGTTGTATAAAGACATACGTCCATCTAGTTCAACCTTTATACCTTACCCATAATTTCTAACAGTTACATAGTAACATAATATTGGAGGTTGTATAAAGCCATACGTCCATCTAGTCCAAACTTTATACCCTACCCATAATGTCTGTCTAACAGTTACATAGTAACATAGTATTGGAAGTTGTATACAGACATATGTCCATCTAGTCCAACCTTTTATACCCTTCCCATAATGTCTAACAGTTACATAGCAACACTGTATTGGAGGTTGTACAAAGTACAACCTTATTAGCCTACTAATGAACCCTTCCCAACAGCTAAAGACCAATATCTCTTAAAGGGGAACTGTGGTCCAAAAATTAATTTAGGTAAATTGATAGGAATTGCTCCCCTGAGAATTTTTGCAATGTATTTCCATTGTTTATTTTGCATAGTTTTGAAGATATTTACATTTTTGTGTGTGATATGGCAGCAGCATTACCAGGTCCCCTTCACCTTCTGCTTCCTGCTCCCTCACACACTGAGGGAGTCTGAGGTCCCGGCGGCACTGTGCAGGAGAAGCCTCAGGAATGTCACAAGTCAGCCTCCCACCCATTAACTTTTTGGTCAGTAATTTCTGTATATCTTGGGCTGTGGAGCACGCAGAGAGGTGGTTGATGGCTCGTTTTAAAGGTAGGAAACTGGCCTTTCATTTAAACTAAACTTGCTTGGAGACCACAGTTCCCCTTTAAGGAGACATATGATGTTATTGATTGGCTTGACTTGATCATCAATCCGATAGGCATTTGTTAGTGCACTGTTATAACAGTATTTACTGTATATTAGAGGTATACAACAACGCTGTTTCTTTCCCAAGTGGTTTTGTGAAACATCTATGAATTAACAAGCTTTATTTCAGACCACACCACAACAAAAATGTGCAACTTGCATAGGAAGCTGCATAATGGCATGGGAACTATTTGTAAAAAGTATTTACATATACTGTAAACGGTACAGCATCTCTCCCCCATATGTAAAAAAAAATATGTATATATTGTGCATTATTATATGAATTGGCACGTTACTAAATTAGCACTTTAGTGTATAACTCAAAAAGACAGATATGGTATGAAACAGTTTGAAACATAAGGCACTTTATTTTTTGAGCACTGAACATAGCACTTTATTCTATGCACTTTATTAAAATAGCACTTTGTTGAATATATGAAATAATGCATTGCTTGTCACTTTAAGAAAGTCGACACTGGCTTAGGATGTCACTATTGGGAGTGGTTTAACAGTTAAATGGTAGGGTAATGAAAACATGCTTTGAGTTTGATAAAGGTCCCTGTATTGTGATCGAAACTTTGCTTCTGTACACTGTGCACTAATAAACATACGGGAAATTAAATTTAAAAGATCGTGTTGCATACCATTGTGCAATACCATGATACAATATCAGACGTAAACGAGATTACATCTGGTATTGCATCGTTGGATCGCGTAAAGGTAAGATGCTCCCAGCTATGCTCCTTTAAAGTGCCGTACAAGACCCCGTTAAGTTTTGCGCTACAAGGTAGAGCTAAACTTAACCAACGGGGTTATGTATCGTGGGTTTTAGACAGATTTGAACATCATTGAATTTCCCTGAAAGTTTGTTTTGGAAAAGACCCAGGAGTGCATCCATTTATCAATTATACTGTTATATATGTAACCCAAGAGGTTTCACCTGGGCCCATGAACTGCTTCAAGTGAGTGCCTACATCTACCAATATTTTATAGTGGACTTCTAAGTCTGTCTTATGCATACCTAGTTATTCTACATAATATCTTCCCTGCTGTTGACATTAGTGAGCTGACATTTCAGGTTCTAACAGTCCTTCTTCTTTCCAAGATGGGAATGGGTCAAAGATGCTCAGATCTCTACTGAGCAACTGAATCAACCCAGGCACTGGGTCAAGGGCAAAACCATAACGGTCTCTATTAGGGGTCCAGCAAACAGGAAGTTAGTATTTCGGAATTTATTTATACACACAGACACAATGCTGAATGGTAGTAGAAGATAAAACCGTGTTAGCCATTAGATGTCTTCAAAATGCTGAATAGGCAGAATAAGGATTGAAAAATACTGCTTTTTCTTAAAAGCATATGTATTTGCACTGATCTTCCCCTTAAAGAGTGGTGTGAAGTGTGAATTTTAGGGGGGTGGCATACACTAAAATAGCCATGATTGGTTGTATTAGCCTGGCTGACCAGTGTTGTAATTGTCATTCAAGGCATTATGGTATTAAAAAGGCAATGTAGTTTGGACATATTCAATGTCATTCTGGAACACATATGGCCAAGTCTGAACATAGAAAACATTTCTCTTGAAGAATTCAAAAGTTAGTAATCATTTACAGTAAATGAATACAGTAGCAAATCCTCCTGGATTCCCATGGAATGCTATAATCCTCCACTCGTCTGCCATTCCTGACCTAAAATGTTGCCAACCAGAAAAGCTTTTTTGAAAGTTTGGCGCCTTAAAAACCGTCTGTTTTACCAACTATCTGGAACTGAGATATTCCAATCAACTAATAGAAGCAGCTAACACCCATTGTTACAATCCATTCTGAACCAAGATAATGTTTCTACAGAGGTTGTAGCTTCTTGCAGTTTTCATTTTATCACAGTAGTAGTTCATACATTAGTCTCTTATGTACCATAGTATCGAAAACGCCAAGGGGCATATTTACAAACAATCGCTATTTTCACCATTTTGCTATCGCAGGATATTGCAATGACAAAGAGCACTATAATCGCCTTATTTATAAAAACGCTCATTTTCAATTTAGTGGAAAAGTAACGCTGCAGCAATTGTAATAATTCCAAAAAGAGAATTTTCAGAGCTATTTTTGTCATTTTTTTTTTATTTAAAGCCATTTATAAATTGGTGAAAATTCCCCTTTTTGTCCCTTTTCTGCCTTTTGTTGCATTTTTTGCAGTTTTACCAGAATTTTCACCAAACATCATTACTTACTGGAATGTTCCATTAACATGACTATTCCTTACACAGCACTATGGTATGTTCCCATATTAATGGAACTGGTTGGATAATTAGCTGTAGTTTGCTGAAAATAAGCAATACTAAAAAATGTCCTATTAATAAAATAGAGACAATTCACCTGGGTGAGTTTTACACTATTTATCATATTCTTTTAATAAAATAGAGACAATTCACCTGGGTGAGTTTACACTATTTATCATATTCTTTTAATAAAATAGAGACAATTCACCTGGGTGAGTTTTACACTATTTATCATATCCTATTAATAAAATAGAGAAAATTCACCTGGGTGAGTTTTACACTATTTATCATATCCTATTAATAAAAAAGAGAAAATTGGCCTGGGTGAGAATTACACTATTTATCATATCCTATTAATAAAATAGAGAAAATTCACCTGGGTGAGTTTTACACTATTTATCATATCCTATTAATAAGAAAGAGAAAATTCGCCTGGGTGAGTTTTACACTATTTATCATATCCTATTAATAAAATAGAGAAAATTCGCCTGGGTGAGTTTACACTATTTATCATATCCTATTAATAAAAAAAGAGAAAATTCACTGGGTGAGTTTTACACTTATTTATATATATATTAAAAAAAGAGAAATTCGCCTGGGCGTGGTTTACACTATTTATCGTATCCTATTAATAAAATAGAGAAAATTCACCTGGGTGAGTTTTACACTATTTATCATATCCTATTAATAAAATAGAGAAAATTCACCTGGGTGAGTTTTACACTATTTATCATATCCTATTAATAAAATAGAGAAAATTCGTCTGGGTGAGTTTTACACTATTTACCATATCCTATTAATAAAATAGAGAAAATTCGCCTGGGTGAGTTTTACACTATTTATCATATCCTATTAATAAAATAGAGAAAATTCGCCTGGGTGAGTTTTACACTATTTATCATATCCTATTAATAAAATAGAGAAAATTCACCTGGGTGAGTTTTACACTATTTATCATATCCTATTAATAAAAAAGAGAAAATTCGCCTGGGTGAGTTTACACTATTATCATATCCTATTAATAAAAAGAGAAAATTCACCTGGTGGTTTTACACTATTTATCATATCCTATTAATAAAAAAGAGAACATTCGCCTGGGTGAGTTTTACACTATTTATTATATCCTATTAATAAAAAAGAGAAAATTCGCCTGGGTGAGTTTTACACTATTTATCATATCCTATTAATAAGAAAGAGAAAATTCGCCTGGGTGAGTTTTACACTATTTATCATATCCTATTAATAAAAAAGGGAACATTTTCATTACTTATTAGCCATGCTGTGTACAGTATAATAATATTACTCATTGGTCCTTATATAGACATGTTCATTACTTATTAGCCTTACTGTGTACAGTATAATAATATTACTCATTGGTCCTTAGACATGTTCATTACTTATTAGCCTTGCTGTGTACAGTATAATATTACTCATTGGTCCTTATATAGACATGTTCATTACTATTAGCCTTGCTGTATACAGTTACCGTATATACTCGAGATAAACCGAGGTTTTCAGGCTTTAAAAAAAGCCTGAAAATCTTACCTCGGTTTATACTCGAGTCAATGTTTCCCCTACCTTGTCCGGCGGCCGCGCGATCCGCATCCTCGCTCCACAGCTTCTGCGCATCCGGATGATGTCACTACCCGGCGCCGCAAAGTGAGAGGCGCCGGGTAGTGACATCATCCGGATGCGCAGAGGCTGTGGAGCGAGGATGCGGATCGCGCGGCCGTCGGACAAGGTAGGAGAACATTTACTTTTTACATTACTATTTACACAGGGACACACTTAAGGGGCAAATGCATACAAATAGGAGTAAAACCTTTATTTGTCAACTGTATGCACAAATATAGGAGGATTACCCTATTTGCAAGTATTTGCCACTTAAGATGTTTGAAAACTACAACTCCCAGCATGCTTTATTGCTGGGAGTTGAAATTTTCAAACATCTTAAGTGGCAAATACTTGCAAATAGGGTAAATCCTCCTATATTTGTGCTACAGTATGCACAAATAAAGAAGGTTTTCTCTTATTTGTAAATATTTGCAACTTAAGATGTTTGAAAACTACAACTCCCAGCAATAAAGCATGCTGGGAGTGTGTAGTTTCAATATCTTTAGTGGCAAATACTACTCCCTCGGTTTATACTCGGGTCAGTGTAGTTTTCCTACTTTTTCCCCTAAAACTAGGTACCTCGGTTTATACTCGGGATGGTTTATACTCGAGTATATACGGTAATATACAGGTTCATTACTTATTAGCCTTGCTGTGTACAGTATAATTATTACTTATTGGTCCTTATATAGACATGTTCATTACTTATTAGCCTTGCTGTGTACAGTATAATAATATTACTCATTGGTCCTTATATAGACATGTTCATACTTATTAGCCTTGCTGTCGTAATAATATTACTCATTGGTCCTTTATAGCATGTTCATTACTTATTAGCCTTGCTGTGTACAGTATAATATTACTCATTGGTCCTATATAGACATGTTCATTACTTTTTAGCCTTGCTATGTACAGTATAATATTACTCATTTGTCCTAATATAGACATGTTCATTACTTATTAGCCTTGCTGTGTACAGTATAATAATTTACTCATTGGTCCTTATTAGACATGTTCATTACTTATTAGCCTTGCGTGTACAGTATAATATTACTCATTGGTCCTTATATAGACATGTTCATTACTTATTAGCCTGCTGTGTACAGTATAATAATACTCATTGGTCCTTATATAGACATGTTCATTACTTATTAGCCTTGCTGTGTACAGTATAATATTACTCATTGGTCCTTATATAGACATGTTCATTACTTATTAGCCTTGCTGTGTACAGTATAATATTACTCATTGGTCCTAATATAGACATGTTCATTACTTAGCCTTGCTGTGTACAGTATAATATTACTCATTGGTCCTTATATAGACATGTTCATTACTTATTAGCCTTGCTGTGTACAGTATAATATTACTCATTGGTCCTAATATAGACATGTTCATTACTTATTAGCCTTGCTGTGTACAGTATAATATTACTCATTGGTCCTTATATAGACATGTTCATTACTTATTAGCCTTGCTGTGTACAGTATAATTTACTCATTGGTCCTTATATGACATGTTCATTACTGTTAGCCGTCTGTGTACAGTATAATATTACTCATTGGTCCTAATATAGACATGTTCATTACTTATTAGCCTTGCTGTGTACAGTTATAATATTACTCTTTGGTCCTTAATAGACATGTTCATTACTTTAGCCTGCTGTGTACAGTATAAATTACTCATTGGTCCTTATATAGACATGTTCATTACTTATTAGCCTTGCTGTGTACAGTATAATATTACTCATTGGTCCTAATAATACATGTTCATTACTTATTAGCCTTGCTGTGTACAGTATAATATTACTCATTGGTCCTTATTAGACATGTTCATTACTTTTAGCCTTCTGTGTGCAGTATAATAATATTACTCATTGGTCCTTATATAGACATGTTCATTACTTATTAGCCTTGCTGTGTACAGTATAATATTACTCATTGGTCCTTATATAGACATGTTCATTACTTATTAGCCTTGCTGTGTACAGTATAATATTACTCATTGGTCCTTATATAGACATGTTCATTACTATTAGCCTTGCTGTGTACAGTATAATATTACTCATTGGTCCTAATATAGACATGTTCATTACTTATTAGCCTTGCTGTGTACAGTATAATATCTCATTGGTCCTATATAGACATGTTCATTACTTAGACCTTGCTGTACAGTATAATATTCTCATTGGTCCTTATATAGACATGTTCATTACTTATTAGCCATTAGCCTTGCTGTGTACAGTATAATATATATACTCATTGGTCCTAATATAGACATGTTCATTACTTATTAGCCTTGCTGTGTACAGTATAATATTACTCATTGGTCCTAATATAGACATGTTCATTACTTATTAGCCTTGCTGTGTACAGTATAATATTACTCATTGGTCCTAATATAGACATGTTCATTACTTATTAGCCTTGCTGTGTACAGTATAATATTACTCATTGGTCCTTATATAGACATGTTCATTACTTATTAGCCATTAGCCTTGCTGTGTACAGTATAATATTACTCATTGGTCCTTATATAGACATGTTCATTACTTATTAGCCTTGCTGTGTACAGTATAATATTACTCATTGGTCCTTATATAGACATGTTCATTACTTATTAGCCTTGCTGTGTACAGTATAATATTACTCATTGGTCCTTATATAGACATGTTCATTACTTATTAGCCTTGCTGTGTACAGTATAATAATATTACTCATTAGTCCTTATAGAGACATGTACATTTATTTATTAGCCTTGCTGTGTATAATATGTTCATGTTAATAATCAGCCCTTGTGTTTACAGAATTATTAGCAGTTACCGTATGTACAGTAAATCCGTTACTGATGAGTCCTGTAGTGTAAAGCATTTGTGTGTTAATGGTCTGTACTGTATACGTATGTTACATATTAGCCATCAGTGCTCTTGTGCCTAGTATTTACATGTTTAGTAATAGCCGTGCTGTGTACGGCTTGTGCATGTTACTTATTAGCCTGGATTTCCATTGCCTGGTCGCTTACCGTATATGAAAGCTCCTCTTACAGAAAGCCTTCCCCTTGTTATCTGTTTGCTGCTCTATGACTGTTCTGACATCCACATTCTGCAGCTAGAATTTCAAATTGGCTCTTAACAACCTCTGTGGTTTCCCAACCTTTTCACAAAATCCCGACCTTCATCTCCACCTACAATGGGAACCTCTTTAGCAAAGTACAAATTGTCTCTCTCTGCCATCTTTCCAGTGGATTCTCAGTTCTGATGAAAAAGAACCGAGAGCCGAAAGGTTTGGTGACTTGAAACTTCACACAGAGGAGAGGGCCCAGGAGGCCTAATTTATTAGACTTGTGCTGCAGCAATACCTCCCACAATTGTTCTGTACACACAATAATTGCAACAAAAAGCGAGAAATATAACACTTGATGTTCTTATCCTAACTCAAAATATGTACATTTATTTCTATATAAGGCCAATAAAATCCTAATTATATGTGTGATCTGTGACATATTATTATGATATTTTAATCCGTATTACTTTTTACTACAATTTTGTATAGAAATATTCTGTTGTAAGGCTGTTCTGTTTATACAGCACCATCGCGGTTCAACATTGAAAATCTAATCTAAAGAGGATAGATAAACAGTATCTATATAACATACTCAGCTATACGCATAGGCTACATTTAGATGGTGCTATTCACATTAAAGGAGAGGGGATAGGATCACTTTGTACAAAGCTAGAAATGGCCCTTACAATAAATTCTCCAAATGCTGGACACCTGTAGATCTTCACATTAGAAAGACAAAGAGTTTAATGTTAATGGGTATCTCCACTGAAAAAATAAAGTTTGGCCATTTAGTCTGTCAGGACCTGTCAGACTACGTGGTGGGGGAGTGATAGATCGGGTAAGTACCTTACCTTCACTACTGGCTCCTGATCGTTTCATTGAAGAATGGAAGGTAAGACAAGCTCCTTTACCTCCCGTTCTTCAATTAAACTAAATGGCCCAACTTAATTTTTTCAATGGAAATACCCTTTAAGGTGAGGAAATTTTAACAGCTATTATACCTAGTTATTTAATAATATATATATTTTTTAGATCTCTTAAATTTCTAAGGAAACTTCAGCATGTAAAAGATCTCGCAAAGAAAGCTTTCTAAAGGTGGCTATACATTAGGACGATTTTACAAATCCCATTCATTTTGTGATCGCTTGTTGGTCACAAAGAAGAACGGGAAAGGCGAATCCGGCAGGATCAGTCTAATGTTGTAGGATCGCTCGGTCGGGTAAGTTAAATCGTCCTAATGTATCAGCTGCCCTGATAGTTCCCCACAAAACAACCTTATTCTGCTGAATTACCATACTAAAACAACTGGGAATGGGAAGCTCTCAATGAGAACTGTTGTCGCTCTGTTTACAAAGAATACCATGAGAACACGCAGTCCTACCTCCCATTCTATTATTCTTTTAGCTGGCGACAATTAAAGGAAATGTTTGATTTTCAGCAGTTAGTGAATAAAACATCCTATATGAATAAAAACATCCTATATGAATAAAAAGATCCTATATAAATAAAAAGATCCTATATGAATAAAAACATCCTATACAAATAAAAAGATCCTATATAAATAAAAACATCCTATATAAATAAAAAGATTCTATATGAATAAAAACATCCTATATAAATAAAAACATCCTATATGAATAAAAACATCCTATATAAATAAAAACATCCTATTTAAACTTGGTCCAGGAGGAAGCAAGGACAAGGGTGGGTCAGCATCCTACCCAACACCACCAACTGTCTGCCCACTCCAGTTTATGGCTTGGAGGAGGCCTGTAAATACAGAATTTTATGTTACGTATTCTTTAATAATAAGGTTGCTTCTAAAACTTTAAAAATAAAAACTAACGCAAATTGTCTGTTGTCGGGACTAACCAGCCTGCTAACAACACACAAGCTGCTATTCAGAGTATAGACCCAAACAAACTAATCACACAAACAGCCAAACTAAAGTTCTCATATCACAATAGATATAATAGAAAAACAAGTTCATAGCCACAAGCTACTATTGGAAAGGACCTTGCAGAGCTGCATTCTATCTCAGACTGTTGGAAAGTTCATAGGATATAGGACCATTAGATACAGAATAGGGAGAAAACAGTTAACATGAATAAAGACATTAACTAATAGGCTGTGGGTAATCCCTGCTCTCCAGAGATGGGGGAAAACACAGAGCTCTGTGATCTGATTGAGATACATGTGTTTATAGGTTAACTATTTCTACTGGTTAAATATAAATGCAGAGTTTGGCCAGGTAGAGGTTAAATCTGCTACTTTTAAAAAAAAACAATTCTCATCATTTTATCCATCGTTTAAAGCCTGTTCCATTTGCACCTCAGTTACATGAAATACTGTAGAGAGATTGTGAGACACCCTGGTGGGAAGTCAGCTCAACGTACTGGCCCTGCTGCTAATCCAGATATCCCCAGGGTCCCCCCTCTATTTAACAAAAAAAGTGCAAGGCAATTAGTAATAGCCTTCTGGCTGTACAGCTGCTGTCTCATTCCTTGAGCTTTAACTGACTGATGTCACCATCCCAACCTCTGGGACACGGCATGGGGGGGGCTCGGTACACACACAAGACGAAGAATATTGGTTTTTATATGGATTGTGTGAAATGACATAGGAAAAAGTCTGCAGTCAAACCATTTGTACATTTTGTGTGGATTACTGCCTACGGCACCACTTTATCCCTGGTTGGAAATTTCCACTAGTCTGCTACTCAAATTCAGTATATACAAAATTCAGTATATACTGGTAGCAAACTGGCAATTTCAGAACATACTAATAGCAAACTGGCAGTACAGTGGCGGAACTAGGAATCACTGGCCTCCCAGCAAAACTATGATGGGGCCCCTATGCATTCCTCATCCACAGTGGTTTTCTGGGAGAAGGCTATATCTGTCATAGAAAAAAAAAAGATGGGGCCCCCCTGCTAATTATGCCCCTGTTTGAGTATACACTGGTAGCAAACTGGCATTTTCATTATATACTGGTAGCAAACTGGCATTTTCATTATATACTGGTAGCAAACTGGCATTTTCATTATATACTGTTAGCAAAATGGCGTTTTCATTATATACTGTTAGCAAACTGGCATTTTTATTATGTACTGGTAGCAAACTGGCAATTTCATTATATACTGGTAGCAAACTGGCATTTTCATTATATACTGGTAGCAAACTGGCATTTTCATTATATACTGGTATCAAACTGGCAATTTCTGTATATACTGATAGCAAACTGACATTTTTATTATATAATGGTATATACAGCCCGAGGAGGGAATACTGTGCCATGCTGTTGCACAGGTAGCGCAGGGGTGGTGTTTTCCCAGTAGTACAGCTTGGCTGCACGATGACATCATCATGCCATGTGCTGTGACATTATAGCGCAGCCGCGGAGTACTCCTTGGAAAACGGAGATTCAAGGCACATCCATTAGATAGGTTATGTTAAAAGATCAGGGCACTTGCCACTGACATTGGTAGGAGGCTGTGCGGTTCTAAGCATTGCCAACTGGCACAGTATTTTGCCCCTCACCCTACCATGTGTACATAACAGTTACACAGCCCCCAGTAATTTAGTATGATCCTGCTAGTAACATGGCGCACATTGTAATCTGTATGCTGTATATAAATGTAATCTTAACAAGACCTCCGAGAAATAGAGGATGGATGACGATCTGTGCCAAAAGAACTCTGTGTTCTCCCCATTTTCTATCCAACGGGGTGGCTAAGAATTTATGGCAAGAATACTATTTAATAGTTTTTCTAAAAGCAACTAAATACTGTCCAAGAAGTTAGACATTTCTATTGATGCTATAAACAGTTTGAAGTACATTAAGCTCTTATGGTATTGCATTCAGCACATAAGTAATTCAGTTTCCTGTTTTAATTCAGTGTAAAGTTATTTATGCTCTGCCAGGTTTGAGCTCTTTTAAACGTAAATCTAATCTGCCGGCCATTTTATTTTTAAGGAGGTTAAGCTGAAAATAAACTGGAGAATAACCAGGTAATAATAATAATAATAGTATGTGTTCCATCTACTTTACAAAGCCAAGTTTACTATTGCATTTCCCTTTTCTTTTAGCTCTTCGGCCAAAGTTAAAGGGGAAGTTCAGTGCAAATACATATACTTTTCAGAAAAAAAGAGCAGCATTTTTCCATCCCAATGACCTTAATCTGCCAATTCAGCATTGTGTCTGTGTATAAATAAATGCTTATGAAATACTGACTTCCTGTTTGCAGGACCCCTAGTAGAGACCATTATGGTCTTGCCCTTGACCCAGCGCCTGGGTTGATTCAGTTGCTCAGTAGAGATCTGAGCATCTTTGACTCATCCAACAGCCAATCAGTTAAAATTACTGTTAGGAACATTCCAAGGATGTGGTGCATCCTGGGAAGAAGAAGGACCATTAGAACCTGTAATGGCAGCTCACTAATGTCAACAGCAGGGAACAGCAAAGGGTATGAAATCAACTGATTTTACAAAATGGGAGAGAATATATAGAATAACTAAGAAGGCATTACACAAACTAACAATTTAACAAATATTGATCATTTTCCACTGAACTGTTCCTTTAAAAGGCTGTCCCACTGAATCTAGTTGGATGGTTTTGATCAAATTGTTATTGACAGAGCAATTAGAGAACCTTTTCTTTTTTTATAGCCAAAAATTGACGACAGCTACCCCCATTTTACTGCCTGGTGCACTGTATTGCATCAAGGCATATGAAGAAACCAAGAAATAAACAAAAAAACATTTAATAAAATAGAAGTGCAGGGAACCGCAGTTCGAAACAGATGAAACCTAAAAAGTTGGACAGTACAAAAATTTATCCGAGTATCAGCAAGGTGTGGGGGGCTTAAAATAGATGCAGACAAACTAATGCTTGGTTGGTATTATCTCACTTTACTTAAAGGGCATATGAATATATAAACTGATATATTTTGCACTTTATTACATGCATTACTAACCAGATATTTAACGATAATTACAGTCCCCATTCTGACAGAGTAAGGTGGCCCCTCCCTCTATGCAGTCAATCAAGGCTGACAACTGATTTCCCAGCCAATGATTGATTGCTGTATCACCTGCTGCCTCCTTTGCACATGCCCAAGTTTATAAAAAGCTCATTGAGCAGGGGTACGAGGCAGATACCTATGCCAGAAAGAAATAGAACTTATCATTAAATATCTGGTTACAAATGCATGTAAAAAAAATGGGAAAATAGCAGTTGGAGTTGTGTGCATTTAAGTAACAAGTCACCAGTTTATTTTTTAAGGATGGATATGCAGTTTAAGTAAAGGGAGCTGATACAATAACATGTATGGGGGATCTGTTATGGCTGTGTAAGAGCTTACCACCACATGTTATGGACAGATTGCAATGGAATCTGTTGGTACACAACTATACCTGCACACTTAAAAGGGTAACTGTGGTCTCGAATTCTTCCAAACTAGTAAGAATTATATAAAAAGCCTTCCATCACACCTTCAAAATAAAACCTTAATCCCATCTCTAGATAAAATTTGTGAGAAGTTATTGCTGGAAAGGTTCAGCAATATTACCGTATATACTCGAGTATAAACCATCCCGAGTATAAACCGAGCTACCTAGTTTTAGGGAAAAAGTAGGAAAACCACACTGACCCGAGTATAAACCGAGGGGGTATTATTTGCCACTAAAGATGTTTGGAAACTACAACTCCCAGCATGCTTTATTGCTGGGAGTTGTAGTTTTCAAACATCTTAAGTTGCAAATACTTACAAATAAGAGTAAAACCTTCTTTATTTGGTGCATACTGTATGCACAAATATAGGAGGATTTACCCCTATTTACAAGTATTTGCCACTTAGATGTTTGAAAACTACAACTCCCACCAATAAAGCATGCTGGGAGTTGTAGTTATTCAAACATCTAAGTGGCAAATACTTGCAAATAGGGTAAATCCTCTATATTTGTGCATACAGTGCACAAATAAAGAAGGTTTTACTCCTATTTGTATGTATTAAGTGTGTCCTGTAAATAAAGTAATGTTTCCTTACTTGTCGGCGGCCGCGCGATCCGCCATCCTTCTCCACAGCCTCTGCACATCCGGATGATGTCACTACCCGGGCCTCTCACTTTGCGGCACTGGGTAGTGACATCATCCGGATGCGCAGAGGCTGTGGAGAGAGGATGCGGATCGCACAGCCGCCGGACAAGGTAAGGGAAACGTGACTCGAGTATAAACCGAGGTAAGATTTTCAGGCTTTTTTTAAAGCCTGAAAACCTCGGTGTATACTCGAGTATATACGGTACTTCCTGCTTGAACACTTCCTGTTTTCAGCCATTTGACCAACTTGTAGTCATGTGACCACTCTCTGCCTGCATTAATAGGTTCCCCTTTTCAACTGTCAATTTCCCCACAGGTACCTCCTGATTTCCCCAGCATTTAGTATTAACTGAGCATGCTTCTCCCCTGGGGCAGACAGGCGGGGCAGAGGTCAGGTGATGTAACGCAACCTACTGGTAGCAGGAAGTTTGAACGTTCACCCTAATGTCCAGCC
Source organism: Hymenochirus boettgeri (assembly GCA_019447015.1). Lineage (NCBI taxonomy): Eukaryota > Metazoa > Chordata > Amphibia > Anura > Pipidae > Hymenochirus > Hymenochirus boettgeri. The sequence continues at coordinate 304,591,747 of CM033470.1, read as the reverse complement.
AAAGATGTGATTGTCGGCTCATTTTAAAGCAAATACTGCAGGCTATTTCAGTTAACCCTAACTTGTTTTGAGACCACAGTTGCCCTTTTAGAGTAAACTGTATAACGGTTTGTGGTTGGGTGTTTATATACTGAATAGGACAACACAAAATGATCCCTGGACCTCATTGCATCACCTGAAGTTATATTATGTGTGTGACCCCCCTACTAAAGATTTGCATTACCCTTGGGGTTGGAGTTAGTTGGACAGATACATGGGTAAGGGTATGTACACACCATGCAATATTTCAGCCCAAAGACCGATAGTTCAGTGTATCGGTCAATAGGTATCTCAATACAGTCCAGGTATCACTCCAGCACACCGCTGTTGGCTTTTAGCCAGACAAATCAGTATGTGCAGTCCCCCTGCCCTCCACTCCTAGGGCCAGACAATTCTATAGCACAAGTATAGGGGAGCACACTACAATGGTGAATCCAAAATTTTTATTGAGACAACAACAACAACGTTTTGGGACGCCCTGTGCCTTACTCAGGTAGGAAGCGACGGCGTCCCTAAACGTTGTTGTTGTTGTCTCAATAAAAATTTTGCATTCACCATTGTAGTGTGCTCCCCTATACTTTCTTGTGCTATATCGGTCAATAGGCCCAAAATAATCACATAGGTTTTTGGCTGTGTCCAACCGACCAGAAGAATGATCGGACACCGAGGTAAAACCACGTCCAATCGTACTGCACACTCGGTCCTGGTAAACTGCCACTTTTGCCACGACCGACAGTCCTTTCTCCTGGCCAACTGGTCTGAAGAGCCGAACAGTCGTTCAGGAGGAGGCATTGCATGGTGTGTATCATGCTTAATGGACTTGCTGATATACTCTCAGGATATCTTATAGTAAACCTAGCCATAAAAACTGCACAGTGAAAAAGCATTGTCTTTCCAAGTCTATTTTCTTCCCGATTACATATCTAGATATCCTGCAAGGTAACTCTCTTGATTTAGATTATACAGCTACTTTCTTTGCAGGAAAAATTTGGCTTCAAACAGTCTCTTAACTGCCTGAATTGGTGTTTAAACAAAATATCCCACAGAAGGGAAAACACTCTGAGCTACCATATTAGTTATTCTCGCCCTTGGTTTGTGTGATTCATTTGGGTTTCAGAATACAGATTATAAAAAAAAGAATGATTTACATAAGGCTTTAATAATAAAACACCAATCAGATCAGTTTTCTGCTTTACGTTTATTATTCTAGAACATTATACGTGGAAAAAGATTTCTCGTACTCTAGAAATGTTATTCTTGCGGTGAAACCAGTAAGGTGACCCAGGATACTGCTCTTTTTGCAATGATTGAATAATGATTTAATAATATACACTGCTGCTTTGAATATCGGTTGAATCCATCGACACCAAGAATATAAAGAATAATGGAAAGGATAATAGAGGTCTGTAATTAAATAATAAAAAAAGAATTACCTCGAAAACTCCAACACATTGAGAAGTTCAAAGGTTTCCTCTTTCCCCATCTAGAGAAAAAAGAAATCAAGAAAAAAAATGTAGTTACAGCGCCACCTAATGGTAAGCAGCTAGCATTACTCAAGCAAGAGGGGAAATATGTTCTACATAACCTTGTCCCTCTTAGCATTAAGGACATATTTTATCCAGGGGCATATTTATAAAGGCCATATTCACAAAAATCGTGTTTTCCGCGATTTATAAATGGGCGGAAAACGGCCACGAAAAGTTAAAGAATCGTTAACTTTTCGCACCTACCTGAACAGTTAGCAGCGGTAACTGGTACGCATCGCTAATCTCGGCCGTATTACTTCGCCACCTTGAAGGTGACGAAAACGGCCGAGATTCCCCCCTGGATCGCAGCGGGTGGTCACACCCGCCCCGGGAGGCGCGCCCACCTCGCCACGGGTGGTCACCGCTGCAAAGGGGCATGGCGGGGCATACGCCCACCCTCGCCAGCGACCAGCCGCCCTCGCCCCTTCCCAGCAGCCCATCCCAACCCCATCCCCGCTCACGGCGAACATATGGAACTGGAGGCTAGGAGGGGCTGCTGAGAAGGGGCCGCAGCAGGTGGTCGTGACCACCCGCCACGCACCCCCTCCCCAGGAACCCCTCCAAGCTCCCTGCCTCACCGCTGAGAAGGGCCTTTTGGGGCTTAAGGGGTCCTGCAGCTCGGACAGAGATCCCCCTCCTTGGCCCTATCAGGGTCTTTGCGGCACTTACAAGTGCCCTTGCGGCTCTAACAAGAGCCCTTTGGGGCTTAGCGGTCCCACAGCTCAAGCCGGGACCCCCCTCCCCGGCCCTAAGAAGGGCCTTTGGGGCTTAAGGGGTCCCACAGCTTGAACCGGGACCCTCCTCCCCGGCCCTTGTAAGGGCCCTTGCGGCACTGAGAAGTGCCTTTGGTGGGAGTCCCGCAGCCCGAACCGGGACCCCCAGTGAGCGGCTCTTAAAAGAGCCCTTGGGCGGCGTCTTCTTTCTTCCAGCCCTGGCGAAACCAGCTCCGCTGAGGCGGCCGACCACGAGAGGTACCCCTGCGGCCGCCAGGCAACCTCAACAAGGCCGATGTTGCCGGCGTCTTGATCCATCACGACGTGGTTCCTTTAAGGCTGGACCACCCGGCCGACCGATATAACCATGTATCAGTAGGTCATACCAGAAAATTGGATGGTGTATTTGATGTAGCAAAATCATGGTCCATCGCGCAGCCCCCTATCGATCACCTGATTGGTCGCGGCGAACTGTCTGACGGAATTAAAAATTTGATGGTGTGTATCCAGCCATACATATTCATATTTAGTCAATTCATAGGTTGATAGACTTTCTAGTCAGGTATTGTAAATGAGAATATCCGCCATTCTATTTTATGTGTAAAATAAAGATTGTTTGAAACAATACAGAAATATACATAAGAAAGGTGGGTGCAGGGTCATACTTACAGCATCAATAATCACTGAATGTGGAGTCCTCCCTGTAAATGCGTAGCCAAGTTTCCTTGCACCTTTCACTAAAGCTCCCTCATCTGGTGGGAAAAGGAAGTTTTGTTAGTGAACCAGTACATACCAGTGTTTGATTACTGTGGGCTCGTTCACACTACATCAGTTTGTATCCGTTTTTCAAACGCAGGTGCGTTTAAAAAATTGGACAGGCAGTAAAACCCCATAGGATTTCATAATATCGTTCACACCTGCTGCGTTTTTCAGTTTTTCCTTGCATTTTCTATATAAATGGGGCAAAAGTAGCACCATTTTAAATGATAAGAACTTTAATTGAATCTCCCTAAATGTTCCTACCAGAAACACGATGCATTTCTATATGTTCCTATCAGAAACCCAATGTATCTCTATGTTCCTACCAGAAACATAATGCATCTCTGTGTGTTCCTACCAGAAACCCAATGTATCTCTATGTGTTCCGGTCATAAACACAATGCATCTCTATGTGTTCCGGTCATAAACACGATGCATCTCTATGTGCTCCGGTCAGAAACACAATGCATCTCTATGTGTTCCTATCAGAAACCCAATGTATCAAAAACCCAATGTATCTCTATGTGTTCCTACCAGAAACCCAATGTATCTCTATGTGTTCCTACCAGAAACTCAATGTATCTCTATGTGTTCCTATCAGAAACCCAATGTATCTCTATGTGTTCCTATAAGAAACCCAATGTATCTCTATGTGTTCCTATAAAAACCCAATGTATCTCTATGTTTCCTACCAGAAACTCAATGTATCTCTATGTGTTCCTATAAGAAACCCAATGTATCTCTAGTGTTTCCTTCAGAAAACCAATGTATCTCATTTGTTCCGGTCAGAAACACAATGCATCTCTATGTGTTCCTATCAGAAACCCAATGCATCTCTATGTGTTCCTATCAGAAACACAATGCATCTCTATGTGTTCCTTTCAGAAACACAATGCATCTCTATGTGTTCCTTTCAGAAACACAATGCATCTCTATGTGTTCCTACCAGACAAAATGCATCTCTATTGTTTCCTTTCAGAAACACAATGTTCTCTATGTGTTCCTACCAGAAACACAATGCATCTCTATGTGTTCCTTTCAGAAACACAATGCATCTCTATGTGTTCCTACCAGAAACAAAATGCATCTCATGTGTTCCATCAGAAATACAATGCATCTCTATGTGTTCCTTTCAGAACACACATGCATCTCTATGTGTTCCTACCAGAAACAAATGCACCTCTATGTGTTCCTATCAGAACCAATGCATCTCTATGTGTTCCTTCAGAAACACAATGCATCTCTATGTGTTCCTTTCAGAAACACATGCATCTCTATGTTCCTTCAGAAACAACATGCATCTCTATGTGTTCCTACCAGAAAACAAAATGCACCTCTATGTGTTCCTATCAGAAACACAATGCATCTCTATGTGTTCCTTTCAGAAACACATGCATCTCTATGTGTTCCTTTCAGAAACACAATGCATCTCTATGTGTTCCTACAGAAACAAATGCATCTCGGTGTTCCTATCAGAAATACAATGCATCTCTATGTGTTCCTTTCAGAAACACAATGCATCTCTATGTGTTCCTACCAGAACAAAATGCATCTCTATGTGTTCCTATCAGAAATACAATGCATCTCTATGTGTCCTTTCAGAAACACAATGCATGTCTATGTGTTCCTATCAGAAACACAATGCTCTCTATGTGTTCCTTTCAGAAACACAATGCATCTCTATGTGTTCCTTTCAGAAACACAATGCATCTCTATGTGTTCCTTTTAGAAACACAATGAATCTCTATCAGGGGATTAATAAAAGTTCTTATCGTTTAAAATGGTGCGAATTTTGCCCCAACCATCAGATGTTAGTTTGCAAATGATACATACCATCGATTGTTGGGGGCAAAATTAGCACCATTTTTTACAATAAGAACTTTTATTACATCTCCCTGTACGTGTTCCTATCAGAAACACAATGCATATCTATGTGTTCCTTTCAGAAACACAATGCATCTCTATGCGTTCCTTTCAGAAACACAATGCATCTCTATGTGCTCCTTTCAGAAACACAATGCATCTCTATGTGTTCCTTTCAGAAACACAATGCATCTCTATGTGTTCCTTTCAGAAACACAATGCATCTCTATGTGTTCCTTTCAAAAAACAATGCATCTCTATGTGTTCCTTTAGAAACACATGCATCTCTTGTGTTCTTTCAGAACACAATGCATCTCTGTGTTCCTTTCAAAACACAATGCATCTCTATGTTGTTCCTTCAGAAACACAATGAATCTCTATCAGGGGGATGTAATAAAAGTTCTTATCGTTTAAAATGGTGCGAATTTTGCCCCAACCAATCAGATGTTAGTTTGCAAATGGTACATACCATCTGAATGGTTGGGGAAAAATTGACACCATTTTTTACAATAAGAACTTTTATTACATCTCCCTGTAGTGTTTCCTATCAGAAACACAATGCATTCTATGTGTTCCTTTCAGAAACACAATGCATCTCTATGCGTTCCTTTCAGAAACACAATGCATCTCTAGTGTTCCTTTCAGAAACAAAAGTCATCTCTATGTGTTCCTACAAGAAAGAAAATGCATCTCTATGTGTTCCTGCCAAACAAAATGCATATCTATGTGTTCCTTCAGAAACACAATGCATCTATTGTGTTCCTACCAGAAACACAATGTATCTCTATGTGTTCCTACCAGAAACATAATGTATCTCATGTGTTTCTATCAGAAACCCAATGCATCTCTATGTGTTACTACCAGAAACCCCATGTATCTCTATGTGTTCCTATCAGAAACCCCAATGCATCTCTATGTGCTCCTACCAAACCCCATGTTCTCTTGTTTTCCTACCAGAAACATAATGTATCTCTATGTGTACCTATCAGAAACTCAATGCATCTCTATGTGTTCCTATTAGAAATCCAATGCATCTCTATGTGTTCCAGACAGGAAGGCAAGCATTGCCTTGTTTATGGTCAGGTTCTAAAGGTGATAAGCAGATTTCTCCCGTGTAAAGTTAATTAAGATTTCTTTATTTAAATTTAACCTATTATAATGATATTATTTTGGGGGGGCATTCACAAGGGCCACTATCACTCCAAGAATCTTCTTCTGGGATTTGATATCATAGCGATTTCCTTTGTGAAAATCATGCAGCCTGCTGCTATTGCAGTGTTAAGTTACATTAACTCTGCATTAAAGGGGTAGTGCAACCTTATGTCCAGAAAAGCAGTGCTTATTAAATGCTCCAGTATTTGTATTTCCTATAGAAACAAAATCCCTGTTGTAACCAAATACATCTCGTGTCATCCTATTTCCACCCCCTACTAACACATAACTCGGATTCCTGACATTAAAATCAAGATTGGATCATCATATCTACTTCCAAACTCTCCGCTGCTCACCTTTCTGTTAATGTGCATTAGCGCTCTATTGTGTAGCTTATATTCTGTATTGTGCTCTCCTAAACACATCAGTAGATTGGTTTACAATATCATCTGACACAAATTCTTCTCCTGACACCTGACTTCACCTTCATTACTATCTCAGGTTTCATATTAACTTTACCCTGGATAGCAAGTTGATGCTAAAAATGGAAACTTAAAATCATTTTTCAAAATTACGAATATCCTGGATCTTCTCTTTGCGATTAGCAGTGGGCAGTCAATAAGTCAGATTAAAGGGTAATACTAGAAAAATGGATTACTATCCTAGAGTCCTATGGTTCCCTTATCTGTAAAAAATAAATTCCCTTTCACCCCAAGGCCAAACTATTATAAATCATTCTTGATTGTGTTCACTATTGTAACCTGTTAATAATAAACAGTAGCCAGGTGGGTAACTAGCGAGGGAGCAACCGTGGAGCGCAGTGGGGTCCAGGAGCCATTCTCTTACTTTCCTGTGACAAATGCAGCTTCCCCCAAAACCACTGTAGACAAAGTATGGAATGGGACCCCATCATAGTTTTGCAGGGGGGGCCAGTGACTCCCAGTTAAGCCAATACAATAGCACATAAGCCTAAAGCCTAGATGTCTGTTATATTTATTCTAATAATACTATATAATGGACTTTCAATGGGGAGGTGCAGTGGGATAAATTCTATAAAAATCTCTCAGCTACGTAGCTAAGAAGTTTTAAAAGAATATATCCCACTGCACCTCCCCATTGCCATTAACCACCCCAGCTGCCTGAACACACTTTAAACAGTTAGAGACAACTCACAGCCCAGCCCTTTTCAGATGTAACAGATAAAGCAGAAATCTGAAGTAAATTCAAACCTTTGAAGTTTCCGAGTCAATCTGGGTGCAGTGAACAGGGACTGCTCTCATTTCTTTCTGGTGAATCATAGGAATGACTCACCACCACAATCTGGTGTCCTACCTGAACCGGCCTGCCATCTGAGTCAGCATAGAAAGGAAACTCATAATCCCGGGAGGACCGGCACCTCCAATTGGAGAACTCCTTGAAGTCAATACAATGAATGGGACAAGTCTTCAACCTTGTGCACAATAATCCTTTATTATAACATTAGTGGCAACAAACATGAGGTGAGGAAAACACCTCCAGAACCTCTCCCTGGAGGGACAAGGTTGCACAAGGTTGAAGACTCGTCCCATTGTGTTGTTAGGTCCCTATTCACTGCACCGGATGGTCTCGGGAACTTCAAGGTTTTGCCAATCCTGTTAAAGTCCGGATTAGGCAAGGGAACATGTGACTGAATCAGGTGCGTAGCGACAAAGTGCACACACACACACGCAGTTTTTCTGGGGGCACGTTTACTCTCATGTCATTTGCTAGAGTTGCATTTTACAATTATTGGTGAAATTTTTAGATTATGGAGTACAAAAATGTGGGTTAAGTTCTCCTTTATTTAAAGAATGTACCCCCCCTTATATTCACACCCAAGTGTATTATTATTATATTATGGTATAGTATAGTATAGTATTTGAGGTTGAATAAATACATACGTCCATCCACTTACAGGCTATCTTCTCTAATATAATCATTGTCACAATCCTATCACTAGAACTCCTAACCCTTTAGTGTTTTAATGGCGTGATCTTTATTTAGCCCCTATATTATTATATCCCAGTAAAATCTGTACAATAAATTACTTGTCATGTTAAAACATGTGTGCCAATTTTAAAATGGCAATAAATGTACTCTGATGACATTAAATCTTGAAGTCATTATTCAATCACTTGGCTTTTGAAGGATTCCCCTCTTATTCACTCCCGTGCCTTTAAAAAGGGGGCCTACCCTTTCATGTGATCCCTATTTGTGTCAGGCTGTCTTTGCTCCTGGTGTTGTGCATCCAATTTTTGGTTATTTTCTGCAATTCCACTTCTCAATTACATTTCCAGCCATGTTATTCCAATGACACAATGCTGTATAAATCCTCTAGGTTTTCTCTAAATGTCCTCCCTTCCCGTTTCTACACATGTTTTCTATTTCTTTCCCCTCATGTTAATTGAATGTGCTTGGTAGATAATGTTGGGGGAGTATTGCTAGCAGTGGTACAGGTATGCACAATGAGATAAAACCATGACGTTCAAAGACATTTGCAGTTGAGAAACAAAACAGAACAAATTCAGTTGTATCTATTTGAAGATTAATGAGGAGTTGAATGAATGAAATTGAACAGTGATATATGTATATGTATTATTTTTTTTAATAAATACAAGTAAGACATGACATTGGTGATTGAAACTAGAAGAATGTGTACTCAGATCACATGTGATTTGTCTAGATATACGAATGGCCAGCAGTAGATTACTCTGAGACTGGCAAATAGGGAGGAGCCAGTAGAGAGGATTTTATTGATACTTATATCCAATAGAATCACAACCCTCATCATAACAATATAGAACGTTGTCATATTCAGTATCACGAGAGTTTTTGGGGGGGAAATAAATATAAAACTTTTTTTTTGCAACTATTTGTAGAACTTAAAACAATAAACACCCATTACTGTATACAGTAATGATAGCATGTTCATTTCCTATATCATATCAAGAGGAATTAGGGTCGTTCTACCAAACTTATTATATCTTTGTATAGTATTTATAATAAGCCTGACAATGCTGCATGGACTAGTGCAGAGTAAGACTCCTCAGTCATCTACTGTATAAACAGCAGGGGCTCTGAGCATCATGTTCCCGCTACTAAACCTGCCCCATGACCAACGGTATTACTGCACAAGAAAGATTATTGTATCATTCACAGATACTTCACAGTTCTGTAGTTGTTGTTAAATGACAAATTATCCAGATATGTCCACAATTTGAAGAAGCACCAGCCAATTTGAATTATGGAAAAATGTAATAATGGAATGGAACAGAGCTGCTGAGGAATGGGGTTCTAACTTTAATCTTTGAAACAAAATCTTAAATTGCACTTTATAAAACCAATAAACATAAGATCCCTCTGAAAATGATGGTCACTTGGAGAACCTTACTGGACACTTTTAGTCTAAAGAAAACAGTGCAGTGTTGTTCTAAGTATAGTCGGTACTGACCTGAGAAAGGCTTGGTAAATTATGGCATCTCCATCTTTCTCAGGGCCAACCGTGTGACATACAGCTAACAACGTCAGGAATTCCTTAATTACCTCTGCTGCAGGCTAAATAAGAAAATCAATTGATAAAAAAGTTAAATGACAAATGGATTTTATATTTATATTATTTATATCACACACACACAGAACCTTCTCAATCCAAAATATCATCACTAACAAAGCACTGCTCTCCAGGTGACTAATTATCCTGAAACATTGTAGAATGGTCCCTTTATCAAGTATTCCAAGCTGCCCATAAATCACTAGACTTCTGCAGTTTGGGGAAATTAATTGCAATCCACATGCTTTATTTTTAAGTCACATTTAATAATAAACAGATAACCTGACATGTTAAGCCCTATTACAAGCCATTTTTTTTGCTCTGCTGGACCAGAGAATATGACGTTAAAGGACCCCTAAAGCCTGAGAAAATATTTAAACAGAAGGTAGAACACCTTGAATAAAAGCAGTAATCTGTGTCTCACCTCTCATTTTGATGTGGTTGTTTGGAAATTCACCTTTCTAACATGGGTTTGTGTTAATTTCCCAATTGGAAGGAACTTGTTACAGTTGGTTACACCCACTAGTACCTCTACCAATCTCTTTATGGGTACAGACTAGGCAAGGGACCATGTGACTAATGTCAGGGGTGTGGCAATCACTGCAAATACACACAGTTATTTTATCCAGTTTCTTCAAGGGGCTACATTTACTTTAATGCTATTTATTGTAGTGGTAATTAACAGTTTATTGGTGCTTTTAGAGAGATATTTTCAGATTCTGGAGTGTAAATATCCCTCACCAAAGGATGCGTGGGGACCGAGTGCTGCAGACCCCAAGCCTGTTGCTTGAGATGACTAGAATAAGGATAGGATTGGGTTCACAGTCAGAAAAACTCCTTTATTAGAACAGCATAGTGGATTATTTACATATAATTATATATCAGTGTGTGTTTATGCAAATCATAGTAAACTCATTTTAACTTTTTTTTAAAGGTGTGTTTCCTCGCATTTGTTGTGGACAACGGTTTGGTAAAGGCCGGACACTTCACATTTCCCCTCTGCAAAAATGGAGACCAGGCAAGTGGCCACGTCTGGAGCAGTGGCCATGTCTGGCAGACAATCATTCAGAGGTAAAACAATATAACTGTTAAAACAGGTAACAGCTCACTGGTCGCTCCAGAGAACTATTAAATATCATGGGTTATTTTGGCTTGGAGATGTTTCATTCACCCAGTGTATAAATACAGTGTGTTTATATATCACCATCACAAAAATCATTTCATTATGGATTCACTTAAAATCTCTGTTCTACTTTTCACTGCCTCTAGTGAAATTGGATACATAGCCCCCCCCCCCATTACCAATATAACAATTCACACGTGCTGGCAACAGATATTAGCTCTTTAGACACAGCTTACCCTTTATTTTTTATAAGTATTATCTTACAACCCCGTAAACCTAATACAAAGATAGGAAAGCACTGGAATAGCCAGATCATTAAGGGTTCTCTCTCTCTCTTTCATTTTTGGACAGTGCACAGAAGCCCCATCCGACTATGAAATGCAAATGGAAACGTTTCTCCTGAGGTTGTCAATACCCATAAGCCTAAGAATAACTTTAGAGCAAGCTCGACCACAAGTTCAGGCAGTCCCCGAGCTGTCAGATTCGCTCCAGTTAACGGTATCATATTCCTAACGAATGAGTTTTACAGACACCGCATGGGTGCTGCTTACTTCTCCTACATAAGCACGATATGTAACCTGATATTGATCTAACAGAATTGTCTTCAATGGTATTTTCATTAGTGAAAACAATGAATCTGTTTCAGCTAAGGTGGGTGCGCACACTAAAGATTCCGTCCGTCATTTTTTAAAGATAACCTACACACAGTCCCGAGCGTTCTCCCTATGTAATTCGTGATTGACACATTTTTCTCAGCCACGGCTGTGGGATTTTTCAGGCAGTTCCGACCAATTCCAAGGGCGAGCGTGTGAATGGATGCAACCCGGCACCCAGGATCACTGCCTTTATATGGATGCAACCCAGCACCAAGGATCACTGCCTTATATATGGATGCAACCCAGCACCCAGGATCACTGCCTTATATTACCCTAGTTGCCTAGGGTTAGGATTATTATGGTTTATTACCCTCTATATTGAAATAAGCACCAAATAAAAGGGAAGGTTTTTAGGTGAGATCAGCTGACCACCCTTCTCCTTCCCCACTCCCCCAGTTAAATCTATAAAAGACCTTCTCAAACCAGTACAAATATAACAGGATACAAATCCAATACTCCTGTCATGAGTCTAGTGCTGTGTTTTTAGATATTCAGCACCTATAATGAGACACAATTGCATTTCCCATCCAAACACAAGACACAAGCCAAATAGTCAACTGCTTGAAAAACTCTATATCATCCTCATATGCAATATGTACCGTCGGAAGTCTACCAACCTAATATCTCAGCGGCTCCCCACTTCTTAGGCGCATCAACTCCTGCAGTGTGGGACGCTTCCTATTCATCTAGAAAGGTAAGTATAGCAGGAAAACACTCGCAATCTGTGCTTGCACAAAACAATGGGTATTCGAAACAGGGTTTATCAATAAAAGTTCTTATTGTTAAATGGTGCTAATAAGATGGTAGCGTTCAAATGTTAAATAAGATCTGATTGGTTTGGGCAAAATTAGCACCATTTTTAACGAAAAGAACTTTTATTGAATCTCCCTGGTAGTGTGTTTGAAGCAGCAAGGAAAACTTGTATTTCTGCAGCACAGATCTGCGAGTGTCTCCTGCTTTACTACCTTTCTACTCAATAACGTAATTAACTTCCTACATGTACCAGCGGTTTATACTTACAGTATCACTTTCAATATTCTGGAACAGTTTGTGGTCATCGAAATCACAAGATCACTAGCACTGGTAACTGGCTGTGGGATAAAATGAGTTACCATTAAATTTAATGCGATAACGTTGAAAACGAAGTAAACATGGCAATCAATACAAAAGCATTCCTCGATGTGTTCATACATTATTTGGGGGGGGTAAAAAAAAAAGTATAGCCAAGTGGGGCCAGTCCTATTTCAATGTACAGCCAGTGCAGATTGAAAATGTGCTCCAAAATGTGGCACCTAGTGCTAAAGAGTTACATAGTGGATAATGCACCCCCAACTGTAAATTATAAGGATATTAGAAGCACAGAGGAGTTCCGTGACCATATAAATGCATGAGGCCGCAGGCTGAGTACCTTTTTACAGCCACGGAACTCCAGGTGACTTCTAATATCCCTTTAATTTACAGTTGGGGTGCATTATTTATATAACCTACCCCTTTGTGGATTCTCGTTTCCTCTCCTCCTGGAACTTTAAGATTTAAGGCTATAATCTTACAGTTCCTCCAATAGAAATCACTACAGGGGTAGGTTATTGCTCTATCTGTCCAACATTTCTTGGCTAATAACAAAGCAATGATTACTACAACACCACAAAACAAAATATTAGAAAGCTATGATAGAGATGATAGGATAGCTGGGTATCCTACACTAATGATAAAGATTATGAGATAGCTGGGTATCCTACAGTAATGATAGATAATGATAGAGATAGTTGGGTATCCTACCTAATGATAAAGAATGATAGAGATAGCTGGGTATCCTACAGTAATGATAGATAATGATAGAGATAGTTGGGTATCCTACAGTAATGATAGAGAATGATAGAGATAGCTGGGTATCCTACACAAATGATAGAGAATGATAGAGATAGCTGGGTATCCTACACAAATTATAGAGAATAATAGAGATAGCTGGGTATCCTACACAAATGATAGAGCATCATAGAGATAGCTGGTACCTACACTAATGAAAAGAATGATAGAGATAGCTGTGTAACCTACCACTGATAATAGAGAATGATAGAGATAGCTGGGTACCCTACACTTGATAGAGATAGCGGGTATACTACACTAATGATTAGAGAAGATAGAGATAGCTGGGTATCCTACACTATGATCGAGAATGATAGAGAGCTGGGTATCCTACACTAATGATCGAAGATAGAAATAGCTGGATATCATACACTAATGATAGAGAATTATAGAGAAGCTGGGCCTACACTAATGATAAATAATGATAGATTAGCTGTGTAACCTACACTGATATAGAGAATGATGAGATAGCTGGTAACCTACACTAATGATAAGAATGATAGAGATAGCTGGGTACCCTACACTAATGAAGAGAGATAGCTGGGTATACTACACTAATGATCGAAAATATAGAGATAGCTAGGTATCCTACACAATTGTAAAGATGATAGATATAGCTGGTATCCTACACTAATGATCGAGAATGATAGAGATAGCTGGGTAATCCTACAATAATGATAAAGAATGATAGATAGCTGGGTATCCTACACTAATGATCGAGAATGATAGAGATAGCTGGGTTCATACACTAATGATAGAGAATGATAGAGATAGCTGGGTAACCTACCATAATGATAGAGAATGATAGAGATAGCTGGGTAACCTACACTAATGATAGAGAATGAAGAGATAGCTGGGTACCCTACAATAATGATAGAGAATGATAGAGATAGCTGGGTATCTTACACTAATGATAGAGATATATAGATAGGTGGTACCCTACAATATGATAGAGAATGATAAGATAGCTGGGTATCTTACACTAATGATAGAGATAGCTGGGTATCCTACACTATAATAGAGGATGATAGAGATAGCTGATATCCTACACTATGATAGAGAATGAAGAGATAGCTGGTATCCTATACTATTGATAAGGAATGATAGAGATAGCTGGGTATCCTATCTATTGATAAGAGAATGATAGAGATAGCTGGTATCCTACACTAATGATAGAGATGATAGAGATAGCTGGGTACCTACACTAATGATAGAGAATGAAGATAGCTGGGTATCCTACACTAATGATCGGAATGATGGAGATAGCTGGGTATCCTACACTAATGATAGAGAATGATAAGATAGCTGGTATCCTACACTATTGATAAAGAATGAGAGGATAGCTGGGTAACCTACACTAATGATAGAGAATGATATAATAGCTGGGTATCCTACACTACTATATAGAATAGGGCTGTATCCTACACTATGTAGAATGATAGAGATAGCTGGGTACCTACATTAATGATAGAGAATGATAGAGATAGCTGGGTATCTTACACTAATGATAGAGATGCTGGGTATCCTACACTAAATAGATAATGATAGAGATAGCTGGGTATCCTACACTAATGATCGAGAATGTGGGGAGATAGCTGGGTATCTTACACTAATGATAGAGAATGATAAGAGATAGCTGGGTATCCTAAACTAATGATAGAATGATAGAGATAGCTGGGTATCCTACACTAATTATAGAGAATGATAGAGATCTCTGGGTATCTTACATTAATGATAGAGAATGATAGAGATATGCTGGGTATCCTACATTAATGATAGGAATGATAGAGATAGCTGGGTGATCCTAAATCTCTATGTGTTCCTTCCAGAAACCCAATGTATCTCTATGTGTTCCTATAAAAACCCAATGTATCTCTATGTGTTCCTACCAGAAACTCAATGTATCTCTATGTGTTCCTATAAGAAACCCAATGTATCTCTATGTCAGAAACACAATGCATCTCTATGTGTTCCTTTCAGAAACACAATGCATCTCTATGTGTTCCTATCAGAAACAAAATGCATCTCTGTGTTCCTATCAGAAATACAATGCATCTCTATGTGTTCCTTTCAGAAACACAATGCATCTCTATGTGTTCCTACCAGAAACAAAATGCATCTCTATGTGTTCCTATCAGAAACACAATGCATCTCTATGTGTTCCTTTCAGAAACACAATGCATCTCTATGTGTTCCTACCAGAAACAAAATGCACCTCTATGTGTTCCTATCAGAAACACAATGCATCTCTATGTGTTCCTTTCAGAAACACAATGCATCTCTATGTGTTCCTTGTTCTCAGTGTTTCCTTCCAGAAACCAATGTCTCTCATTTGTTCCGGTCAGAAACCACAATGCATCTCTATGGTTCCCTATCAAACCCAATGCATCTCTATGTGTTCCTATCAGAACACAATGCATCTCTATGTGTTCCTTTCAGAAACACAATGCATCTCTATGTGTTCCTTTCAGAAACACAATGCATCTCTATGTGTTCCTACCAGACAAAATGCATCTCTATTGTTCCTTTCAGAAACACAATGTTCTCTATGTGTTCCTACCAGAAACACAATGCATCTCTATGTGTTCCTTTCAGAAACACAATGCATCTCTATGTGTTCCTACCAGAAACAAAATGCATCTCATGTGTTCCATCAGAAATACAATGCATCTCTATGTGTTCCTTTCAGAACACACATGCATCTCTATGTGTTCCTACCAGAAACAAATGCACCTCTATGTGTTCCTATCAGAACCAATGCATCTCTATGTGTTCCTTCAGAAACACAATGCATCTCTATGTGTTCCTTTCAGAAACACATGCATCTCTATTGTTCCTTCAGAAACAACATGCATCTCTATGTGTTCCTACCAGAAAACAAAATGCACCTCTATGTGTTCCTATCAGAAAACACAATGCATCTCTATGTGTTCCTTTCAGAAACACATGCATCTCTATGTGTTCCTTTCAGAAACACAATGCATCTCTATGTGTTCCTACAGAAACAAATGCATCTCGTGTTCCTATCAGAAATACAATGCATCTCTATGTGTTCCTTTCAGAAACACAATGCATCTCTATGTGTTCCTACCAGAACAAAATGCATCTCTATGTGTTTCCTATCAGAAATACAATGCATCTCTATGTGTCCTTTCAGAAACACAATGCATGTCTATGTGTTCCTATCAGAAACACAATGCTCTCTATGTGTTCCTTTCAGAAACACAATGCATCTCTATGTGTTCCTTTCAGAAACACAATGCATCTCTATGTGTTCCTTTTAGAAACACAATGAATCTCTATCAGGGGATTAATAAAAGTTCTTATCGTTTAAAATGGTGCGAATTTTGCCCCAACCATCAGATGTTAGTTTGCAAATGATACATACCATCGATTGTTGGGGGCAAAATTAGCACCATTTTTTACAATAAGAACTTTTATTACATCTCCCTGTACGGTGTTCCTATCAGAAACACAATGCATATCTATTGTTCCTTTCAGAAACACAATGCATCTCTATGCGTTCCTTTCAGAAACCAATGCATCTCTATGTGCTCCTTTCAGAAACACAATGCATCTCTATGTGTTCCTTTCAGAAACACAATGCATCTCTATGTGTTCCTTTCAGAAAGACAATGCATCTCTATGTGTTCCTTTCAAAAAACAATGCATCTCTATGTGTTCCTTTAGAAACACATGCATCTCTGTGTTCTTTCAGAACACAATGCATCTCTGTGTTCCTTTCAAAACACAATGCATCTCTATGTGTTCCTTCAGAAACACAATGAATCTCTATCAGGGGGATGTAATAAAAGTTCTTATCGTTTAAAATGGTGCGAATTTTGCCCCAACCAATCAGATGTTAGTTTGCAAATGGTACATACCATCTGAATGGTTGGGGAAAAATTGACACCATTTTTTACAATAAGAACTTTTATTACATCTCCCTGTATGTGTTCCTATCAGAAACACAATGCATATCTATGTGTTCCTTTCAGAAACACAATGCATCTCTATGCGTTCCTTTCAGAAACACAATGCATCTCTATGTGTTCCTTTCAGAAACACAAAGTCATCTCTATGTGTTCCTACAAGAAAGAAAATGCATCTCTATGTGTTCCTGCCAAACAAAATGCATATCTATGTGTTCCTTCAGAAACACAATGCATCTATTGTGTTCCTACCAGAAACACAATGTATCTCTATGTGTTCCTACCAGAAACATAATGTATCTCATGTGTTTCTATCAGAAACCCAATGCATCTCTATGTGTTACTACCAGAAACCCCATGTATCTCTATGTGTTCCTATCAGAAACCCCAATGCATCTCTATGTGCTCCTACCAAACCCCATGTTCTCTTGTTTTCCTACCAGAAACATAATGTATCTCTATGTGTACCTATCAGAAACTCAATGCATCTCTATGTGTTCCTATTAGAAATCCAATGCATCTCTATGTTTTCCAGACAGGAAGGCAAGCATTGCCTTGTTTATGGTCAGGTTCTAAAGGTGATAAGCAGATTTCTCCCGTGTAAAGTTAATTAAGATTTCTTTATTTAAATTTAACCTATTATAATGATATTATTTTGGGGGGGCATTCACAAGGGCCACTATCACTCCAAGAATCTTCTTCTGGGATTTGATATCATAGCGATTTCCTTTGTGAAATCATGCAGCCTGCTGCTATTGCAGTGTTAAGTTTACATTAACTCTGCATTAAAGGGGTAGTGCAACCTTATGTCCAGAAAAGCAGTGCTTATTAAATGCTCCAGTATTTGTATTTCCTATAGAAACAAAATCCCTGTTGTAACCAAATACATCTCGTGTCATCCTATTTCCACCCCCTACATAACACATAACTCGGATTCCTGACATTAAAATCAAGATTGGATCATCATATCTACTTCCAAACTCTCCGCTGCTCACCTTTCTGTTAATGTGCATTAGCGCTCTATTGTGTAGCTTATATTCTGTATTGTGCTCTCCTAAACACATCAGTAGATTGGTTTACAATATCATCTGACACAAATTCTTCTCCTGACACCTGACTTCACCTTCATTACTATCTCAGGTTTCATATTAACTTTACCCTGGATAGCAAGTTGATGCTAAAAATGGAAACTTAAAATCATTTTTCAAAATTACGAATATCCTGGATCTTCTCTTTGCGATTAGCAGTGGGCAGTCAATAAGTCAGATTAAAGGGTAATACTAGAAAAATGGATTACTATCCTAGAGTCCTATGGTTCCCTTATCTGTAAAAAATAAATTCCCTTTCACCCCAAGGCCAAACTATTATAAATCATTCTTGATTGTGTTCACTATTGTAACCTGTAATAATAAACAGTAGCCAGGTGGGTAACTAGCGAGGGAGCAACCGGTGGAGCGCAGTGGGGTCCAGGAGCCATTCTCTTACTTTCCTGTGACAAATGCAGCTTCCCCCAAAACCACTGTAGACAAAGTATGGAATGGGACCCCATCATAGTTTTGCAGGGGGGGCCAGTGACTCCCAGTTAAGCCAATACAATAGCACATAAGCCTAAAGCCTAGATGTCTGTTATATTTATTCTAATAATACTATATAATGGACTTTCAATGGGGAGGTGCAGTGGGATAAATTCTATAAAAATCTCTCAGCTACGTAGCTAAGAAGTTTTAAAAGAATATATCCCACTGCACCTCCCCATTGCCATTAACCACCCCAGCTGCCTGAACACACTTTAAACAGTTAGAGACAACTCACAGCCCAGCCCTTTTCAGATGTAACAGATAAAGCAGAAATCTGAAGTAAATTCAAACCTTTGAAGTTTCCGAGTCAATCTGGGTGCAGTGAACAGGGACTGCTCTCATTTCTTTCTGGTGAATCATAGGAATGACTCACCACCACAATCTGGTGTCCTACCTGAACCGGCCTGCCATCTGAGTCAGCATAGAAAGGAAACTCATAATCCCGGGAGGACCGGCACCTCCAATTGGAGAACTCCTTGAAGTCAAACAAATGAATGGGACAAGTCTTCAACCTTGTGCACAATAATCCTTTATTATAACATTAGTGGCAACAAACATGAGGTGAGGAAAACACCTCCAGAACCTCTCCCTGGAGGGACAAGGTTGCACAAGGTTGAAGACTCGTCCCATTGTGTTGTTAGGTCCCTATTCACTGCACCGGATGGTCTCGGGAACTTCAAAGGTTTTGCCAATCCTGTTAAAGTCCGGATTAGGCAAGGGAACATGTGACTGAATCAGGTGCGTAGCGACAAAGTGCACACACACACACGCAGTTTTTCTGGGGGCACGTTTACTCTCATGTCATTTGCTAGAGTTGCATTTTACAATTATTGGTGAAATTTTTAGATTATGGAGTACAAAAATGTGGGTTAAGTTCTCCTTTATTTAAAGAATGTACCCCCCCTTATATTCACACCCCAAGTGTATTATTATTATATTATGGTATAGTATAGTATAGTATTTGAGGTTGAATAAATACATACGTCCATCCACTTACAGGCTATCTTCTCTAATATAATCATTGTCACAATCCTATCACTAGAACTCCTAACCCTTTAGTGTTTTAATGGCGTGATCTTTATTTAGCCCCTATATTATTATATCCCAGTAAAATCTGTACAATAAATTACTTGTCATGTTAAAACATGTGTGCCAATTTTAAAATGGCAATAAATGTACTCTGATGACATTAAATCTTGAAGTCATTATTCAATCACTTGGCTTTTGAAGGATTCCCCTCTTATTCACTCCCGTGCCTTTAAAAAGGGGGCCTACCCTTTCATGTGATCCCTATTTGTGTCAGGCTGTCTTTGCTCCTGGTGTTGTGCATCCAATTTTTGGTTATTTTCTGCAATTCCACTTCTCAATTACATTTCCAGCCATGTTATTCCAATGACACAATGCTGTATAAATCCTCTAGGTTTTCTCTAAATGTCCTCCCTTCCCGTTTCTACACATGTTTTCTATTTTCTTTCCCCTCATGTTAATTGAATGTGCTTGGTAGATAATGTTGGGGGAGTATTGCTAGCAGTGGTACAGGTATGCACAATGAGATAAAACCATGACGTTCAAAGACATTTGCAGTTGAGAAACAAAACAGAACAAATTCAGTTGTATCTATTTGAAGATTAATGAGGAGTTGAATGAATGAAATTGAACAGTGATATATGTATATGTATTATTTATTTTTAATAAATACAAGTAAGACATGACATTGGTGATTGAAACTAGAAGAATGTGTACTCAGATCACATGTGATTTGTCTAGATATACGAATGGCCAGCAGTAGATTACTCTGAGACTGGCAATAGGGAGGAGCCAGTAGAGAGGATTTTATTGATACTTATATCCAATAGAATCACAACCCTCATCATAACAATATAGAACGTTGTCATATTCAGTATCACGAGATTTTTGGGGGGGAAATAAATATAAAACTTTTTTTTTGCAACTATTTGTAGAACTTAAAACAATAAACCCCATTACTGTATACAGTAATGATAGCATGTTCATTTCCTATATCATATCAAGAGGAATTAGGGTCGTTCTACCAAACTTATTATATCTTTGTATAGTATTTATAATAAGCCTGACAATGCTGCATGGACTAGTGCAGAGTAAGACTCCTCAGTCATCTACTGTATAAACAGCAGGGGCTCTGAGCATCATGTTCCCGCTACTAAACCTGCCCCATGACCAACGGTATTACTGCACAAGAAAGATTATTGTATCATTCACAGATACTTCACAGTTCTGTAGTTGTTGTTAAATGACAAATTATCCAGATATGTCCACAATTTGAAGAAGCACCAGCCAATTTGAATTATGGAAAAATGTAATAATGGAATGGAACAGAGCTGCTGAGGAATGGGGTTCTAACTTTAATCTTTGAAACAAAATCTTAAATTGCACTTTATAAAACCAATAAACATAAGATCCCTCTGAAAATGATGGTCACTTGGAGAACCTTACTGGACACTTTTAGTCTAAAGAAAACAGTGCAGTGTTGTTCTAAGATAGTCGGTACTGACCTGAGAAAGGCTTGGTAAATTATGGCATCTCCATCTTTCTCAGGGCAACCGTGTGACATACAGCTAACAACGTCAGGAATTCCTTAATTACCTCTGCTGCAGGCTAAATAAGAAAATCAATTGATAAAAAAGTTAAATGACAAATGGATTTTATATTTATATTATTTATATCACACACACACAGAACCTTCTCAATCCAAAATATCATCACTAACAAAGCACTGCTCTCCAGGTGACTAATTATCCTGAAACATTGTAGAATGGTCCCTTTATCAAGTATTCCAAGCTGCCCATAAATCACTAGACTTCTGCAGTTTGGGGAAATTAATTGCAATCCACATGCTTTATTTTTAAGTCACATTTAATAATAAACAGATAACCTGACATGTTAAGCCCTATTACAAGCCATTTTTTTTGCTCTGCTGGACCAGAGAATATGACGTTAAAGGACCCCTAAAGCCTGAGAAAAATATTTAAACAGAAGGTAGAACACCTTGAATAAAAGCAGTAATCTGTGTCTCACCTCTCATTTTGATGTGGTTGTTTGGAAATTCACCTTTCTAACATGGGTTTGTGTTAATTTCCCAATTGGAAGGAACTTGTTACAGTTGGTTACACCCACTAGTACCTCTACCAATCCTTTAGGGTACAGACTAGGCAAGGGACCATGTGACTAATGTCAGGGGTGTGGCAATCACTGCAAATACACACAGTTATTTTATCCAGTTTCTTCAAGGGGCTACATTTACTTTAATGCTATTTATTGTAGTGGTAATTAACAGTTTATTGTGCTTTTAGAGAGATATTTTCAGATTCTGGAGTGTAAATATCCCTCACCAAAGGATGCGTGGGGACCGAGTGCTGCAGACCCCAACCTGTTGCTTGAGATGACTAGAATAAGGATAGGATTGGGTTCACAGTCAGAAAAACTCCTTTATTAGAACAGCATAGTGGATTTATTTACATATAATTATATATCAGTGTGTGTTTATGCAAATCATAGTAAACTCATTTTAACTTTTTTTTAAAGGTGTGTTTCCTCGCATTTGTTGTGGACAACGGTTTGGTAAAGGCCGGACACTTCACATTTCCCCTCTGCAAAAATGGAGACCAGGCAAGTGGCCACGTCTGGAGCAGTGGCCATGTCTGGCAGACAATCATTCAGAGGTAAAACAATATAACTGTTAAAACAGGTAACAGCTCACTGGTCGCTCCAGAGAACTATTAAATATCATGGGTTATTTTGGCTTGGAGATGTTTCATTCACCCAGTGTATAAATATCAGTGTGTTTATATATCACCATCACAAAAATCATTTCATTATGGATTCACTTAAAATCTCTGTTCTACTTTTCACTGCCTCTAGTGAAATTGGATACATAGCCCCCCCCCCCATTACCAATATAACAATTCACACGTGCTGGCAACAGATATTAGCTCTTTAGACACAGCTTACCCTTTATTTTTTATAAGTATTATCTTACAACCCCGTAAACCTAATACAAAGATAGGAAAGCACTGGAATAGCCAGATCATTAAGGGTTCTCTCTCTCTCTTTCATTTTTGGACAGTGCACAGAAGCCCCATCCGACTATGAAATGCAAATGGAAACGTTTCTCCTGAGGTTGTCAATACCCATAAGCCTAAGAATAACTTTAGAGCAAGCTCGACCACAAGTTCAGGCAGTCCCCGAGCTGTCAGATTCGCTCCAGTTAACGGTATCATATTCCTAACGAATGAGTTTTACAGACACCGCATGGGTGCTGCTTACTTCTCCTACATAAGCACGATATGTAACCTGATATTGATCTAACAGAATTGTCTTCAATGGTATTTTCATTAGTGAAAACAATGAATCTGTTTCAGCTAAGGTGGGTGCGCACACTAAAGATTCCGTCCGTCATTTTTTAAAGATAACCTACACACAGTCCCGAGCGTTCTCCCTATGTAATTCGTGATTGACACATTTTTCTCAGCCACGGCTGTGGGATTTTTCAGGCAGTTCCGACCAATTCCAAGGGCGAGCGTGTGAATGGATGCAACCCGGCACCCAGGATCACTGCCTTTATATGGATGCAACCCAGCACCAAGGATCACTGCCTTATATATGGATGCAACCCAGCACCCAGGATCACTGCCTTATATTACCCTAGTTGCCTAGGGTTAGGATTATTATGGTTTATTACCCTCTATATTGAAATAAGCACCAAATAAAAGGGAAGGTTTTTAGGTGAGATCAGCTGACCACCCTTCTCCTTCCCCACTCCCCCAGTTAAATCTATAAAAGACCTTCTCAAACCAGTACAAATATAACAGGATACAAATCCAATACTCCTGTCATGAGTCTAGTGCTGTGTTTTTAGATATTCAGCACCTATAATGAGACACAATTGCATTTCCATCCAAACACAAGACACAAGCCAAATAGTCAACTGCTTGAAAAACTCTATATCATCCTCATATGCAATATGTACCGTCGGAAGTCTACCAACCTAATATCTCAGCGGCTCCCCACTTCTTAGGCGCATCAACTCCTGCAGTGTGGGACGCTTCCTATTCATCTAGAAAGGTAAGTATAGCAGGAAAACACTCGCAATCTGTGCTTGCACAAAACAATGGGTATTCGAAACAGGGTTTATCAATAAAAGTTCTTATTGTTAAATGGTGCTAATAAGATGGTAGCGTTCAAATGTTAAATAAGATCTGATTGGTTTGGGCAAAATTAGCACCATTTTTAACGAAAAGAACTTTTATTGAATCTCCCTGGTAGTGTGTTTGAAGCAGCAAGGAAAACTTGTATTTCTGCAGCACAGATCTGCGAGTGTCTCCTGCTTTACTACCTTTCTACTCAATAACGTAATTAACTTCCTACATGTACCAGCGGTTTATACTTACAGTATCACTTTCAATATTCTGGAACAGTTTGTGGTCATCGAAATCACAAGATCACTAGCACTGGTAACTGGCTGTGGGATAAAATGAGTTACCATTAAATTTAATGCGATAACGTTGAAAACGAAGTAAACATGGCAATCAATACAAAAGCATTCCTCGATGTGTTCATACATTATTTGGGGGGGGTAAAAAAAAAAGTATAGCCGAAGTGGGGCCAGTCCTATTTCAATGTACAGCCAGTGCAGATTGAAAATGTGCTCCAAAATGTGGCACCTAGTGCTAAAGAGTTACATAGTGGATAATGCACCCCCAACTGTAAATTATAAGGATATTAGAAGCACAGAGGAGTTCCGTGACCATATAAAGCATGAGGCCGCAGGCTGAGTACCTTTTTACAGCCACGGAACTCCAGGTGACTTCTAATATCCCTTTAATTTACAGTTGGGGTGCATTATTTATATAACCTACCCCTTTGTGGATTCTCGTTTCCTCTCCTCCTGGAACTTTAAGATTTAAGGCTATAATCTTACAGTTCCTCCAATAGAAATCACTACAGGGGTAGGTTATTGCTCTATCTGTCCAACATTTCTTGGCTAATAACAAAGCAATGATTACTACAACACCACAAAACAAAATATTAGAAAGCTATGATAGAGAATGATAGAGATAGCTGGGTATCCTACACTAATGATAAAGATGTATGAGATAGCTGGGTATCCTACAGTAATGATAGATAATGATAGAGATAGTTGGGTATCCTACCTAATGATAAAGAATGATAGAGATAGCTGGGTATCCTACAGTAATGATAGATAATGATAGAGATAGTTGGGTATCCTACAGTAATGATAGAGAATGATAGAGATAGCTGGGTATCCTACACAAATGATAGAGAATGATAGAGATAGCTGGGTATCCTACACAAATTATAGAGAATAATAGAGATAGCTGGGTATCCTACACAAATGATAGAGCATCATAGAGATAGCTGGTACCTACACTAATGAAAAGAATGATAGAGATAGCTGTGTAACCTACCACTGATAATAGAGAATGATAGAGATAGCTGGGTACCCTACACTTGATAGAGATAGCGGGTATACTACACTAATGATTAGAGAATGATAGAGATAGCTGGGTATCCTACACTATGATCGAGAATGATAGAGAGCTGGGTATCCTACACTAATGATCGAATGATAGAAATAGCTGGATATCATACACTAATGATAGAGAATTATAGAGATAGCTGGGCCTACACTAATGATAAAATAATGATAGATTAGCTGTGTAACCTACACTGATATAGAGAATGATGAGATAGCTGGGTAACCTACACTAATGATAAGAATGATAGAGATAGCTGGGTACCCTACACTAATGATAGAGAGATAGCTGGGTATACTACACTAATGATCGAAAATATAGAGATAGCTAGGTATCCTACACAATTTAAAGATGATAGATATAGCTGGTATCCTACACTAATGATCGAGAATGATAGAGATAGCTGGGTATCCTACAATAATGATAAAGAATGATAAGATAGCTGGGTATCCTACACTAATGATCGAGAATGATAGAGATAGCTGGGTTCATACCTAATGATAGAGAATGATAGAGATAGCTGGGTAACCTACCATAATGATAGAGAATGATAGAGATAGCTGGGTAACCTACACTAATGATAGAGAATGATAGAGATAGCTGGGTACCCTACAATAATGATAGAGAATGATAGAGATAGCTGGGTATCTTACACTAATGATAGAGATATATAGATAGGTGGTACCCTACAATATGATAGAGAATGATAAGATAGCTGGGTATCTTACACTAATGATAGAGATAGCTGGGTATCCTACACTATAATAGAGGATGATAGAGATAGCTGTATCCTACACTATGATAGAGAATGAAGAGATAGCTGGTATCCTATACTATTGATAAGGAATGATAGAGATAGCTGGGTATCCTATCTATTGATAAGAGAATGATAGAGATAGCTGGTATCCTACACTAATGATAGAGAATGATAGAGATAGCTGGGTACCTACACTAATGATAGAGAATGAAGATAGCTGGGTTCCTACACTAATGATCGGAATGATGGAGATAGCTGGTGTATCCTACACTAATGATAGAGAATGATAAGATAGCTGGTATCCTACACTATTGATAAAGAATGAGAGGATAGCTGGGTAACCTACACTAATGATAGAGAATGATATAATAGCTGGGTATCCTACACTACTATATAGAATAGGGTGATCCTACACATATGTGAGAATGATAGAGATAGCTGGGTACCTACATTAATGATAGAGAATGATAGAGATAGCTGGGTATCTTACACTAATGATAGAGATGCTGGGTATCCTACACTAAATAGATAATGATAGAGATAGCTGGGTATCCTACACTAATGATCGAGAATGTGGGGAGATAGCTGGGTATCTTACACTAATGATAGAGAATGATAAGAGATAGCTGGGTATCCTAAACTAATGATAGAGAATGATAGAGATAGCTGGGTATCCTACACTAATTATAGAGAATGATAGAGATCTCTGGGTATCTTACATTAATGATAGAGAATGATAGAGATATGCTGGGTATCCTACATTAATGATAGGAATGATAGAGATAGCTGGGTGATCCTAATCAGAAACACAATGCATCTCTATGTGTTCCTTTCAGAAACACAATGCATCTCTATGTGTTCCTATCAGAAACAAAATGCATCTCTGTGTTCCTATCAGAAATACAATGCATCTCTATGTGTTCCTTTCAGAAACACAATGCATCTCTATGTGTTCCTACCAGAAACAAAATGCATCTCTATGTGTTCCTATCAGAAATACAATGCATCTCTATGTGTTCCTTTCAGAAACACAATGCATCTCTATGTGTTCCTACCAGAAACAAAATGCACCTCTATGTGTTCCTATCAGAAACACAATGCATCTCTATGTGTTCCTTTCAGAAACACCAATGCATCTCTAGTGTTCCTTCAGAAAACAAATGCATCTCTATGTGTTCCTCAAGAAACAAATGCATCTCTGTGTTCCTATCAGAAATACAATGCATCTCTATGTGGTCCTTTCAGAAACACAATGCATCTCTATGTGTTCCTACCAGAAACAAAATGCACTCTAGTGTGTCCTATCAGAAACAATGCATCTCTATGTGTTCCTTTCAGAAACACAATGCATTCTATGTGTTCCTTCAGAAACACAATGCATCTCTATGTGTTCCTTTCAGAAACACAATGCATCTTAGTTGTTCCTTTCAGAAACACAAGCATCTCTATGTGTTCCTTTTAGACACAAGAATCTCTATCAGGGGGATGTAATAAAAGTTCTTATCGTTTAAAATGGTGCGAATTTTGCCCCAACCAATCAGATGTTTAGTTTGCAAATGATACATACCATCGTGATTGGGGGCAAAATTAGCACCATTTTTTACAATAAGAACTTTTATTACATTTCCCTGTACGTGTTCCTATCAGAAACACAATGCATATCTATGTGTTCCTTTCAGAACACACAATGCAACTCTTGCGTTCCTTTCAGAAACCACAATGCATCTCTATGTGTTCCTTTCAGAAACACAATGCATCTCTATGTGTTCCTTTCAGAAACACAATGCATCTCTATGTGTTCCTTTCAGAAACACAATGCATCTCTATGTGTTCCTTTCAGAAACACAATGCATCTCTATGTGTTCCTTTTAGAAACACAATGAATCTCTATCAGGGGGATGTAATAAAAGTTCTTATCGTTTAAAATGGTGCGAATTTTGCCCCAACCAATCAGATGTTAGTTTGCAAATGATACATACCATCTGATTGGTTGGGGCAAAATTAGCACCATTTTTTACAATAAGAACTTTTATTACATCTCCCTGTACGTGTTCCTATCAGAAACACAATGCATATCTATGTGTTCCTTTCAGAACATTACGTTATATGAAAGAGACGCTATGCAGGGTGTATCGAGTGAATAAAAAAAGTAAAATAATACTAAGGAGCAATAAATGAATACCTGAGTATATAGACGATTTGCATTACTTATTAGCCATTAGCTTGCTGTGTACTATAAATTACTCATTGGTCCTTATATAGACATGTTCATTACTTATTAGCCTTGCTGTGTACAGTATAATATACTCATTGGTCCTTATATAGACTGTTCATTACTTATTAGCCTTGCTGTGTACAGTATAATATTACTCATTGGTCCTTATAATATAAGACATGTTCATTACTTATTAGCCTTGCTGTGTACAGTATAATAATATTACTCATTAGTCCTTATAGAGACTGTACATTTATTTATTAGCCTTGCTTGTGTATAATATGTTCATGTTAATAATCAGCCCTGTGTTTACAGAATTATTAGCAGTTACCGTATGTACAGTAAATCCGTTACTGATGAGTCCTGTAGTGTAAGCATTTTGTGTTAATGGTCTGTACTGTATACGTATGTTACATATTAGCCATCAGTGCTCTTGTGCCTAGTATTTACATGTTTAGTAATAGCCGTCTGTGTACGCTTGTGCATGTTACTTATTAGCCTGGATTTCCATTCCTGGTCGCTACCACGTATATGAAGCTCCTCTTACGAAAGCCTTCCCTTGTTATCTGTTTGCTGCTCTATGACTGTTCTGACATCCACATTCTGCAGCTAGAATTTCAAATTGGCTCTTAACAACCTCTGTGGTTCCCCAACCTTTTCACAAAATCCCGACCTTCATCTCCACCTACAATGGGAACCTCTTTACCAAGTACAATTGTCTCTCTCTGCCTCTCCAGTGGATTCTCAGTTCTGATGAAAAGAACCGAGAGCCGAAAGGTTTGGTGACTTGAAACTTCACACAGAGAGAGGGCCCAGGAGGCCTAATTTATTAGACTTGTGCTGCACACATACCTCCACAAATGTTTCTGTACACCAAATAATTGCAACAAAAAGCGAGAAATATAACACTTGATGTTCTTATCCTAACTCAAATATGTACATTATTTCTATATAAGCCAATAAAATCCTAATTATATGTGTGATCTGTGACATTATTATGATATTTTAATCCGTATTACTTTTTACTACAATTTTGTATAGAAAATTCTGTTGTAAGGCTGTTCTGTTTATACAGCACCATCGCGGTTCAACATTGAAAATCAATCTAAAGAGGATAGATAAACAGTATCTATATACATACTCAGCTATACGCATAGGCTACATTTAGATGGTGCTATTCACATTAAAGAGGGGATAGGATCACTTTGTACAAAGCTAAAATGGCCCTTACAATAAATTCTCCAAATGCTGGACACCTGTAGATCTTCACATTAGAAAGACAAAGAGTTTAATGTTAATGGGTATCTCCACTGAAAAAATAAAGTTTGGCCATTTAGCTGTCAGGACCTGTCAGACTACGTGGTGGGGAGTGATAGATCTGAGTACCTTACCTTCACTACTGGCTCCTGATCGTTTCATTGAAGAATGGAAGGTAAGACAAGCTCCTTTACCTCCCGTTCTTCAATTAAACTAAATGGCCCAACTTAATTTTTTCAATGGAAATACCCTTTAAGGTGAGGAAATTTTACAGCTATTATACCTAGTTATTTATAATATTATATTTTTTTAGATCTCTTAAATTTCTAAGGAAACTTCAGCATGTAAAAGATCTCGCAAAGAAAGCTTTCTAAAGGTGGCTATACATTAGGACGATTTTACAAATCCCATTCATTTTGTATCGCTTGTTGTCACAAAGAAGAACGGGAAAGGCGAATCCGGCAGGATCAGTCTAATGTTGTAGGATCGCTCGTCGGGTAAGTTAAATCGTCCTAATGTATCAGCTGCCCTGATAGTTCCCCACAACCCCTTATTCTGCTGAATTACCAACAAAAACAAACTGGGAATGGGACCTCTCAATGAGAACTTTTGTCGCTCTGTTTTACAAAGAATACCATGAGAACACGCAGTCCTACCTCCCATTCTATTATTCTTTTAGCTGGCGACAATTAAAGGAAATGTTTGATTTTCAGCGTTGTGAATAAAACATCCTATTGAATAAAAACATCCTAATGAAAAAAATCTATATAAATAAAAAGATCCTATATGAATAAAAACATCCTACAAATAAAAGATCCTATATAAATAAAAACATCCTATATAATAAAAAGATTCTATATGAATAAAACATCCTATATAAATAAACATCCTATATGAATAAAAACATCCTATATAAATAAAAACATCCTATTAAACTTGGTCCAGGAGGAAGCAAGGACAAGGTGGGTCAGCATCCTACCCACCACCACCAACTGTCTGCCCACTCCAGTTTATGGCTTGGAGGAGGCCTGTAAAATCAGAATTTTATGTTACGTATTCTTAATAATAGGTTGCTTCTAAAACTTTAAAAATAAAAACTACCGCAAATTGTCTGTTGTCGGGACTAACCACCTGCTAACAACACACAGCTGCTATTCAGAGTTATAGACCCAAACAAACTAATCACACAAACAGCCAAACTAAGTTCTCATATCACAATAATATAATAGAAAAACAAGTTCATAGCCACAAGCTACTATTGGAAAGGACCTTGCAGAGCTGCATTCTATCTCAGACTGTTGGAAAGTTCATAGGATATAGGACCATTAGATACGAATAGGGAGAAAACATTAACATGATAAAGACATTAACTAATAGGCTGTGGGTAATCCCTGCTCTCCAGAGATGGGGGAAAACACAGAGCTCTGTGATCTGATTGAGATACATGTGTTTATAGGTTAACTATTTCTACTGGTTAAATATAAATGCAGAGTTTGCCAGGTAAGGTTAAATCGGCTACTTTTAAAAAAAAACAATTCTCATCATTTACCATCGTTTAAAGCCTGTTCCATTTGCACCTCAGTTACTGAAATACTGTAGAGAGATTGTGAGACACCCTGGTGGAAGTCAGCTCAACGTACTGGCCCTGCTGCAAATCCAGATATCCCCAGGGTCCCCCCTCTATTTAACAAAAAAAGTGCAGGCAATTAGTATAGCCTTCTGGCTGTACAGCTGCTGTCTCATTCCTTGAGCTTTAACTGACTGATGTCACCATCCCAACCTCTGGGACACGCATGGGGGGGGCTCGGTCACACACAAGACGAAGAATATGGTTTTTATATGGATTGTGTGAAATGACATAGGAAAAGTCTGCAGTCAAACCATTTGTACTTTTGTGTGGATTACTGCCTACGGCACCACTTTTCCCTGGTTGGAAATTTCCACTAGTCTGCTACTCCAAATTCAGTATATACAAAATTCAGTATATACTGGTAGCAAACTGGCAATTCAGAACATATAATACAAACTGGCAGTACAGTGGCGGAACTAGGAATCACTGGCCTCCCAGCAAAACTATGATGGGGCCCCTATGCATTCCTCATCCACAGTGGTTTTCTGGGAGAAGCTATATCTGTCATAGAAAAAAAAAGATGGGGCCCCCTGCTAATTATGCCCCTGTTGAGTATACACTGGTAGCAAACTGGCATTTCATTATATATGGTAGCAAACTGGCTTTTCATTATATACTGGTAGCAAACTGGCATTTTCATTATATACTGTTAGCAAAATGGCGTTTTCATTATATACTGTTAGCAAACTGGCATTTTTATTATGTACTGGTAGCAAACTGGCAATTTCATTATATACTGGTAGCAAACTGGCATTTTCATTATATACTGGAGCAAACTGGCATTTTATATAACTGGTATCAAACTGGCAATTTCTGTATATACTGATAGCAAACTGACATTTTTATTATTAATGGTATATACAGCCCAGGAGGGAATACTGTGCCATCTGTTGCACAGGTAGCGCAGGGTGGTGTTTTCCCAGTAGTACACTTGGCTGCACGATACATCATCATGCCATGTGCTGTGACATTATAGCGCAGCCGCGGAGTACTCCTTGGAAAACGGAGATTCAAGGCACATCCATTAGATAGGTTATGTTAAAATCAGGGCACTTGCCACTGACATTGGTAGGAGCTGTGCGTTCTAAGCATTGCCAACTGGCACAGTATTTTGCCCCTCACCCTACCATGTGTACATACAGTTCACAGCCCCCAGTATTTAGTATGATCCTGCTAGTAACATGGCGCACATTGTAATCTGTATGCTGTAATATAATGTTAATCTTAACAAGACCTCCGAGAAAATGAGGATGGATACGATCTGTGCCAAAGAACTCTGTGTTCTCTCCCCATTTTCTATCCACGGGTGGCTAAGAATTTATGGCAAGAATACTATTTAATAGTTTTTCTAAAAGCAACTAAATACTGTCCAAGAAGTTACATTTCTATTGATGCTATAAACAGTTTGAAGTACATTAAGCTCTTATGGATTGCATTCAGCACATAAGTAATCAGTTTCCTGTTTTAATTCAGTGTAAAGTTATTTATGCTCTGCCAGGTTTGAGCTCTTTTAAACGTAAATCTAATCTGCCGGCCATTTTATTTTAAGGAGGTTAAGCTGAAATAAAACTGGAGAATAACCATGAATAATATAATATAGTATGTGTTCCATCTACTTTACAAAGCCAAGTTTACTATTGCATTTCCCTTTTCTTTAGCTCTTCGGCCAAAGTTAAAGGGGAAGTTCAGTGCAAATACATATACTTTTCAGAAAAAAAGAGCAGCATTTTTCCATCCACATGACCTTAATCTGCCAATTCAGCATTGTGTCTGTGTATAAATAAATGCTTATGAAATACTGACTTCCTGTTTGCAGGACCCCTAGTAGAGACCATTATGGTCTGCCCTTGACCCAGCGCCTGGTTGATTCAGTTGCTCAGTAGAGATCTGAGCATCTTTGACTCATCCACAGCCAATCAGTTAAAATTACTGTTAGGAACATTCCAGGATGTGGTGCATCCTGGAAGAAGAAGACCATTAGAACCTGTAATGGCAGCTCACTAATGTCAACAGCAGGGAACAGCAAAGGGTATGAAATCAACTGATTTTACAAAAGGGGAGAGAATATATAGAATAACTAAGAAGGCATTACACAAACAAACAATTTAACAAATATTGATCATTTTCCACTGAACTGTTCCTTTAAAAGGCTGTCCCACTGAATCTAGTTGGATGGTTTTGATCAAATTGTTATTGACGAGCAATTAGAGAACCTTTCTTTTTTATAGCCAAAAATTGACGACAGCTACCCCCATTTTACTGCCTGGTGCACTGTATTGCATCAAGCATATGAAGAAACCAAGAAATAAAACAAAAAACATTAATAAAATAGAAGTGCAGGGAACCGCAGTTCGAAACAGATGAAACCTAAAAGTTGGACAGTACAAAAATTTATCCGAGTATCAGCAAGGTGTGGGGGCTTAAAATAATGGCAACACTAATGCTTGGTTGGTATTATCTCACTTTACTTAAAGGGCATATGATATATAAACTGATATATTTTGTCACTTTATTACATGCATTACTAACCAGATATTTAACGATAATTACAGTCCCCATTCTGACAGAGTAAGGTGGCCCCTCCCTCTATGCAGTCAATCAAGGCTGACAACTGATTTCCCAGCCATGATTGATTGCTGTATCACCTGCTGCCTCCTTTGCACATGCCCAAGTTTATAAAAGCTCATTGAGCAGGGGTACGAGGCAATACCTATGCCAGAAAGAAATAGAACTTATCATTAATATCTGGTTACAAATGCATGTAAAAAAAATGGGAAAATAGCAGTTGGAGTTGTGTGCATTTAAGTAACAAGTCACCAGTTTATTTTTTAAGGATGGATATGCAGTTTAGTAAGGGAGCTGATACAATAACATGTATGGGGGATCTGTTATGGCTGTGTAAGAGCTTACCACCACATGTTATGGACAGATTGCAAGGAATCTGTTGGTACCAACTATACCTGCACACTTAAAAGGGTAACTGTGGTCTCGAATTCTTCCAAACTAGTAAGAATTATATAAAAACGCTTCCATCACACCTTCAAAATAAAACCTTAATCCCATCTCTAGATAAAATTTGTGAGAAGTTATTGCTGGAAAGGTTCAGCAATATTACCGTTATTACTCGAGTATAAACCATCCCGAGTATAACCGAGCTAGACCTAGTTTTAGGGAAAAAGTAGGAAAACCACACTGACCCGAGTAAAACCGAGGGGGTATTATTTGCCCACTAAAGATGTTGGAAACTACAACTCCCAGCATGCTTTATTGCTGGGATTGTAGTTTTCAAACATCTTAGTTGCAAATACTTACAAATAAAGTAAAACCTTCTTTATTTGTGCATACTGTATGCACAAATATAGGAGGATTTACCCCTATTTACAAGTATTTGCCACTTAAGATGTTTGAAAACTACAACTCCCACCAATAAAGCATGCTGGGAGTTGTAGTATTCAAACATCTTAATGCAAATACTGCAAAAGGGTAAATCCTCCTATATTTGTGCATACAGTATGCACAAATAAAGAAGGTTTTACTCCTATTTGTATGTATTAAGTGTGTCCTGTAAATAAAGTAAATGTTTCCCTTACCTTGGCCGCCGGCCGCGCGATCCGCATCCTTCTCCACAGCCTCTGCACTCCGATGATGTCACTACCCGCGCCTCTCACTTTGCGGCACTGGGTAGTGACATCATCCGATGCGCAGAGGCTGTGGAGAGAGGATGCGGATCGCACAGCCCCGGACAAGGTAAGGGAAACGTTGACTCGAGTATAAACCAGGTAAGATTTTCAGCTTTTTTAAAGCCTGAAAACCTCGGTGTATACTCGAGTATATACGGTACTCCTGCTTGAACACTTCCTGTTTTCAGCCATTTGACCAACTTGTAGTCATGTGACCACTCTCTGCCTGCATTAATAGGTTCCCCTTTTCAACTGTCAATTTCCCCACAGTACCTCCTGATTTCCCCAGCATTTAGTATTAACTGAGCATGCTTCTCCCCTGGGCAGACAGGCGGGGCAGAGGTCAGGTGATGTAACGCAACCTACTGGTAGCAGGAAGTTTGAACGTTCACCCCAATGTCCAGCCAAAGATGTGATTGTCGCTCATTTAAAGCAAATACTGCAGGCTATTTCAGTTAACCCTAACTTGTTTTGAGACCACAGTTCCCTTTTAGAGTAAACTGTATAACGGTTTGTGGTTGGGTGTTTATATACTGAATAGGACAACACAAAATGATCCCTGGACCTCATTGCATCACCTGAAGTATATTATTTGTGTGACCCCCCTACTAAAGATTTGCATTACCCTTGGGGTTGGAGTTAGTTGGACAGATACATGGGTAAGGGTATGTACACACCACAATTTCAGCCCAAAGACCGATAGTTCAGTGTATCGGTCAATAGGTATCTCAATACAGTCCAGGTATCACTCCAGCACACCGCTGTTGGCTTTTAGCCAGACAAATCAGTATGTGCATCCCCCCTGCCCTCCACTCCTAGGGCCAGACAATTCTATAGCACAAGTATAGGGGAGCACACTACAATGGTGGAATCCAAATTTTTATTGAGACAACAACAACAACGTTTTGGGACGCCCTGTGCCTTACTCAGGTAGGAAGCGCGGCGTCCCTAAACGTTGTTGTTGTTGTCTCAATAAAAATTTTGCATTCACCATTGTAGTGTGCTCCCTATACTTTCTTGTGCTATACGGTCAATAGGCCCAAAATAATCACATAGGTTTTTGGCTGTGTCCAACCGACCAGAAGAATGATCGGACACCGAGTAAAACCACGTCCAATCGTACTGCACACTCGGTCCTGGTAAACTGCCACTTTTGCCACGACCGACAGTCCTTTCTCCTGGCCAACTGGTCTGAGAGCCGAACAGTCGTTCAGGAGGAGGCATTGCATGGTGTGTATCATGCTAATGGACTGCTGATATACTCCAGGACTATAGTAAACCTAGCCATAAAAACTGTACAGTGAAAAAGCATTGTCTTTCCAAGTCTATTTTCTTCCCGATTACATACTAGATATCCTGCAAGGTAACCTCTTGATTTAGATTATACAGCTCTTCTCTTGCAGGAAAAATTTGGCTTCAAACAGTCCTCTAACTGCCTGAATTGGTGTTTAAACAAAATATCCCACAGAAGGGAAAACACTCTGAGCTACCATATTAGTTATTCTCGCCCTTGGTTTTGTTGTTTCATTGGGTTTCAGAATACAGATTTAAAAAAAGAAGATTTACATAGGCTTTAATAATAAAAACACCAATCAGATCATTTTTCTGCTTTACGTTTATTATTCTAGAACATTACGTGGAAAAAGATTTCTCGTACTCTAGAAATGTTATTCTTGCGGTGAAACCAGTAAGGTGACCCAGGATACTGCTCTTTTGCAATGATTGAATAATGATTTAAAATTACACTGCTGCTTGAATATCGGTTGAATCCATCGACACCAAGAATATAAGAAATAATGGAAAGGATAATAGAGGTCTGTAATTAAATAATAAAAAAAGAATTACCTCGAAAACTCCAACACATTGAAAGTTCAAAGGTTTCCTCTTTCCCCATCTAGAGAAAAAAGAAATCAAGAAAAAAAATGTAGTTACACGCGCACCTAATGGTAGCAGCTAGCATTACTCAAGCAAGAGGGGAAATATGTTCTACATAACCTTGTCCCTCTTAGCATTAAGGACATATTTTATCCAGGGGCATATTTATAAAGGCCATATTCACAAAAATCGTGTTTTCCGCGATTTATAAATGGGCGGAAAACGGCCACGAAAAGTTAAAGAATCGTTAACTTTTCGCACCTACCTGAACAGTTAGCAGCGGTAACTGGTACGCATCGCTAATCTCGGCCGTTTTACTTCGCCACCTTGAAGGTGACGAAAACGGCCGAGATTCCCCCCTGGATCGCAGCGGGTGGTCACACCCGCCCCGGGAGGCGCGCCCACCTCGCCACGGGTGGTCACCGCTGCAAAGGGCATGGCGGGGCATACGCCCACCTCTCCAGCGACCAGCCGCCCTCGCCCCTTCCCAGCAGCCCATCCCAACCCCATCCCGCTCACGGCGAACATATGGAACTGGAGGCTAGGAGGGGCTTGAGAAGGGGCCGCAGCAGGTGGTCGTGACCACCCGCCACGCACCCCCTCCCCAGGAACCCCTCCAAGCTCCCTGCCTCACCGCTGAGAAGGCCTTTTGGGGCTTAAGGGGTCCTGCAGCTCGGACAGAATCCCCCTCCTTGGCCCTATCAGGGTCTTTGCGGCACTTACAAGTGCCCTTGCGGCTCTAACAGAGCCCTTTGGGGCTTAGGGTCCCACAGCTCAAGCCGGGACCCCCCTCCCCGGCCCAAAAGGGCCTTTGGGGTTAAGGGGTCCCACAGCTTGAACCGGGCCCCTCCTCCCCGGCCCTTTAAGGGCCCTTGCGGCACTGAGAAGTGCCTTTGGTGGGAGTCCCGCAGCCCGAACCGGACCCCCAGTGAGCGGCTCTTAAAGAGCCCTTGGGCGGCGTCTTCTTTCTTCCAGCCGGGCGAAACCAGCTCCGCTGAGGCCGCCGCCACGAGGTACCCCTGCGGCCGCCAGGCAACCTCAACAAGGCCGATGTTGCCGGCGTCTTATCCATCACGACGTGGTTCCTTTAAGGCTGGACCACCCGGCCGACCGATATAACCATGTATCATTAGGTCATACCGAAAATTGGATGGTGTATTTGATGTAGCAAAATCATGGTCCATCGCGCAGCCCCCTATCGATCACCTGATTGGTCGCGGCGACCTGTCTGACGGAATTAAAAATTTGATGGTGTGTATCCAGCCTACATATTCATATTAGTCAATTCATAGGTTGATGACTTTCTAGTCAGGTATTGTAAATAGAATATCCGCCATTCTATTTTATTGTGAAATAAAGATTGTTTGAAACAATACAGAAATATACATAAGAAAGGTGGGTGCAGGGTCATACTTACAGCATCAATAATCACTGAATGTGGAGTCCTCCCTGTAAATGCGTAGCCAAGTTTCCTTGCACCTTTCACTAAAGCTCCCTCATCTGGTGGGAAAAGGAAGTTTTGTTAGTGAACCAGTACATACCAGTGTTTGATTACTGTGGGCTCGTTCACACTACATCAGTTGTATCCGTTTTTCAAACGCAGGTGCGTTTAAAAATTGGACAGGCAGTAAAACCCCATAGGATTTCATAATATCGTTCACACCTGCTGCGTTTTTTCAGTTTTTCCTTGCATTTTCTATATAAATGGGGCAAAAGTAGCACCATTTAAATGATAGAACTTTATTGAATCTCCCTAAATGTTCCTACCAGAAACACGATGCATTTATATGTTCCTATCAGAAACCCAATGTATCTCTATGTTCCTACCAGAAACATAATCATCTCTGTGTGTTCCTACCAGAAACCCAATGTATCTCTATGTGTTCCGTCATAAACACAATGCACTCTATGTGTTCCGGTCATAAACACGATGCATCTCTATGTGCTCCGGTCAGAAACACAATGCATCTCTATGTGTTCCTATCAGAAACCCAATGTATCAAAAACCCATGTTATCTCTATGTGTTCCTACCAGAAACCCAATGTATCTCTATGTGTTCCTACCAGAAACTCAATGTATCTCTATGTGTTCCTATCAGAAACCCAATGTATCTCTATGTGTTCCTATAAGAACCCCAATGTATCTCTATGTGTTCCTTCCAGAAACCCAATGTATCTCTATGTGTTCCTATAAAAACCCAATGTATCTCTCTATGTGTTCCTACCAGAAACTCAATGTATCTCTATGTGTTCCTATAAGAAACCCAATGTATCTCTATGTGTTCCTTCCAGAAACCCAATGTATCTCTATGTGTTCCGGTCAGAAACACAATGCATCTCTATGTGTTCCTATCAGAAACCCAATGCATCTCTATGTGTTCCTATCAGAACACAATGCATCTCTATGTGTTCCTTTCAAACCAGCTTAATGTTCTTCAGAAACACAATGCATCTCTAGTGTTCCTACAGAAACAAAGCATCTCATGTGTTCCTTCAGAAACAATGATCTCTATGTGTTCCTACCAGAAACACAATGCATCTCTATGTGTTCCTTTCAGAACACAATGCATCTCTATGTGTTCCTACCAGAACAAAATGCATCTCTATGTGTTCTCATCAGAAATCAATGCATCTCTATGTGTTCCTTTCAGAAACACAATGCATCTCTATGTGTTCCTACCAGAAACAAAATGCACCTCTATGTGTTCCTATCAAACACATGCATCTCTATGTGTTCCTTTCAGAAACCACAATGCATCTCTATGTGTTCCTTTCAGAAACACAATGCATCTCTATGTGTTCCTTTCAGAAACACAATGCATCTCTATGTGTTCCTACCAGAAAACAAAATGCACCTCTATGTGTTCCTTCAGAAACACAATGCATCTCTATGTGTTCCTTTCAGAACACAATGCATCTCTATGTTCCTTTCAGAAACACAATGCACTCTATGTGTTCCTATCAAAACAAAATGCACTCTGTGTTCCTATCAGAAATACAATGCATCTCTATGTGTCCTTCAGAAACACAATGCATCTCTATGTGTTCCTACCAGAAACAAAATGCATCTCTAGTGTTTTCCTATCAGAAATACAATGCATCTCTATGTGTTCCTTTCAGAAACACAATGCATGTCTATGTGTTCCTATCAGAAACACAATGCATCTCTATGTGTTCCTTTCAGAAACACAATGCATCTCTATGTGTTCCTTTCGAAACACAATGCATCTCTATGTGTTCCTTTTAGAAACACAATGAATCTCTATCAGGGGACGTAGCCCCCCCCCCCTAAAAATCCAAATGTGTGGTTATATTATTGAGGGGTCTTTATAACCAAGTGGGATATCTGTCAAAATAATTAGCCTGGATCTGAATGTTTGTAAAAGTAACAAGATTAATCATTTAAAGGGGAACTGTGGTCTCCACCAAGTTGAGTTGTTTAAATGAAAGGCCAGGTTCCTACCTTTAAAAGAGCCATCAACCACCTCTCTACGTGCTCCAGAGCCCAAGATTTAAAGACATGGGTGGGAGGCTGACATGTGTGACATTCCTTACAGGCTGCTCTGCACAGTGCCGCGGCACGCACTGTGCCTCAGACTCATCAGTGTGGAGGGAGACAGAAAAGTCCGCCCTCTCTATGCTGTTCAACCCGGACATGCAACTGCAGAGAAGGTAAGGGAATCTACAGCCTTCTCTCTCACTATGTGAAAACAGACTTTTCAGGCCAGAGGAGTTCTCCACTCGCCTGAAATAAAGGCGTTTCCACGAATTTCTGGGAGGGGTCAGAGTGGCCCACAGCCACCTGTGAGGGATGGGGGTAGTTGCCCATGAGTGGGCGGGGCTTAGAGGGGCCACGACACATGCTAGTGGGCAGGGCCACAAACACCCACAAAAGGCGGGGCCAACGACACCCACAAGTGGGCAGGGCCACATGGGGCTGTAAGGGAATGGGTCAAAGGGGGCCTGCAATGGAGTGACAATGGGCGGTCCATGAGGGGAGGGACCAGGGGGGCTGCAAAGGGGAGGAGACACAGGGCAGATGACTCTTTCAGAGCAGGAAGCCGGAAAGGCAGGGGACTGGTGATGCTGCTGACATATTCAAACACAAAAAGTAAATATCTTTCAAAAACGATTGTTTTTTGTAAAAAACAATTGGAAAATAAATTGCCAAAAAATATGCTCAGGAGAGCAATTCTAACAATTTACCTAAAGTCATTTAGGA
This sequence comes from Hymenochirus boettgeri, assembly GCA_019447015.1. NCBI lineage: Eukaryota > Metazoa > Chordata > Amphibia > Anura > Pipidae > Hymenochirus > Hymenochirus boettgeri. The sequence goes on along the minus strand of CM033470.1, from coordinate 304,550,804 downwards.
ACACAGTCCCTTTAAGTTCCTTCTATACCTGAAAATATTAAAACTGGATCCTGAGCGCCAAAGGGTGGGTCAGTTATTCTTTATCATGGGTATTCAGTTAATTATTCGGTTGTAGAGCGCAGTTGGATGGGACATTATATGTATATATGGGATTAAACAATCCCTTTCATTAAAATCTAAAGGTTATAATGTCCACCTCTGAGTTCACTGAATTCATTTATGGGGCATTTAGAACTCCACAGCATGGGAAAGAGGTGTGGTATACCTTATATAAGGAATTATAAGTGCCCATAATGTTGCATCCTTCCAATTGTTTGTTAGTGTTGTTACATGGAGGAATGTTATTTGTAAAGTTGAAATGACAACAAACATCATGACTTACATCTCTGTGCTTATTTCAGTGAGCCACCAAGCAATGTGTTACATTGAAACATCCAATCTGGATGGGAAACAAACTAAAATATTAGACAGGTAAATATACCATCCTATTAAAAATAAAATATAGGACATGGCTGGACTTGACATTGACGCAATACCAGCCATAGTTTGCTGGGCAACACCCCCCCCCCCCCCCCCCCTACAATAATATTAATATTTTATTTAACGCAAGGAGATTTCCAGCAGAATCGAGTTCCCAGGAGATATTAGCCAAAATATATCATTAAACAGGATTATAATTAAAAGAATTACCTTTCTATGTTGGTTCATGAAAGATTTGTACAATGTACAACCTGCTTGGATCAATTAAAAGATTTGTTATTTTCAACCTCAGCTTAACTTCCCTCCCTTTCGCACAGAACCGGAGCAATTTAGAGAATTTTCTCTTCTCCATGGGGGAATGACACTGAGCAGGCCAATCTCAGTGAGTTAGGGGAGAAGGGACAGTAACTATAGTAACTTTAACATTCTTGTGCTGAAATATTTACGTGTGTATATTTGGTTAAGAATTTATTTTGGAAGTATGTGATAAACATTTGTTTTGGGTACATTTTTTAACCACCAAACAAGAAAAGAAGGTCTCAAAGAAATCTTACCTGCATAATGAATTATTTTAGTCGGATTAGATTTTTATCCAAAACCCTCATTCTGTTTCATATTATAAGCAGGAAAGTCGGTTTGTTATAAACAAACTTGGCAACCACACCTCAAAATATCAATCTCAGACAGACTTCTTAACCACAGATTGATTGCAGAAATCAGCACATGCTTTAAAAATCCACATTGGTCCTTAAGCGCAGAATGGATTAAAACGACGGGAAACACGACTAAAGTGATGTAATGGTAAAAGCCAATATACTTATAACCTTATATAAGACGGTTTTTACATTCCTATAATTTACACGGGACTAAATTTAACTCTTGACTCCTGGCCATTTCATGTTGTTTTTTGGGGTAAAGATCTGGCCCCGCTAACAAACAAAAAACACAACAAGGAAACAAAAAAAACCAGGATCAAGGCAATATGATTCACTATTATGTTTATTTCCTTATTATTGTTTACGTCGATTAGATTAGATGTTGGCACCTGTTGGAAATCATAGACCATGTGCAAAATGTAATAGAAATCCGACCACTTGCCAGGGTTGGGTTTGGAATTTTTGCCAGGCAATGATCTGGTTTAAACATGCAGAATGTAGGAGGAGGACAGGTGATCACTAACAGTTAATGCAAATTACAATACACAGCTGTATGACAACTGTAATGAATGGGATTACTAAAAACTAAAACTGTACATGGTACCTGTGGTTCCATTCCAGGACATTCGTGAGAGGACTAAAGAGGGGGACCTAAAGATAAATGGTAAATGAAGAGTGTACACAGTGTATAGTATTGGCGTTTATTTCCATTCTTGTCTATTTTGTCATCTCTTGTTAAGCTGTGTAATCATGGCCAACAAGAATAAATAGTGACCACTGTACCAGCAATATTATTTTTTTTTTTTTGTGGGGGTTTTTTTTGGGGGTTTTATATAGCAATGATTCAAAGACTGGTAACAAATTATACACATTTTGTCTTGTCACATTAGGATATTCCTATTTATGGAACAAGGTAACTTAACAGTCTTAGGAACACGAATGAGAGGTTATTCATCAAGCCAATCCCTTCCATTGCACCTGAAGTGTAGTGTGTAACAACAGAAAAAAAAAAAGGAAACATAGAACATTTAACAGAAATGATATGTGTGTGTATGTGTTATCAGGGTTGGTGTCCATAGGGCTTGTCAGCGACATTCCCATCTTCAGTCTAAAGACGACTTAATGAAAATGACTGGAAAGACTAGAAGTGAAGGGCCAAATCGCCATCTTTATGACTTGTGTAAACTGCGCTGGGGAGCAACAGGTGCGCAAGGAGGCCTGTCGTGAAATACCAATTATTTCTGTAAATATTAGACATAGAGAAGGTGATGTAATAGACAGGATTTCAATGGTTTGCCTCAGATATTTGGAAAATACAACTCTCAGCAATCTCAACTACTAGGACAGCAGGAATGCTGGCAGTTGTAGTTTTCAAACATCTGGAGGCACACCGGTTAGAATCCATGTTACTAGAACAACACAGAGCATTTAAAGGAAAATTGTACAAAGAGAAAATTATATTTCTCCTCTCTATGAATAAAACATTACATGTCAAGCAGCACTTACTCTGATGTGTGTGTGTGTTGCTGATAACTTCAATCCAGTATTGTTGTGCTCATCTCAGTCCCCCAGCCCCCTGCCAGATTTATCTGACTCTCTGGAGGGCTAGCAATGTAGAAACTGAATATGAGGCAGCATTGGAAGAGGGAAGTTCTAACATGCAGTGACTTATAAACGTCTCCATTCAGCTACAGCAAAACGATAATAAGTGAAGAGTTTATGAGACTAACGGCACTGATTGACAGCTAAAATCCTATCGTCAGTGTGTGTAGCTCATTTCCAACTGAGCATAGGATGCCGAACATTCCCCTAGCACTTGAGGTCGTCTGAAAAGACCAAAAATTTGTTGTCGCGTAGTCTCTTGTAGGGGAGTCACCCACTTGTGGGGAAAACGGAAGCCCTGAATGTTCCCCTATGCTCTGTATATACTGGATAGGGGAACACTCGGGCTTGTGTACCTGATCTTAAAACATTATAGACAGGATCTTGCAATCCTGTTGTCATCTTGCAAACATTTTTGCTGTGGTACCCAACTTAGTAACGTCTGACTGGTTGAACCTGCAAATTAAAAGCACGGGCGAAAACAATTTTACCTCTTGCTACACAAGTCATATGGGTGATAGGTACCCTACATGAGGCTGGGATGTGATAATGCTTAGATCATGGGTTGGGTTTTTAATGTGACTTATTACAATGAAATAAATAGTGTTTAAAATACCGTAATGCTATGCAAGAAACAATAACATTCCTAAATACTTTATGTATTTATTTTAGTCCAGTTGCTGTTGGTCCTGGACCGATTTGCTTGCGAGGCCAAATTAGAAATACCCAGTGGGTTCTGGGTATAGTTGGTTACACCGGACATGGACACCAAACTTAATGCAGGACCTAAATATCAAGCTTCGTTTCTGAAAAACTATGAATGAAACTTGTAGAGGATACTGATGCTGCTTAGAAATTGTTATTAATATAAGTGTGGTATCAAGAAACAGCTCCCATTTTAAAATGCAGTGTGCTATATGTGAGTATTTATAAAGACCTAATGCATTCATTAAAAATGGTTTTGTTTTTTTTAGAATTCAGATCGATGACCTTTACTTTGGGTATGTTATTACAAACTCAAAGAAACAAATAAGCACAAATAGGAGTGGTGATTTGTTAATTCTAATATATAATACTACTCCATTACCCCCGCAGACCTAGATCGTGCTGTGATACAAAAATAGGGTTCATACAACAAGTCATTCTAGGGTTTTTGCTCCTTTTGGCCCACCTCACTAAGCTATGTAGCTGCCTTTCCCGATGATAAAATAAAATAATCTACCTAAAAAGGAAATGGGAGGTGGATTTTTTTTTATAGTTATTGGGTGAGGTGCACAACTTCCTTTATTGTGCTAAATGGGAAAACACAACATTTGGTCTATAACTAAGCAAAATATGGAGTGAGCTCATATAATTGAACTCTGTGATCTCAGCTGTTCAGTATTTCATGTCTACCTTATAATATCTATACCTTATTAACCTATATGTCTGTGTTCAGTATTCATGTATCTAGATTAATCTATACATTAACCTATTTTCTGTGGTCAGTATTTCATGTCTATATATTATATATCTATTACCTTAGAACTATAGGTCTGTGTTTCAGTTATTTCATGTGATATTATTATATCTATACCTTATGAAACTATAGTCTGTGTTCAGTATTTCATGTATACATTATGTGTAATATCTATAACGATAACCTATATGTCGTGTTCAGTATTATGTCTATATTATACTATATCACCTATAACCTATAGGTGTGTTTAAGTATTTCAGTCTATATTATTCTATACCTTATAACCTATATGTCTTGTTCAGTATTTCATGTCTATATTATAAGATCTATACCTTATAACCTATATGTCTGGGTCAGTATGTTCATGTCTTATATTATAATACGATACATTATAACCTATATGTCTGTGTTCCGTATTCATGCTATATTATATCTATACCTTATAAACCTTATGTCATGTGTTCGTATTTCATGTCTATATTATAATATAACCTTTTTAACCTATAGGTTGCTGTTCAGTATTTCAGTCTATATAGAATATCTATTTACCCTTCTAACCTATATGTCTGTTGTGTTCCAGTATTTCATGTCTATATTATAATATCTATACCTTAGAAACCTATAGGTCTGGTTCAGTATGTCATGTCTATATTATAATATCTATACCTTAAACCTATAGGTCTGTGTCAGTATGTCATGTCTATATTTATATCTATACATTAAACCTAGAGGTATGTGTTCAGTATTTCCTGTCTAATTATAATATCTCTACCTTATAACTATAGGGCTGTGTTCCAGTATTTCATGTCTATATTATATCTATGACCTTAAACCTCTAGGTCTGTGGTTCAGTATTTCAGTCTATATTATAATATCTATACCTTAAACTAATATGTCTGTGGCAGTATCTGTATATATTATAATATCATACCTCTATAACCTATATGTCTGTGTTCAGTATAATGTTTCTATATTATAATATCTATACCTTATAACCTATATGTATGTGTTCAGTATTATGTTATATATAATATCTATACCTTAAACCTATTAGGTCTGTGTTCAGTATTGTCATCGTCTATATTCATAATATCTATACCTTATAACCCCTAAGGTCTGTGTTCAGGATTTCATTAAATTTTTTTTTTTTGTCTAGATTATATATCTATACCTTTATAACCTATAGGATGTTGTTCAGTTAGTTCATGTATATATTATTATCTATCTTATAAACCTATAGTCTGTGTTCAGTAGTTCATGTCTATAATTACTCTATACCTTATAACCTATATGCTGGTTCAGTATTTATGTCTATATTTATAATAATCTATACCTTATAAACCTATATGTCTGTGTTCAGTATCTTATGTCTATATTATAAGATCTATTTACCTTATAACCTATATGTCGTGTTCAGTATTTCATGTCTATAGTATAATATTATAACCTTTAACCTATATGTCTGTGTTCAGTATTTCATTGTCTATTATTATAATATCTATACCTAAAAACATATTGTCTGTGTTCAGTATTTCTTGTCTATATTAAATATCTATACCTCAGTAAACTATAGGTCTGTTGTTTCAGGATGTCATGTCTATATTATAATATCTATACAGTATAACCTATAGTCTGTGGTCAGTATTTCATTGTCTTATTATAATATCTTTAACGTATAAACCTATATGTCGTGTTAAGTATGGTATTTATATTATATATCTATACCTTATAACCTAGATGTCTGTGTGCAGTATTTCAGGTCTATATATAATCTACTATACCTTATAACTATAGAGCTTGTGTTCTAGTATGTTCATGCTATTATATAATATCGATACCATCTAACCTATAGGGTCTGTTCAGTATTTCAGGTCTATATTATCTATATTACATTATAACTATAGGTCTGTGTGCAGTATTCATGTCTTATATTATAATATGATAACCTATAACTATAGGTCTGTGGGTGTCAGTATTCAGTCTTATGATTGATATCTATATACCTTTAACTATGGTCTTGGTTCAGTTTAGATCATGTCATATTATAATACTATACCGTAACCTATATGGTTGTGTTCAGTTAATTTCATGTCATATCTTAATAGTCTATACCATATTAGAAACTCTGATAGGTGACTGTTGTTCGATATTTCATGTCATATTAATGGTTACTATAAAACTATAGGGGTCGTATGTGGAGGTGGCACTGTATAAACGGATAGTGAAGAACCCGTCACATAGGTGTGGCATAGGGTTATTTCATTTGATATTATAATATCATATTACTACCTTTATAACTTAGTAGGTTCTGTTTAGTAGTTATTTATGTCCCTCCTGTTACTAATATCTCATTTAGTACCTTAAACCCTATATGGGTCTGTGATTCAGTAATTCATGTCTATAGATATTCTACTACTCATTATAACTATTCGTCCGTATATTGTCAAAATTAATCCTGCTGGTTCGTTATTCTAGTCTATAGTTATAATACATTACCTTATAACATAGTATGTTGTTCAGTATTTCTGTCTATATTATAATATCTATACCTTATAACTATATGTCTGTGTTCACGTATTTCAGTCTATATTATATATCATACCTTTAACCACTAGGTCGTGTGTTCAGTATTTAATGTCTAATATTATATATCGATACCATATACTAACATCTATAGGTCTGGTCAGTATGTTATGTATATTATAATATCTATACATTGATAACCCTATATGTCTGTGTTCAGTATTTCTAGGTCTATAGAATATATATACCTTTGAACCTATATGCTCTGTGTCAGTATTCAGTGTCTTATTATATAGCTATCTATACCTTTAAACCTATATTGTCGTTTTCAGTGATTACTGTCTATAATTAAATAATACCGTTATAACCTATAGTCTGTGTCAGTATTTCATGTCTATATATAATATCTATACCTTATAACACTATAGGTCTGTGTTCAGTATTTCATGTCATACATTATAAATCTATACTATAGCATTATACCTATAGGTCTGTGTTCAGATTGTTATGTCTATATTATTATCTATACCTATATAACCTATAGTCTGTGTTGTCAGTATTCAGTCTATATTTATATATATATTACTATAACCTATATGTTCTGGTCAAGCTATTATGACATATTATGATATCCTATACCTATAAACTATATGTCTGTGTTGCAGTATTATGTTATATTTAATATCTACCTTATAACCTATAGGTCTGTGTTCGGTATTTCAGTTCTTATATTATAATATCTATACCTTATAACCTATAGGTCTGTGTTCAGTATTTTCATGTCGTAATATATAATCTCTATACCTATAACCTAAGGTCGGTACTCAGTATTTCATGTCTCTATTACTAATCTCTATACTTATAACTCTAGTAGGTCTGTGTTCAGTATTTCATGTCTATATATAATATCTATACCATTATAACCCTTAGGTCTGTGTTCAGTATTCATGTCTATATTATAATATCTATACATATAACCTTATAGGTCTGGTGTTCTAGTATTTCATGTCTATATTATAATCTATCACTTATATAACCTATGGTCGTGTGTCGTTATTCATGTCTATATTATAAGTAATCTATACCTATAACCTATAGGTGGTTCAGTATTTCTATTATCTTTGATACAGAATTCAACTAAAGCTCCTCTGAAAAGATCGAACGTTGAAAAAGTGGACAAAGTGCAAATCATTGGTTTTTATTTGGATTTATTGGTTGATTGGCTCTGGTCAGTTCGGTTTGGAGCTCTGTTATGGAAATTAGGAAATATGAACGGGACCCTGAGGGTACACTGGGCGCTAATGGTGAAATACTTCCAAAACTATTTATTATCAATAGCATGCAAGGTTGTTAACCACCTATTGATTTAGGGGTTGGGTGTTCATTTCGTTTTGTGTTGATATACAGATTACAGCACTCAGTTGACCTGATAATTTGCAGTGTGGGGTTGAACCACCCGTCACTTTCTATTAGACCTTGCATATTAGAAATGCACACAGTAACCCTTCTATGGGGCTCGACGAAATAGGTTGCAAAAGTTTGCCTGTGCTATCAATTTTAAGCACCCAATCAGATGATTGCTTTTATCTGGGATACTGTGTGTTGGATAAATCTGGATTGGTTGATTTAGATTAATAGTTAAGGCTTATATGTGGCACCCTTTTTGCATTGTGTTTAACTTACCAGTCCCTGACTGAATATTTTTTTAAATTGATTTGCGTTGGAACCAGACCATTTTCCCACAACAGCACCATGACAATATCGGGGGGGTCGTGAATGGTTTTAGCCTTCAAATGACTAATAATTGCGTGTTTTGGCACAGCACTATCTGTCTAATTCTGTTAAACAGAAGGCGATTTACTAATTCGGGTACCAACTTCTGACTTTCAATCATTTTATACAACAACCGTTTCCATCCAGTGCTGCTGTGCTCTGGAAGTGTAAGTTTATCGGCTCTTTTATCAACTAGGGTAAGTAGTAATGTACTGTGAAAGCTTACTGTTAATCTAACGGGAATATACATTAGACTTCTGTTTATGTCAATTGAATGAAAAGGAAATCTTATTCTATTGTCTATATATGTACTTATCTATCTGTCTGTCTGTCTATCTATCTCATTGATCTATCTGACTCTCTACTATACTTCTTCTTCTCTATCAATCTATCTCTCTCTCTGCATCTCTCTTCTCATCAATCTCTATCTCTCTCTCTCTCTCTCTCTCTATACAATCTATCTCTATCTATCTCTCTCTCTCTCATCATCTCTCATCATCTAGATATCTCTCTCTAATCTATTGATCTAGTCGCCTCTCTCTCTCTATCAATTTATCTCTCTCTCTACTCTCTCTCGCTATCTTATCTCTCTCTCGTCTCTATCAATCTATCTCTCTCTCTCTATAATCTATCTATCTCTTACTATCTATCTATCTAATCTCTATTATCATCTATCATCCATCTATCATCTATTCTATCGTAACGTCTAAATCTTATCATATTCTCATATGTCGGTCGGTTCTAGCTATCTGATCATGATCTCTTCTGTTCTATCTTAGCATCTATCTCTCATCTGGTTGGCTCTCTTATTCTATCTTGTCTGTCTGTCTATATCTTAACATGCTTTATATCTAGCAAATCACCTGACCATCATATGTCGGCTTCTTGTCTGCCCGTCATGTCTTTATTTATTATTTATCTCTAAATATTTAAAAACATTTTTAGGACAGAGATATGTGATATCACAAGAAAAGATAACCCTGCCATGGCTAGACCTCAAATCTTAAAAGTGAAGAGCGGGGACAGTGTAAAGGGTGGTTACCTTTTTTATTTATATACAAGATCGGTTGTTTCAGAGTGTAACAGCCACACGATTGTGACATTTCGTAAAAAAAGTAGGAATATTGCACAAGAATATTCATGTAGTTGTAGTGATGTAATAATTTTAGTTATAACGGTGCCATGGGTACACAGCGCTGTAATTAGAAACTAAGAGTATACCAACAAAGGGATAAGTGCAAGCCATTATAAAGATAGATACAAATTTTAATTAAATACAATGCATACAGTCGTTAAGAAAGCATATATATAAATTATGTATAAATGATTAAGTGCAAACAAAGCTCGACAATTAGGAATGAGACCGCTGCCCCGAAGGGCTTACATCTAACGGAGGGACAAACCATACAGATTCAAGTGGGGGGGATGGATACAAAGTGCTTTAAAAGGCGTAACAATCATGTATTAACACAGTGCGTGCCCTCATCTGGAATAAACATAGATTTTACACATTGTAAGCTGTACAACTGGTAATTTATAGATACCAGGATGGATAGACACAATTTTTCGAAACCACATATCCAAAGTGTTTTTTCCTGTAAAAACAAACAACAAAAAAAAAATACAAATATGTCAAAAAACATAATCTCAATCCAAAGGGTTCCTTTGGATTTAATATCCACTGAACTTGAGTAAATAATTTACATTATTGTTTAAGTGCACTGCAAATTAGTTCCTAATGCATTAGAAATGTTTAATGTCCATTTCCTTGGTCTCCATGCCAGCAATCACATAAGTGTTAACATCTGTTCAGCATATGGTAGGTCAGATAGATTGGCTTTGTAGGAGTCTAAAATACAATAAAACTAACTTAATCTCGACAGTTTTCTGCATTAGAGTGAATTATTCTCGACGAATGAATCCTAGTACATTTTAATGCAAGCTATATAAATGTGTTTCTAGTAAAGGACTTTTTTGTAGATGTGGGTGAATAGTTAAATTGTACTGTTGAATCTAAAGGAGAATTATACTATAAAGCAGTATCGGACAGTTTAAAACTCTACCCCCCCTTTTAACACAGTTTTCCAGGTCAGATGGGAGAATGTCAGGGTGACAATGACTGTGGGAGGAGCCAGAAGCAAATTAGTCGGTTACTGCAATAGAGTATTAACTCTTTAAATATAACTTTTTGTCATTTGTAGGTTAAATATCTTTTTTCTGACAAAACTGGAACTAACATGCAATTATATGAACTTCAAGACAATGTAGCATTGATGGTATTATTACGGGTAAGTATTTAGGGAAAGTAAATCATAATATACAGGGGGAAAAGTTAGGCTCATTTTCTAAACGAAATGTTGAATGATTTCATATATGCTAATTGTAATATCCTGGGATTCTGTGTCCGATCTAGAGGGTTTTGTAATGAATTAAAAGGCAATAAATAATGGTAATCACGAGAGACAACGTAAGATGCTCGTTCACAGTGCGATCGCAGGCCCGACCGTGACGTGCAACTGGAAGAACGCAATACCTGTTTCGGCCCAGCTACTCGGTGTATTGGCGTTCGGTGTGTGGTCATAACGAAACTTCTGCACCTCCGACATGCCATACTACTCACACCTGTGTGGAGTGCCCACTAGAATAACAATAGTGGGTCCGAGTGAAATGGCGTTACTTCCAGTCGTGCATTGATCACAATGTAAACTTAGACTTTTAGCAGTCTCAGATTTCTAATCTACCGGATAAATTATCGACCTATTGGTCCGGTGGAAAGTTGCAGTACAACACTAAAGATCTAAAAACTGTATGTGGTGGAAAACTCATGAATTTTTGGACAGAATAAATGATATTGTTATTTCAAAAAAACTAACATTTCCCATGATTTGACCATGTCTATATTTCATTTTCATGGGCTGGAGGATCACTTCCAGAGTTTGAACAAAGGGGAAACGTTCATTGAAGATTCAGGTACATCTATTCTGTCAGCGCCAGAAGTATCATGTGATGTTGTACTGCTTTAGGTTGTTCAATACAGTTTGAGTGATGGACTATTAACAGTGAAATGATTATAACTAGAAATATAAATATGGTTGTTTAACTACGATATCTGATGCTTTTGTTTGTTGGTTTTTTTTTTTACAATTTTTTGTAGTGTCGCATTCTGGTATCCAATAAAATACTAGGAAAGGAATATATCATTTTTGTTCTTTATTTCTGAATCCTTGTTATGATTAGGACACCTATCCCCCCCCCCACTATAAGCACATTGCTGTGGGTTGTTTTGAAAGGTGGACCAAAGTAGTAAATTGCAGAAGTCAGGATGTATTGGTAGAAACAGGAAATGTTTATATAGAGATTAGGGAATGTAGGAGTATAACTGAATCGTAGTCTTCATTTCAAATAGCTTCACTGTACAATCGGGTTGTATAACACAGAGGCAATGCCGAAGGCAGAAGGGGCAAGCTATATTCAAGTTCTGAGTTTTCCTATTTTAGGTTGTATTTTGTTGATTTGCATGGTGGTCCCAATACATGTCTATTAATTTAAACCCCAAGTTCAGGCAGGTCTCCGAGGGTTAATACAGTGGGACGAGGGAAAGGTTAGACATTCTATCTGAACCACTTTATACTACAATAATGAGTCTTAACAAACCCTTATCCTATCAAATCCTTTTATGATGGTGTTCTGAGGCCAGGGCAAACTGGTGTGGTGACTGAGAAGTTGTATACTCAGACAGAATACCCCTCAGATCAGCAATGAAAATAATGAGGGCTACACTTCAATGTGCTATATTGTGCCTATTGTCGGTAAATTGAGGGCATCTTTATGCGAAACGATCAAATCAAAAAGGTGAGCTCTGTTGGAGCTGAACAGACGTGCGTCCAACTAAGTGCCTTGGTAAAGTAACACAGCATCTGTTGTGGTACAGTTGACACCTGCATAGAGCCTGGGAATCAGGAAGTGTGAAGTTTGCAAACATCTGGAAGGTAACGGTTGACAGACTGCTGTAACTTTGTAGCCCGCTTTGTGTTAAATCCTTTGCCTAAAACCCTGTCTATAGGGCCCATTTCTTGTTCTTTCTTTCCAAAATGTTACGTGACTTTATTTGGATAACTCCAAGGTCCTGGATAGAAAAAATAGGTCTTTCATCATCTTAGTATTGTTCAGTCAAATTACAATAGTCCTAATCTACTGCCACTAAAATGGCCCTCAGATGTTTTACAGAGGTGTTCTGGAGGCCCCAAATACACATGCGGGCCCATAATAAATGGGTAGTTTACTTAACATGACAGGTCTATACTTGAGGAGGAGTCAGGAAAACGAAGACAAAGCACGTTCTGAAATAGAAGTAATCGGATGGACTGAATGTCAGGTTAAAGTATTGATATTGTACTGAGAATATAACATGATAATCTAGTGAATGTAGGCCTGTGATTTCATGAGAAAAGCTGCAATCGTTACGTAAAGGAGTTTTATCTAGTCAATAGGATTCTTGATTCTGGGTCCCATAACCGATAAAGTGCCCTAAAGCCCAAACAGCAATATAAGAAGGGGTATTAAGGCTGGGTACAAGGACAAACTTTGGTCCTGACAGACCTGATTCGCCACAGTGAGTGGACGGAATCCCTCTGGTCCCAAGGGAATGTCAAGTGCGGTTGACAGTTCCCGCACCGATGTGACGGTCATAGGAGGCCAAAGCACGAACCATGATGCACGTGCATTTCCAACATGTAATCACCCATTGTCTGAACGGTCGCCGTCGTCAGCAAAATCACCTCGAGTTTGGACCTACCGAACAATACAAGGAATACCAAAAAAATTTCTTGTGTGTGTACTCGCTACACTCTGTTTTGAAAAAAAGTGCATATAAAGTAAAAGGGAGTCTAAAGAGTATATGTATATAGTATATCACTCACAAGCAGCCATTGGAAAGTGGTGTTTAGTTTAATCTCATTTTCCTCCATTCGCACCCAGTAAGTACATTCCCCATTAGCTGAAAATATGCTGTATTGTAAATGGCCCCTATTAACGTGATCTGGCAGGATAGCTCACTAAGGGGAGATGTTATATATTTTGCGGATAACTTATGACAAAAATGCTGACATTCTTTGTATCTAAGCGTTGCTGGGATCCGGTCAGTAAGGTAAGACGTACGGTGTAGGGCCTCAATTGAAAGGTGTTAAGTTTTGCGAGTCATAATTTTGGTAATAGCACTGCCACCCTTTCCGAATTAGTGTTACAATCCCATTCTAACGCATAATACATTGGGTTGTGGGGTGGCCTTCTCCCCTTATGCTAAATAGTGGCCGCTATGCAGATGCCCACTAAGTGGTGTCACGGGGAGTTTCAATATACGTTAAAATTTTAAGCCGTAGCATAACATGTAAATGCATCACACATTTTAAACGTACTCCAGACTCTGAAACGCTGGACCTTGCAATTATCGACTTCCTATACCCGGTATCCTGATGTCAGATTGTTTATCCTTGCAACCCGCTCCCCACGCTGGTACTTTACAAAAAATATCCAAGTGTTAGTGTCACGGCCATGATGACATGCGTGTAGATGGAGGACCAGGAGGAGGCTTAGGTTACTGCAGATCTGAGTAACGATTTTTTCCAGGAACACCGGGAAGGTGAAAATCAGTATGGTCATTTTATTCATAGATATGGAACATTCATGAAACCCACTGTTTGTAATCAACTGTTCTTAAGTCTAACCAGATAGAAATCCCGAAGGGCGAAAGGTCAGACAAAACATCGCATTTCTCTTCTTAAGTGGAAATAGTGATACATTTACTGCTAACATAATCACGAATGGGGACAACCTAAGCCTTTGAGGACCACAAATAAAACCAAAATTAGTGTTGTTTTCTATTTGGCATTTTTAGACTTCTAAAACACAAGTAATAGTTTCAGCCAAATGCCTGCACGACGACCTCAGTACTGGCGTGAACCGTTTAACAATGTTCTTATCCGGTATGTGCATAGTGCTGTTTCTCTTAGTGGTTACGGGTTCAATTGAGTTTTAATATCAAGAGGATACAACTGAATTAAAAAGGAAAGAAAATGCAGAACATCTAGTTCCAGGACTGAAATGACCCTTCAAGAGAGAATAACACAAGCCCAGATCATTATGGAGGAGATTTCAGAAGAATGCAGCTAGAGATAGAAATAATGATTAGTTATAACTATTGTTTTTAGCGGAATTCAAACTGAATACGGACAAAGACTACGATAACTGGCATTGTATAGACTGCAATTGGGTAGGATAAGTATAGTGGGAAAGTATAATGAATTCTTATCCTTAGTAGGATACCGACGCTTCCAGTATCTCTATCATTTTTATCAATTTATCGTAGGCTGTAGGATCCAAGCACTGATGACTGTCAATCCGCTACTTATATTTCTCGACATTCGTGTAGGATACCAGCACTTAGTTCGCTCTATCATCCGTAGTGTAGGTACCCAGGATCTCTATTATTTCTATCATTAGTGTAGGATACCCAGTTCCTTTAATCTCTCTGGTAATACCAGCTCATTCTATCAAGGATACCAGAGTTCATTGTGTAGGATACCCAGATATCTATGATTCTATATAGGGGTGTAGGATACCAGCATATCTCTATTATTCTCGATCATTAGTGTAGGATTAGATCTCTACTAAGCACTTGGTATACCACTATCTCTATCATCTCTATCACTTAGTGTAGGATCCAGCTATCTCTATTCATTATCGTAAGATACCCAGCTACTCATCTATAATTCTGGGAATTAGTAGGTAGGATACCCAGCTATCTCTATATTAGTGTAGGATACCCAGCTCTCTCTATCATCTTCTCTATTATTAGTGAGGATACCCAGATATCTCGATCATTAGTGGTAGAGATACCAGCTATAATCTTATCACTCGAATTAGTGTTAGGATGAACCAGCTATCTCTATCATTGTATATCATAGGTAGGATACCCAGCTATCGCTTATCCTTAGGTGAGGATACCCAGATAATTCTATCATCTCTATCATTAGTGTGGATAGCCAGTATCTCTATTCAGTGTGAGATACCCAGATCTTACTATCATTCTCTATCATTATGTAGGATAACCAGCGTCTTTATCAGTTCTTATCATTAATGAGGTACTCCAGCTATTCTCTTTCTTCTCTATCATAGTGTAGGACCTAACCCAGATCTATCTATCCATTTCTATCATTAGGTAGGAGCCCCGCTATCATCTCATCATTAGTGTAGGGTACCCAGCTATCCTATCATTCTCTATATTAGTGGGGATACCCAGTAGCACTTATCAGCTCTATCATTAGGCAGGGTACCAAGTATCTCCAATTCATCTATCATTGATGTAGGATACCCAGAGCAGATCTCATCATTCTTCTATCATTAGTGCAGGATACCCCAGGGCTTATCTCTATAATTCTCTACAATAGTATTGGATACCCAGCTATCTTCTTCTTCCTCTATCATTAGTGTCAGGTACCCAGCTATCATCTATCATCCTCTATTATTAGTGTAGGAGAACGCCAGCTATCTGTCTATCATTCTTCTATTATAGTGTAGGATACCCAGCTATCTTATACATTAGTATGATACCCACATCTCTCTATCATGTCATCATTTAATGTAGGAGTACCAGCTATTCTCTATTCATTCTCATCATTAGTGTAGGATACCAGGTATCTTATAATTCTCTATATTAGTGTAGGCTACCCAGCATCTTCTATCATTCTTATTCAAGGGTAGGTCAACAGCTATTCCAACATATGCTATCATAGTGTAGGATACCCAGCTATCTTATTATCATTTCGATCATTAGTGCAGGCGATACCAGCTACTCCATCATTCATCTACATTAGTGTAGGATAACAGCTATCCAATCATTCTCGATATTAGTGTGAGGATACCCAGGCTATCTCTATTAATTCATATAGTAGGGTAACTATGTCATTCTCATAGTGTAGGATACCCAGCATGCTCTATATTCTCTATCATTAGTGTAGGGATACCAGCTACTCTATTTATCTATTATTAGTGGATCCAGATTTCTTATGTTATAGTACAGCTATACTTATCATTCTCTTCATTAGTGTGGATACCAGCTTATGCTATTGATCGATTCTCATCCATTAGTGTTAGGAACCCAGCTATCTCTATAATTACTTACAATAGTATAGGATACCCAGTATATCTCTATATTCTCTATTCTAGTGTAGGATGACCCAGACTATCTCATCATTCCTCTATTCTAGTGTAGGATACCAGTGTCTCTATCATTACTCTATCATATAGGTAGGATACCCAGCTGTATCTATCAGTTCTCTATCATTAATGTAGGATACCCAGCTATCTCTATCTCTCTATCATTAGGGTAGGGATACCCAGCTATTATCTATTCTATATTAGTTTAGGATACCCAGTTATCTTTATCATCTCTATACATTAGTGTAGGTACCCAGCTATTCCATTCATTCATCATCATTGTGTAGGATACCCAGCTATCTACTATCTTCTCATTTAGTTATAGGATACACCAGCTATCTCTTATCATGTCTCTTCATTAGTGTAGGATACCCAGCTATATCTCCATTATTTCATCGCGATCAGTAGTGTAGGATACCAGCTTATCTTTATCATATTATTATTAGTGGTAGGATACCGCAGCATCTCTATCATAGTGTAAGATACACCAGCTATCTCTTATCATTCCCTTATCATGATAATGTAGGATACCCAGCTATTCTATCATTAGTGTAAGATACCCCAGCTATCTCTATCATTTCTATCATAATGTAGGATACCCAGTCACTATCTATATTCTCTATCCATTAATGTAAGTGACCCAGTGAAGGTTCTAATTCACCAGGTCATGGCTACACATGTTTGTATCAATTAGATCAAACTGATTGAAATGTAGTTCTTAGAAGACGTTGCCTAGTAATCCGACTGAGTTTCTCAATTCAGAAATGACTTGTACAAGAATTGTGGCATTATGTACCCGGGAAATCCCCAATTTAGCATATCACAGCACAGGTGTTAAAGGGCGGTGATAGGATAGTGGCTAAGAGGTGTTATAGGAACGCCAAAGTAAGGTGTTTAAAACAGCATTGTACATGGCGACAGTTTGGTGTCTGAACCCCCCCCACCTCTATTTAGGTGTGGTTTCGTTATTTCACATAAATGGCATCTTAAAACACTCCTTTGAACAGCACGTTCGATTCGCCAGTATGTTAAACAGTACAATCTTCAAGGTATGGTCCTTATCATTAAGATGCAGATACACGTCTTGAGTTGATGGTTGCAGTTGCTGTTTGGTCTCCCCCCAATGAAAATCAGAGATTCTTCACTGAACTGGCACTGATAATGATGTCGCTTTCTTGGTGTTTGGGTTATGGGTCTTTCGGATTTGTACCAATTGCTGCATCAGTGTGTGTTGTCGGTTTTTTAAGCAGAACAGGGGATACGATGTTGTTTTTTACAAATTCTCTTATGCAGTGACAGTGCAGTGAAAGATGCTGATTTGTAGGTGGGGGATGACAAACAGCAACTGCATCAAGTATGACCCAGCACAAAGAGCAATTCCTCGGGTCAGACTCAGCGTGCTCATGATTCTTAAGATATAAGGACATACCTTGAGGATTTTGTATGTTAACATACTGGTCGAAGGAACGTGATGGTTCACAGAGAGGTGTTAAGGAGGCCATTTATGTGTGAAATAGAAAGACACCAAGCCTAAATGAGTGTTGGGGGGGTTCGACACCCAACTGTCTGCCATGTACAATGCTGTTTTAACACCTTACTTGGGCGTTCCTATAACACCTCGCCCCTCATCCTATCCCCACCTAACCTGGCTGTGATATGCTAATGGATTTCCAGGGTACAAAGTGCCCAAATTCTTGTACCAAGTCATTCTGAATTGAGAAGCCAGTCGGCATGATAGCGAAACGTCTCAAGAAACTACATTTCAAGTGCCAGTTGATCGAATTGAATACAACAGATGTAAGAACCCAGCTATACGTCTTATCCATAATGTAGGATACCCAGCATCGCTCATGACATCTCATATCATTAGGGACGGATACCAGCTATCTTATATTCTCTATCATTAGTGTAGGATACCCAGCTATCTTATATTCTTATTCAAAGCGATAGGATACCCAGCTTATCTCTATCTTCTTTATCATAGTGTATGGTTACACAGCTATCGCTATAATATCTATATTAGTGTAGGATAACCAACTATCTTATTCATTTCTATCATTAGTGTAGGATACCAGCACTCCATCATTCTCGATCTTAGTAGGGATACTCAGCTATCTCTATCATTCTATCATTAGTGTAGGATACCCAGCTATCACGTATTATCTTATCATTAGTGTAAGATACCCAGTATTCTCTATAATTCTCTATCAATAGTATAGGCATACCCAGCATATGCTCAATCTCTCTATCATTAGTGTTAGATACCCCAGATCTCTATCATTCTCATAATAGTATGAGGATACAGATATCTCTCTCATTCTCGATCATTAGGTGTAGGATACCAAGCTCTCTCTATAAATCTCTATTCAATAGTATGGATACCCAGCTATCTCTCTCTATTCATCATTAGTGTAGGATACCAAGCTATCTCTATGCATCTCTATTATTAGTGTAGGATACCCAGCTATCTTATCATTAGTGTAAACGATACCCAGCTATTCTATCTTCTCTATCATTAAGTGTGGATACCAGCCTATCTCATATCATTCTCTATCATTTAGTGGTAGGATACCCAGCTATACTCTATTATTCTTATCATTAGTGATAGGATACCGCTAGCTATCTCTTCATTCTCTATCAATTAGTGTAGGATTGACTACCAGTTGTCCGATCATGTCTCTATCATTAAATGTAGGATACGACAGCTACTCATCAATTGTGTAAGATACCCAGCTATCTCTATTATTCTCTATCATCTAGTGTACGGATACCCAGACTACCATCTAAGGTAGATTCCGTATCCTCATTCTCTGATAATTAGTTAGATACCAGCTATCTGCTTACTCTTCTCATATCATTAGGTAGGATACCCAGCTACTCTTCCATCATTCTCTATCATTAGTGTAGGATACCCAAGCTATTCCTTATCATTCTCGACTACATAGTGTAGGCTCCCAGCTACTCTTCATCATCTCTCATCATTAGCTGAGGATACCCAGCTATCTCTAATCATTCTCTCATATTAAGTAGGATACCCACGCTATCTCCTATTTCATTCTTCCCCATCATTAAGGTAGGGATACCAGCTATCTTATCATCTCTCATCATTCAATGTATGGATACCCAGCTCATCTCTATCATTCTCATCATTAATGTTAGGATACCCAGTTCACTTCTACATATAGTTACCCTATCTCATATCTCTATCATTAATGGAGGATACCAGGCTTTATCTCTATCATTCTCTCATCATAATGTAAGTACCGCGATCTCTATCATTCTCTATAATTAAGTGTAGGATACCCAGCTTATCTCTATCTCTCTATCATTAGTTTAGGATACCCACGCTACTCTTATCATTTCTCATTTCATCAGTGTAAGAACCAGCTATCTCCACAGTCCGGATCATTAGTGTAGGTACCCAGCTATCTATATCGTATCTATTCATAGGTAGGTACACCAGCTATCTCATATCATTAGTGTAAAGATACAGCTATCTCTATCATGCTCTATCATTAATGTAGATACCCAGCTACTCTATCATTCTCTTCATTAGTGTAGGGATACCCAGCTATACTGATAATTCTCATCATTAGTGAGGTACCAGCTATCTCTATCATTCTCTTGCATTAGTGTAGGTTACCGCTATGATATGATATCATCTTTATCAAATAGTTGTAGGAATACCAGCTAATCTTCTTATCATTCTTATCATTAGTGTAGGTACCTCAGCTAGCTCCTCATTCCGATCATTAGTGTGAGGATACCAGCATCTCTCTCATTCTATAGATTAGTGCTAGGATACCCAGCCTATCTATCATTTACTCTATCATTAGTGTAGGATACCCATGCTATTCTATCATTCTCTTATCAATAGTATAGGATCCAGCTATCCTATCATTACCCTTATCAATAGGTATAGGATACGCTATCTCTCTTTCTCTAATCATTAGGGTAGGAATCCAGCTATCTCTTCATTCGTCTAGTATTAGTGTAGGATACCAGCATCTGTCTATTCATTAGGTAAGATACCCAGCTATCTCTATCATTCTCTATCATTATGTGTAGGGACCCAGCTATCTCTATCATTGCTCTATCATTAGTGATAAGATACCTCAGCTATCTCTATCATTCTATCTTATTGTAGGGTACCCAGCTACCCTATCATTCTTATCATTAGGGTAGGTTACCCAGATATCTCTATCATTCTCATCATAGTGTAGGTTACCCAGTATCTCATCATTCTCTATCATTAGTGTATGATACAGTATACTCTATCATTCCGATTCATTAGTGTAGGATACCCAGCATATCATCTATCATCTTTATCAGTATTGAGGATACCCAGTATCTCATTCATTCTCGATCATAGTGTAGGAGTACCAGCTTATCTCATTCTTTATCATTTGGGAGTGATACCTAGATTCTATTATTGATCTAGTGTTACAAGATATTATCTAGTGTGACCAGCATCTATTCTCTTATTAGTGTAGGTTATACCCAAGAATCTTTCATTCTACAGTAGTTACAGCTCCCATCATTCTACTTAGTGTAGGGACCAAGCTATATCTATATGATCTCTAATCATAGTGTGGTACCATGATATCCAGTCTATATCTCGTGGTTAACAGCTCTCTCGAGCAATTTGTTGCGCAGCATATGATAATCCACAGGCAGTGATCTCGTATTCATATCTGACATTGTGTAGGATACCCAGCTATCTCTATCATTGATATATCAGTTTAGCTCGTACTATAATCTCCTGTATTACCCAGTTTCATTAGTGTAGGGTTACCCAGCTATCTCTATCACTTCTCTATTACAGTGTAGGTTACGACAGCTTCTCTCTATCATTCTTTCATCTAGTGTATGTACCAGCTATCTCTATGTGCCTATTCATTTGTGTAGGATACACAGCTTCTCTATGTATTCTCTATAATTTGTGTATGGATACCCAGCTACTCTATATTCTCTATCATTTGTGTAGGATACCAGATATCTTATATTCTCTATCATTAATCGGTAGGCTACCCAAACATCTCTGATCATATCTATCCAATCGTGTAGTAACCCAGCTCTTCATCATTCTTATCGATTAGTGTAGGTACCAATTCTATCATATCTTAGTGGATCCAGTATCTCTGATCTCTTACTGTCATTAGGGTACAGGTATCTCTGATCACTATCATATAGAACCAGTTCTGATCATCTCTATCATTAGCTTTTAAAATTATTGTGTGTGTTGTGGTTTGTATGTAATCATGCTTGTTAGTAGCCAAGAAGGTGTTGGACAGATAGTAGGCACATAAACCTACCCCTGTAGTGATTTCTTGGGAGGAAGCTTAAGTATAAGCCTTCTAATCTTAAAAGGTTCCCAGGAGGAGAAGGAACGAGGGACTCACACAAGGGGTAGGTTATAAATAATAATGCACCCCCAAACTGTCAATTTAAAAGGGATATTAGAAGTCACCCTGGAAAAAAAAGAATTCCGGTGGTGTATAAAGCGGACTCGCCTGCGGCCTCATGCATTATATGGCCTCACGGAACTCCTCGTTGACTTCTAATATCCTATAACTTTACAGTTGGGGTGCATTTATCCACTATGTAACTCTTTAGCACTAGGTGCCCACATTGTTGGAGAACATTTCAATCTCCATGCGTTACATGAAAATTAGGAATGGCCCCACTTCGGCCTACTACTTTTTTTTTTTACCCCCCCCCCCAAATTGTATTGAAACAATCGAGAAAGGAATGCTTTGTATTGATCTGGCCAGTGTTACTTCGTTTTAAAACGTTATCCCATTTATAATTTAATGGTAAACTCATTGTATCCCACAGCCAGTACCAGTCGCTAGTGATATCTGTGATTTCGATGACCCCAAAATGTTCAGGAATATTGAAAGTGATACGTAAGTGATAAACACGTTACTGTAGGAAGTTAATTACGTATTGAGTAGAAGTAAGTAAAGCAGGCAAGACTCGCAGATCTGGCGAGAAAATACAAGTGTTTCCGTGCGCTTCAAACACACTTACCAGGGAGATTCGATCTAAAGTTCTTTCGTTAAAAATGGTGCTAATTTTGCCCCAAAACCAATCAGATTATTCTAACATTTTGAACGTATACCATCTTATTAGACCATTTAACAATAAGAAACTTTTATTGAATAACCGTTGTTTCGAATAACCTGTTTTGTGCACAGGCCACAGATATGCGAGTGTTTTTCCTGCCTATATACCTTTCTAGATGAATATGGCAAGCGGTCCCACACTTGCAGGAGTTTGATGCGGCTAAGAAGGGGAGCCAGCTGGATCATTTAGTTTGTGGTAGTACTTCCGACGGTACATATTGCATGATTGAGGATTTGATATGAGTTTTTCAAGAAGTTGATATTTGGCTTTGTCTTGTGTTGGATGGAAAATTTGCCCAATTGTGGGTCTATTATAGTGCTGAAATCTAAAACCACACACAGAACTACCCTGACAGGAGTATGTGGATTTGTATCACTGTAATATTGTACTGGTTTGAGGAACGGTCTTTGTAATAGATTAATGGGGGAGGGGGAAGGAGAAGGTGGTCAGTGATCTACTAAAAACTTCCCTTTTATTTGGTGCTTATTTCAAAATAAGAGGGTAATAAACCATAATTAATCCTAACCTAGGCAAATAAGTGTTAATATAAGGCAGTGATCCTGGGTGCTGGGTGCATCCATATGCGTGACAGGTCTGGCAGTTACTTAGGTGCACTGCTCCGATCATCTAGAGATCTGGGTGCCGGTTGCATCCATTCACCGTCGCCTTGGAATGGCGGAACTGCCTGAAAAGATCCCACAGCGTGGCTGAAAGAAATTGTGGTCAATCACGCATATACATAGGCGAGAGACGCTAGGATGTTGTGTAGGTTAGTTAACTTTAAAAGACGGACGGCAATCTTTTAGTGGCGTCACCACTTAGCTGAAACAGATTCATTTATGTTTTCCAACTAATGAAAATACCATTTGGGACAATTCTGTTATGATCTAATATCAGGTACATACGTGCTTATGTAGGAGAAGTAAGAGCAGCACCGCACTGCGGTTGTCTGTAAAACTCATTGTTAGGAAGATGATACCGTTAATATGGAGCGAATGTGACCAGCTCGGGGATGACTGAACTTGGTGGTCGAGCTTGCTCTAAAGTTATCTTAGGCTTATGGGTATTGACACGCCTCAGGAGAAACGTTCCATTGGCGATTTCATATTCGGATGGGTTCTGGCACGTCCCAAAAATGGACAGAGAGAGGAGATGAACCCTTTAACTGATTGGGGTTTATTCCATGCTTCCTATCTTTGTATAGGTTACGGGGTTGTAAGATCAATATATAATAAAAAAAATAAAGGGTAAGCTGTGTCTAAAGAGCTAAATCTGTTGCCCAGCACTTGAGGAATTGTTAGTATTGTATGGGGGGGGGGGGCTTGTATCCAAATTCACTAGCTAGGCAGTAAAAGTAGAAAGAGATTTTAAGTGAACCATTAATGAATGATTTTTTGTGATGGTGATATATAAACCACACTGTATATTATTACACTGGTGAATTGACGGGAATCATCTCAAGCCAAAAAACCATGTATTTAATAGTCCTCTGGAGCGACCATGAGCGTTTACGTTTGTAACAGTTATATTGTTTACATCTGAAGATGGCTATGCAGAATGGCCACTTGCCTCCAGACGTGGCCACTTTGCCGGTCTCCATTTTTCAGAGGGGAAATGTGAGTGTCCGGCCTTACAAACCGTTGTCAACAACAAATGCGAGAAGGACACTACACCTTAAAAAAAAGTTAAAATGAGTTTACTATGATTTGCATAACACACCTATATAATTATATGTAAATAATTCCACCTTACTGCTTTCTAATAAGGAGTGTTTTTTGAGGAACCAATCCTTATCCGTATACTTCCTAGTATCTCAAAGCAACAGGTTGGGGGGTCTGGGCAGCATCGGTTCCCCACGCATCCTTGGTGAGGGAGTATTTACCACTCCAGAAATCTGAAAAATATCTCTCTCTAAAAGCACCAATAAACTGTTAAACCACACAATAAAATAGCATTAAAGTAAATGTAGCCCCTGAAGAACTGGAAAATAACTGTGTGTTTTGCAGTGCTTGGCCACACCCCGACATGTACATGGTCCCTTGCCTAGTCGTTGTACCATACAAGGATTGGCTAGGAGGCTGATAGTGGGTGTGAACCAACTGTAAACAGAGTTCCTTCCAATTGGGAATTAACCACACCATGTTAGATAAGGTGAATTTCACAACAACCACATCAAAATGAAGGGAGACACAGATACTGTTTTAATCAAGGGTTCTAACCTTCTGTTTAATATTTTTCTCAGGATGAGGTGTCCTTTAACGTTCAATTCTCTGGTCCAGCCAGAGCAAAAAAATGGCGCTTGTAATAGGGCTTAACAGTCCCCCATGTAGGTTATTGTTATATCTTAAATTGATTAAAAATAAGCATGTGGCTGCAATTAATTTCCCCAAAGAGCAGGAAGTCTAGTGATTTATGGCAGCTTTGGAATACTTGATAAAGGGACCATTACAATGTTCAGGAATATGTCACCTGGCGAGCAGTGCCTTTGTTAGTGATGATATTTTGGATTGAGGAAGGTTCGTGTGTGTGTTGATATAAATAATATAAATATGAAAAGCCATGTGTCATTTAACTTTTTTATTCAATTGATGTTCTTATTTAGCCTGCGCAGAGTAATTAAGGAACTTGACGTGTTAGCTGTTATGTCAACCGGTTTGTCCGAGAAAAGATGGAGATGCCATAATTACCAAAGCCTCTCTCCAAGTGTCGTCTCCGACTATAATCCTCTAGAAAACACTGCCACCTGTTTCTTTAGACTAAAAAGTGCTCAGTAAGTGTTCTCACGTGACCATCATTTTCAAGACGGGATATTAGTTTATTGGTTTATAAGTTGCATATTTAAGAGTGTTGGTTCAAAGATTAAAGTTAGAGAACCCCATCCTCAGCAGCTCTGGTTTCATCAATTATTACATGTTTTCCTAATAATTACCTAAATTGCTGGTGCTTCTTCAAATGTGGACACTATCTGGATTAAGTTTGTATTTAAACAACAACTACAGAACTGTGAAGTATCTGTGATGAACAATAATTTTTGTGCAGTAATACTGTGGTTATGTGGGCAGGTTCTTAGTAGGCAGGGGACATGAGCTCAGAGCCCCTGCTGTTGATACAGTAGATGACCATGGAGAGGAGTCTTACTTCTGCACTAGTCCATGCAGGCTTGTCAGGCGTATTATAAATACTATACCCAAAGATATAATAAGTGTGGTAGAACAGACCTTAATTTCTCTGATGATATGATATAGGAAATGAACATGCTCTCATACTGTATACAGTAATTGGGTGTTTATGTTTTAAAAGTTCTACAAATAGTGCAAAAAAAAGGTTTATATTGTATCCCCCCCAAAATCTCTAGTGATAACTGAATATGACAACGTTCTATATTTTGATGAGGAGTTTGTTATTATGGATCATAAGTACAATAAAATCCTCTCTATGGCTCCTCTCCTATTTGCCAGTCTCAGAGTAATCTAACTGCTGGCATTCGATATCTAGGACAAATACACATGTGATCTGAGTACACATTTTTCTAGTGCAATCACCATATGTCATGTCTACTTGTATTTATTAAAAAATAAATAAAGTACAGATACAGATATCAGCTGTTCAATTTCATTATTGCAACTCCTCTAATGCTCAAATAGAATTACAATGAATTGTTGTTTTGTTTCTTCAGACTGCAATACGTGTTCTTTGAACGTCATGGTTTTAATTCATTGTGCAACCTGTACAATCTGATGCAATACCTCCCCAAACATATCTACCCAAGACACATTCATTAACATGAGGGGAAAGAAAATTAGAAACAGTGTAGAAAACGGAAGGGAGGGACATTTAGAGAAAACCTAAGAGGATTTAACAGCATTGGTGTCATTGGAATAACATGGCTGGAAATGTCATTGAAAGCAAGTGGAATTGCAGAAAAAATAACCACAAAATTGGTGCAACAACACCAGGAGCATAAGACGCCTGACACTAAATAGGGATCACATGAAAAGGGTAGGCCCCCTTTTGAAAGGCCACGGGAAGTGAATAAGAGGGGAAATCCTGTCAAAAGCCACGTGGATTGATAATGGACTTCAAGATTTTAATGTCATCAGCCTAGCTTATTAAATTTTCCCTTTTACCATTTATGACATTTTACAAATTGGGCACACATGTTTTCAACATGCACAAGAATTATTGTAAGATTTATGGGATATAATAATATAGGGGTCACTAAATAAATGAGTCACGCCCATTTTATTAAACACTGTAAGGTGTTAGGAAGTTCGAGTGATAGGATGTGACAATGATATGAGTAGAGAAGATAGCCTGGTAAGTGGATGGACTATGTATTATTTCAACATCAGTAATACTAACTACTAAGTACCAAATATACTAATAATCACTTGGGGGGAATATTAAGGGGGGATACATTCTTTTAAAATAAAGAGGAGACTTAACCCACATTTTTGTACTCCATAATATAAAAATTTCACCAATAAATTGTAAAAATGCAAACTCCTAGCAAAGACATGAGAGAGTAAACGTGCCCCCAGAAAAACTGGTGTGCTGTGTGTGCACTTGTCGCTACGCACATGATCTCAGCCACTGTTCCTTGCCTAATCCGGACTTTAACAGGATTGGCAAAACCTGAACGTCACGAGGACCATCCGGGCAGTGAATAGGGACCACAAAACAAGGACGAGTCTTCAACCTTGTGAACCCTTTGTCCCTCCAGGAGAGGTCTCTGGAGGTGTGTTTTCCTCACATCATTTTGTGCCACTTAATGTATAATAAGGTGATTATGTGCACAAGGTGAGACTTGTCCCATTCTTTGATGCTCCAGGAGTTCTCCAGGATGAGGTGCCGGTCCTCCCGGGATTATGACGTTCCTTCTATGATGACTCAGAGGGCAGCCGGTTCAGGTCGGACACCAGATGTGTGGGGGGTCATTCCGTATGATTCACCAGACAGAAATGAGACGCCAGGCCCTGGTTCATGACTTTTTACACAGATTGATCGGGAAACTTCAAGGTTTGAATTCACTCTCGATTTCTGCTTTTATCTGTTACACTGAAAAGCGGTGGGCCTGTGAGATTGTCTCTAACTGTTTGTTAAAGTGTGTCAGCACTTGGTGGTTGGGGTGGTGTAATGGCAATGGGAGAGGTGCAGTGGGATATATTCTTTAAAACTTCTAGCTACGTAGCCTGAGAGATTTTTATAAGGAATTTATCCAACTGCACCCCCAGATTGAAAGTGTCCATTTTATATGTATAATTAGATATAAAATGATACAGTAACTAGGTTTAGGCTTATGTGCTATTGTCATGGCCTTAACGTGGGAGTCAGGCACCCCCCTCAAAACTATGATGGGGTCCCATTCCAGTACTGTTGTCTACAGTGTTTTGTGGGGGAAGCTGCAGTGTCACCAGGAAAAGTAAGAGACATGGCCTGGACCCACTGCGTCCCCAACGGTGTCTGCTCCCTGATTAGTACCCACCTGGCTACTGTGATTATTAAACAGGTTACAATAGTGAACACAATCAAGGAATGATGTTATTAATAGTTTGCCTTGGGGGTTGTGATTTTTTTTTTTTTTTGAAAGGGATTTATTTTTCGACATATAGGGAACCATAGAGACTCGCAGATAGTATCCATTTTTCTGAGTATTACCCGTTAATCTGATATGACTGCCCCCCTGTGAATCAGCAAGGAGACGATGCCAGGATTATTCGAATTTTGAAAACAAAAGGATTTAGTTTCATTTTAGCTCTCAACTGCTCTCCAGGTAGGTCAATTGACACCGCGCATAGTACGAGGTTGGCCAAGTCAGGTGTCCAGGCAGATTGATGTCCGGCTGCATCATATTGTCACAAACAATCTATGATGTGTTTTAGGAGCCACCATTACGAACTATAAGCTACACAATTGCGCTATGCACATTTAACCAGAAGGTGAGCAGCGGAGAGTTGGCAAGTAGATCATGATGCATCCCAATCTTGATTTACTGTCAGGAATCGCTGTAGTCATGTGTATAGTAGGGGGTGCAGGACCTAGGATGAACGAGCTGCATTGGTTACAACAGGGGCTTTTCGTTTCTATAGGATCCCCACAAATACTGGAGCATTTAATAGCACTGCTTTTGTGGACATAAGGTGCACTCCCCCCTTTACATGCAGGTAATTCAACTTTAACACTGGCAATCAGCAGCGCTGGCATGATTTTCCACAACGGCAATATCGCTATTTGTAATCCAATACCCAGAGAAGGTTGAGTTGAGAGTGTATGGTCTTTGTGGAATGCCCCCCAAAATAATATGAGTTATAATAGGTTAAATTTAAATAAAGAAATCTAAGTAACTTTTACACGGAGAAATCTTGCCTAGCACTTTAGAACTGGACCATTAAACAAGGCCGGGGGGGGGGGGGGGGGGGGGGGGGGGGGGACCAATGCTTGCATTCCTGTCTGGAACACCATAGAGAGCATTGTATTCTAATAGGAACCCACATAGGAAGATGCATCTGAGTTCTGATGAGTACACATAGAGATTAACTTATGTTATGGTAGGAAAACAGAGATACATGGGGTTTTTGGTTAGGAGCACATTAGCGATGCATTGGGTTTTGATAGGAACAAATAGGAGATACATGGGGTTTCTGGTAGTAACCACATAGAGATTGCATTTGGGTTTCTGATAGAAACACATAGAGATTACATTATGTTTCTGGGTAGGAACACATAGAGAGAATGTGTTTTTGGTAGGAACACATATAGATGCATTGTGTTTATGAAAGAACACTAAGATATGCTTTTGTTTCTGGCAGGAACACATAGAGATGCATTTTCTTTCTTGTAGGAACACATAGAGATGGACTTTTGTTTCTGAAAAGGAACAATGAGATGCAATTGTGTTTCTGAAAGGAACGCA